>ONZH01029677.1:0-56500 GCA_900303285.1 Rhinella marina | reverse complement strand
TACTACTACTCTACTTACTCTACTTCTCTACTTACTCTACTTACTCTACTTACTCTACTTACTCTACTACCTAACTTACTCTACTTACTCTACTTACTCTACTTACTCTACTACTCTTTACTTCTACTTAACTCTAACTGATACCTCTATACCTTACTCTACTTACTCTACTTACTCTACTTACACTACTTACTCTACTTACTTACTACTCTACTTTCTACTGGTACTCTACTTACTCTACTACTTACTCTACTTACTCTACTTACCTACCTACTTACTCTACTTACTACTTACTCTACTTACTTCTACTTACTTACTCTACTTACTCTACTTACTCTACTTACTCTACTTACTCTACTTACTCTACTTACTACTATTACTTACTCTACTTACTCTACTTACTTACTCTACTTACTCTACTTACTCTACTTACTCTACTTACTCTACTTACTACTACTTACTCTCTACTTACTTACTCTACTTACTCTACTTACTCTACTTACTCTACTTACTCTACTTACTCTACTTACTCTACTTACTCTACTTACTACTCTACTTACTCTACTTACTCTACTTACTACTTACTTACTCTTACTTACTACTTACTTACTCTACTTACTTACTCTACTTACTCTCTTACTTACTCTACTTACTACTTACTTACTACTTACTACCTACTTACTACTTACTACTCTACTCTACTTACTCTACTTACTCTACTTACTCTACTTACTCTACTTACTCTACTTACTCTACTTACTCTACTTACTCTTACTACTTACTTACTACTTACTTACTCTACTACTCTACTTACTCTACTTACTCTACTTACTCTACTTACTCTACTTACTCTACTTACTCTACTTACTCTACTTACTACTACTCTACTTACTCTACTTACTCTACTTACTTCTCTACTTACTCTACTTACTCTACTTACTCTACTTACTCTACTTACTCTACTTACTCTACTTACTCTACTTACTCTACTTACTCTACTTACTCTACTTACTCTACTTACTCTACTTACTCTACTTACTCTACTTACTCTACTTACTCTACTTACTCTACTTACTACTACTACTTACTCTACTTACTCTACTTAACTCTACTTACTCTACTTACTCTACTTACTACCTACTCTACTTATCTTACTACTTACTTACTCTACTTACTCTACTTACTACTACTTACTCTACTTACTCTACTTACTCTACTTACTCTACTTACTCTACTTACTCTACTACTCTACTTACTCTACTTACTCTACTTACTACTACTCTACTTACTACTTACTCTACTTACTCTACTTACTCTACTTACTCTACTTACTTACTTACTACTTACTTACTACTCTACTTACTCTACTTACTCTACTTACTCTACTACTCTTACTCTACTTACTCTACTTACTCTACTTACTCTACTTACTCTTACTTACTACTTACTTACTCTACTTACTCTACTTACTACTACTTACTCTACTTACTCTACTTACTCTACTTACTCTACTACTCTACTTACTCTACTTACTCTACTTACTCTACTTACTACTTACTCTACTTATCTACTTACTCTACTTACTACTTACTCTACTCTACTTACTCTACTACTTACTTACTCTACTTACTCTACTTACTCTACTTACTCTACTCTACTTACTACTACTCTACTTACTCTACTTACTCTACCTACTTACTCTACTTACTTACTACTTACTACTACTCTACTTACTTACTTACTCTACTTACTTACTTACTACTTACTTACTCTACTTACTCTACTTACTCTACTTACTCTACTTACTCTACTTACTCTACTTACTCTACTTACTCTACTTACTCTACTTACTCTACTTACTCTACTTACTCTACTTACTCTACTTACTCTACTTACTCTACTTACTCTACTTCTACTTACTCTACTTACTTACTCTACTTACTCTACTTACTCTACTTCTACTTACTCTACTTACTACTACTCTACTTACTCTACTTACTCTACTTAACTCTACTTACTTCTACTTACTCTACTCTACTCTCTTACTCTACTTACTCTACTTACTCTACTTACTCTACTTACTCTACTTACTCTACTTACTCTACTTACTCTACTTACTCTACTTACTCTACTTACTCTACTTACTCTACTTACTCTACTTACTCTACTTACTCTACTTACTCTACTTTACTTACTCTACTCTGGACACCATTCCTAACCACTGACTTGAACCAAGGGCCACACACCTCTAAGACACCATGCCTAACCATTGGCACCACCACACTTCCCAACAGACACAACCTTTCAGAAGTGAGCAATGACATGATCCAGCAATGGGAAGAACACCCACACTTAAAAAAACAAAGTAATCACTTTTGCTTCTACACAAGCTCCTTGTAGTTCTCACCTATGATCAGGCTTGAACCCAGGACCATACAGCTCTAAGAGACCATTCCTAACCACTAGAGCCACTACACTGCCCAACACAAGAACCCACTAGGAAGTGAGCAATACATGATCCAGCAATGGACAGAGAGCACCACACCATTTGGGATATTTCAATCACCCCCATAGTGTTTGCAAAAAAGTTGCTATCAGATAGGTGATGTAGTGACTCAGTTAGTAGCACTTTGTTCTTGTAGCATTGGAATCCTTGTCTCAAATCCAATTTATTTTTACTTTCCCATATAACTGCCAAATTTTATAAAGCAATAGTCACCACTGACATACAAGTGTAAGAAAATACACCAGGGGAAAGACACAATCTTCATCCTTGGCTAGGTTTGAACAAAGGACACTACTACTGCTGCTAACTTACCAGTGCTAGCCTCTAAGCCACCATGCCGTCCAACTCAAGCATACACACTGAATTGAGTGATGACATGATGAAGCAACAAGAAGAGGCACCTTTTTTGTTTTCCTCCATCCTATAATGTTTTGAAAAACATTTTGTGTCCTGATAACATGGTGGCTCAATGAATAAAACTAATGTCCTGCAGTATTGGGATTTTTGGTTCAAGTACAATTTATTTTTCTCACCAATACAACAGCAATATGTTTCCCAGCCTGATTCACCACTTACAGACAAGTGTAAGAAAAAACCCAGGGAGAAAACACAATCTACATACAAATTTCACTCTTAATCAGGTTTGAACCAAAGCTCTTACTTTTCTAAGATTCTAGCACTAACCCTGGAGCCACCAAACTTCCCAGCACAAGCAATCACTATGAGGTGAGTGATGACATGACCCAGCAAAGAGAATGCTGCATTCACACAACCACTGACACACAAACAACTGATCGTGGAGGATACAGCAAGTCAGACCATCACAGATCTGAAATTAATTAACCTGAGGATAGGATAGATCATAAAACCAGAACAGCCATCTGAAGTAAAGATGTCCTCAAGATGAATCATAAATATTAGATTGGTGGGGCTATGACCACTGGTACGCCCATCGATTGCTAGAATGTGTACTAATCCCTCCAAACCAGCATGTCCATGTTGAGAGGAGTTGTATTAAGTAGACATTGCCAACTAGAGATGAGCGAGCATGCTCGGCCAAGCATATACTCGGGAGCAATTTTCGAGAAGTAGCGTACGCATTTTATAATCTGTACGCTAATGCATACGCATCTTATAATCTGTACACTAATGCGTACGCATCTTATAAATTGGTACATTAATGCATACTATTTACAACATGCGTACGCATTACCGTACAGATTAGAAGATGCTTACGCTACTACTCGAAAATTGCTCCCAAGTACGCTCAGCCGAGCATGCTCGCTCATCTCTATTGCCAACTCTACAGGAGAAATGGTAACAGAATTATTAATGATGGGTCCTAGGACTGTCCTGTGGATAGGTGATATATGTTCCCAGCTGGAATCCCATCTACAGTACAGTGAACCCTCCTGTGGAGAACCTACACTTGTGTATTAGGGAACTGCTTATGAAGCATTATAGCAAAAAATCTCTATTTGAGCAGGAGCAATGTCTTAAATGGGTATTCCCATTCATGGAATACCTATTGATGTTGGCAGCCTACAGTAGTCATAATCACAAAAATAACCAAGTGAGCTGGGCTAAGTGATCACAGAAAAAGAGTATCACATACCACATACAGTGCCTTGCAAAAGTATTCGCCCCCCTGGAACTTTTCAACCTTTTGCCACATTTCAGGCTTCAAACAAAAAAGATATAACATTTAAAATTTTTGGTGAAGAATCAACAAGTGGGTCACAATTGTAAAGTGGAACGAAATTTATTGGATCATTTAAACTTTTTTTGTAATAATAAAACTGAAAAATGGGGCGTGCAAAATTATTCGGCCCCCTTGCATAATTACTTTGTTGCACCACCTTTTCCTGCGATTACAGCTGCAAGTCGCTTGGGGTATGTCTCTATCAGTTTTGCAAAACTAGAGACTGAAATTCATGCCCATTCTTCCTTACAAAACAGCTCAAACTCTTTGAGGTTGGATGGAGAGCGTTTCTTAACAGCGGTTTTCTGCTCTTTCCACATATTCTCACTTGGATTCAGGTCTGGAATTTAACTTGGCCATTCTAAGACCTAGATACGTTTATTGTTCAACCATTCCGTTGTAGATTTTGCTTTACGTTTGGGATCATTGTCTTGTTGGAAGATACAGTGCCTACAAGTAGTATTCAACCCCCTGCAGATTTAGCAGGTTTACACATTCAGAATTAACTTGACATTGTGACATTTGGACTGTAGATCAGCCTGGAAGTGTGAAATGCACTGCAGCAAAAAAGAATATTATTTCTTTGTTTAATTTTTTGTTTAAATGGGAAAAGTTTATTCAGAGGGTCAATTATTATTCAACCCCTCAAACCAGCAGAATTCTGTTTGGTTCCCCTAAAGTATTAAGAAGTAGTTCAGGCACAAAGAACAATGAGCTTCACATGGATTAATTATCTGTTTTTCCAGTCTTTTCTGGCTATTTAAGACCCTCCCCAAACTTGTGAACAGCACTCATACATGGTCAACATGGGAAAGACAAAGGAGCATTCCAAGGCCATCAGAGACAAGATCGTGGAGGGTCACAAGGCTGGTAAGGGGTACAAAACCCTTTCCAAGGAGTTGGGCCTACCTGTCTCCACTGTTGGGAGCATCATCCGAAAGTGGAAGGCTTATGGAACTACTGTTAGCCTTCCACAGCCTGGACAGCCTTTGAAAGTTTCCTCCCGTGCCGAGGCCAGGCTTCTCCAAAGAGTCAAGGCTAACCCGAGGACAACAAGGAAGGAGCTCCAGGAAGATCTCATGGCAGTGGGGACATTGGTTTCAGTCAATACCATAAGTAACGTACTCCACCGCAATGGTCTCCGCTCCATACAAGCCCATAAAGTACCTTTACTTTCAAAACGTCATGTCAAGGCTCGTCTACAGTTTGCTCATGATCACTTAGAGGACTCTGAGACAGACTGGTTCAAGGTTCTCTAGTCTGATGAGACCAAGATCGAGATCTTTGGTGCCAACCACACACGTGACGTTTGGAGACTGGATAGCACTGCATACGACCCCAAAAATACCATCCCTACAGTCAAGCATGGTGGTGGCAGCATCATGCTGTGGGGCTACTTCTCAGCCAAGGGGCCTGGCCATCTGGTCCGCATCCATGGGAAGATGGATAGCATGGCCTACCTGCAGATTTTGGCCAAGAACCTCCGCTCCTCCATCAAGGATCTTAAGATAGGTCGTCATTTCATGATCCAACAAGACAACGACCCAAAGCACACAGACAAGAAAACCCAGGCCTGATTCAAGAGGGAAAAAATCAAGGTGTTCCAGTGGCCTAGTCAGTCTCCTGACCTTAACCCAATTGAAAACTTGTGGAAGGAGCTCAAGATTGAAGTCCACATGAGACACCAAAAGAACCTAGATAACTTGGAGAAGATCTGCATGGAGGAGTGGGCCAAGATAACTCCAGAGACCTGTGCCGGCCTGATCAGGTCTTATAAAAGACGATTATTAGCTGTAATTGCAAACAAGGGTTATTCCACAAAATATTAAACCTAGGGGTTGAATAATAATTGACCCAAACTTTTATGTTTAACATTTCATAAAATTTAACTGAGCAACATAACTTTTTGGTTTGTAAGATTTATGCATCTGTTAATAAATCCTGCTCTTCTTTAAAGTTTGAAGGCTCTAACTTATTTGCATCTTATCAAACCTGCTAAATCTGCAGAGGGTTGAATACTACTTGTAGGCACTGTAAATCTCCGTCCTAGTCTCAGGTCTTTTGCAGACTCCAACAGGTTTTCATCCAGAATGGTCCTGTATTTGGCTCCATCCACCTTCCCATCAATTCTAACCATCTTCCCTGTCCCTGCTGATGAAAAGCAGGCCCAAACCATGATGCTGCCACCACCATGTTTGACAGTGGGGATGGTGTGTTCAGGGTGATGAGCTATGTTGCTTTTACGCCAAACATATCGTTTTGCATTGTTTCCAAAAAGTTGGATTTTGCTTTAATCTGACCAGAGCACCTTTTTCCACATGTTTGGTGTGTATCCCAGGTGGCTTGTGGCAAACTGTAAACAAGACTTTTTATAGATATCTTTGAGAAATTTCTTTCTTCTTGCCACTCTTCCATAAAGGCAAGATTTGGGAAGTGTTCAACTGATTGTTGTCCTATGGACAGACTCTCCCACCTCAGCTGTAGATTTCTGCAGTTCATTCAGAGTGATCATGGGCCTCTTGGCTGCATCTCTGTTCTGTCTTCTCCTTGTTTGAGATGAAAGTTTAGAGGGATGGCCGGGTCTTGGTAGATTTGCAGTGGTCTGATACTCCTTCCATTTCAATATGATCGCTTGCACAGGGCTCCTTGGGATGTTTAAAGCTTGGAAAATCTTTTGGTAACCAAATCCGGCTTTAATCTTCTCCACAACAGTATCACAGTGTCACGCTCAGGTGTGGGGGGAAAAGCCACACCGAGCGTATGAGGGATGGGAACAGACAAAACCAGGGAACTGGTCACCTCCTGCAGGGGACCCTAAGACTAGGCCCTAGCTGGCTACCAGTATGAACTAACCCGGGTGGTAGGAAAGCTCATACACAGGAACCTAATCTGAGTAAACCCTAGAACACCCTGCAGTCTAATGACACAAGAGAGTAACCCGTTCCTCCAAGCAAAAGGAGGAACAGGAGACTCAACAGGAATAACCAAAGGAAGGGAAAACACTTAACTTTAAGTAGAACTCAGCAACAGGATCTCAGCCGAGATCCACACCACTCTCAACCAGGGATGTAGCAGATATAAACCGCAAGGGATACTGGGAGAGGAAGAGGTAAGTAGGAGACAGCTAATTGCCCAGCGGCAACAGCTGAGGAAAAGGGGTGTGGTGAACAGCACCCAAACCACAGGGAATAGCCTGTCAAACCTGTCACTTAGAAAGCCGCGCAGAACGTCTGATTCCAGACGCAAGACCACTCGTGACACACAGACCTGCCTAGTGTGTTCCTTGGTCTTCATGATGCAGAACCCTGACACTATCACAGAGCAGGTGCATTTATACGGAGACTTGATTACACACAGGTGGATTCTATTTCTCTTCATCAGTCATTTAGGACAACATTGGATCATTCAGAGATCCTCAATCAACTTCTGGAGTGAGTTTTCTGAACTGAAAGTAAATGGGCTGAATAATTTTGCACACCCAACTTTTCAGTTTTATTATTACAAAAAAAAGTTTAAATGATCCAATAAATTTCGTTCCACTTCACAATTGTAAGCCACTTGTTGTTGATTCTTCACCAACAATTTAAAATGTTATATCTTTTTGTTTGAAGCCTGATATGTGGCAAAAGGTTGAAAAGTTCCAGGGGGCCAAAGACTTTCACAAGGCACTGTAGCTAGTTCTGTTAGGCCGATCACTGTTGACTGGCACATACAATGGGCACTCCAATCTTTGCCAGGTATAGCTGTGATGGGAATAACCCTTTAATAGATGAGGAAAGCTATGGCATACTGACTTTTCATGTTGCTTCCTGCAGCTGGTCCCCATATCTCCTTCTCCATAGGCTGAATATAAGGTGCAAGAGCAGGAAATTCTAATAAGAAAAAGTGAATCTTTGCTAGACCACTGTCTGCTTAATACTATATGTTATTGATTAAAAATCTTTAGTTAGTTAGTTATATCTTACGTAAGTAATAACCATAAATCTAAAATTATTTCTATTAAAAGTAAATTATGAAAAAAATAAAACATCCTGTGGTCAAAAAAATTAAGTTTTAACACATTTCTTCATGGCTTTCTTCATATCTTTGTTCCTTAGTGTATATATTATTGGATTTAAGGCTGGAGTTATAACAGTGAACAGAACAGCAGCTGCTCGGTCTTGATCTAAGGAGTCTTGGTTTGAAGGGCGTAAATATGTAAAAATTGCTGTTCCATACAGCAAAAAGACAACAGTAAGATGAGCACTACAGGTGGATAATGCACGCATTCGACTTTCGGCTGTCCGTATCTTTAGCAGGAATTTGCCGATAAAAACATATGATAGAAGAGTTAGTAGTAAAGTTGTTGTGGCCAATGTTCCTGTGACCCTTGTGAGAAGTTTCAGATTGAAAGAAGTATCGGTACAGGCCAACTTAAGCACTGGTTTAATATCACAGAAAAAATGTTTCACCAGATTTGGTCCACAGAACGGAAGCCTTGCTACCATTATTGTATGTAACAGGGAATGGAAATATCCAGTAATCCACGATCCAAATGCCAAACTCCGACAAGCTCTAGTATTCATGATTGCAGAATAACGCAAAGGATTACCAATGGCGACATATCGATCATATGACATTACTGTTAGGAGCATAACCTCTGTGCTTCCTAAAAAATGGAAGAAATGCATCTGCAAAATGCAGCCAGCAAAAGTGATGGTCTTTTCCAAGACCAAAAAATCCCTCAGCATCTTCGGGACAGCCACAGAAGAATAGCAGATATCTAGAAATGATAAATTCCACAAAAAGAAATACATAGGGGTATGAAGGTTTTTATCTATAATGGTGATGACCATGATGGAGAGGTTGCCTATCAAGTTGATTATATAAAACATCAAGAAAAATATGAACAAGAACACTTGAAGCGTTGCTATATCGGTCAACCCAAGCAAGACAAAGCCAGAGATGGAGGTGTAATTTTCCACATTCATTAGAGTGTTTACATAGGAAAATACTGGTGAAAAAAATGCTAAGGAAGCTTAAATTATACAATCTAATCAGATTTTTTGTATACACTACATTTCGAATCTTATTTCAAGTTTTCCAAATAAACCATACATTAAATTATGGTTTGGTGATATCACTGCAAATATAGATAATGAGAGTTTTACTTCTTCCTCAATATACTACGGGCTACTGTATATTTCAAAATAATTAGGGCCATTAGACACTAACATAATCTACAATAGAATGCATTTTAATATTGATGATATTTCATGTAAACAATCATTTAAATTAATATTTAAATATTGTAGAAAGAATTTAGAATGCTTGATGGAGTCGAGGGATTGAGATCTCCTCCAATTGCTAAGCTGAAAGGGCTCCACAATTTTGGAGAACTCATTGAGGCCATATAAAGTCTCATATACAGTACCATACAGTTCTCCAAGGATCCAACAGAGCATGGTGATCAACCTATATTCTGTTAAAAAAAAGAATAGATAGCACTCCTGTTTGAAATGGGCTGTGGGTGCGCGTCTCCAAGGGAAGTGGTGAGCTTCACTTAGTAAGCCGGAAATCCATGTGTCCAAATATTGTGGTATGGAGACAGCACATCCTTTAAGTAAAGTTTATTCCAGTTGCAACATTTTGGTAATATGCTTAAAAGTCTCCATTCCTCAATTTTTGGATACACGCATCCTGTTTTGTCCTTTTGTTTTCTATGGGTTTTGTGGCTGTCTACTTAACTGGATTGACAGCTTCTTATATCGTTACAACACATCTAACTTAGTTGAAATAATAGTGACACACTAATTTTCTACAACTTATTTTTTCAAAATTTTTAAATGATTTGCCACCTAGTTGCATGTTCTCTACCTTTCTCACAACAATTTGGGGTAACACAACTTGGTTTACTGTTTATAGGAATAGTTATCATATGCTTAAAGGGGTTATCTGAGTTATCTTTATTGATGACCTACCCTCAGGAAAGGTCATCAATATCAGAGCGGCAGAGGTCCGACACCCAGCACCCCCATCGATCAGCTGTTTGAAGAGGAGGCGTGCGCTGTGCCAGCACTTCCTCCTCTTCATTGTTTACCTGCTCGCCATATAGGAAAACAATGTATGGGGCGGCTTTGGTGTAATTACACCTGCTCACCGCTACAGATGTTACGGCGAGCAGGTAAAAAATTAACAGTAGGCAGCGCTGGCACGGCGCGCACCTCCTCTTCAAACAGCTGATCAGTGGGGGTGCCAGGTGTCGGACCCCTGCCGATTTGATATTAATGACCTATCCTGAGGATAGGTCATCAATAAATATAACTCGGATAACCCCTTTAAACATGAACTGACGTATCTGAATTCAAGTCAGCCCACAGTAACAAATAAATCTCCAACACACCAAGAAAGACTATGTAAGTACAGATCTCAAAATTCACAGAAACCAAATGCGTTAGACTAGAAAAAGATCAGAAAACTACAGATTCCTCCAAACAGAGACAAAACTTTAGAAGAAAATGCACTTAACAATTTACCTAACAACCAGAATGAAGAAAGTCCTGAATATACAAAGGCCGAATAATCAGTAAACTCCACTATAGTCAATCAGTCAAGCTAGATAATGACCAAACCTAGATTCAGATGCAAGGCAGTTTCATAAAAACTGCCCAAATAAAGGTGAACAAGAAGCAGCAGAGTAACACACATGATGTTTGTCATTTTGGATCCCCTTTGGAAATTCAAGTATTAGATATCACATGGAATTCTAGAGTATGATTAGATCTCACTAATGTCTAGTAGTCCTGGAAACATGACAGCCTAGGATCTTGTAGAGCACAAAATCAGAGCAATAAAATTAAAGACTAAAAACAAAAGCCTTCAAAAAAATTTCCTTGGTTTGGGACCATCCATGAGTTAATAGTACCCCCAGCAATTCTTAATCCAGTCTAGGGTAAAGATTTGTGGGCTATTTCCTGAATTTTCATGGTTGGCCTACCTTAACTTATTTACCATCTGTTAGTTTTGTTATATTTTGTATGCAGTTTTGAAGATATCTGTATTATTTTAAGGAAATCTGTCATGTGGTATTGTGATCATTTGTGCTGTATAATGTAGAAGTTAAGGCTCACAAACCATTATATATTCTTACATGTCTCGGGAGTGTATATTAAAGGGTTCTTTTCCTGGAGCTGGGGATTATAATTGCTTAATGAAATATCACAATTTTACATTATTTAAATTACTAATTTATTGAGTATTCCTTAAAGAAAAAGCTTAGGAGTAATAGCTAGCTAATACATTTGTAGGTTTTTTACATGTTTTAGTGAACATGGTTGGCCACAGATCAAAGTTTCTGAGTAACACAATATTGAAACTGTGATAATCATTCTTTATAGCAGCTCGGAAGGATCCATCATCAACGCTTGTCCATCAAGGCAGTGGAGGGGAGGCATGTTAAACTTTCCTACATCTTCCTTGGGAAGGCAACCATCTTTATTGAAAACCAGTGGAGACCAAAACAAAGAAACTGAGGTAGCAGTGGAAAAATGGAAGGCACTAGGAATGTTGACTATAAATGTTTTCCAAATAGCCAAAATGTAGGTTTAAAATTTATAATTGTAGGTTTAAAATGTATACAAAAATGCAGTAAGCACCTATTAACTCCTTCTTAATAAGACTTAACTGTAAGTTATTAGTGTTAAGGGGAAGTATGGAGCGGGTTCACACACTGAGCTCGCACCATACACGGCAGGTGCTGGCTATATAATATAAAGCTGACAGCCACACGAAGTGACCGGGAATGGAGTGTACTCCTATCCTAATCATTTAATTCCTCAGTTGCCACTGTTTATGAGGGTTTGTTTTGTGTGGGACAAGCTGTACTTTTGTTCTCATATGAATTCTGAGATTCTGGAAAAAATAGACTCAACACAACTTTAGGTGCATAAAAAGGTTTGCTAAACTACGATAAAGATATATGTGTATTATAATAGTAATAACATTCAGAGTAAAGTAAGTAACAGTCAACAAATCAGTGAGCTCCCCATCTATCAGTTCCCAAAATGGCACCTGGTGTTAGCAAGACACATCTTACCCTGATTATGTCCTCAGTGACGCTAAGCTCTTTGTTACATAGCTAGATGTTTTCAAGCCTCCTGGCCCCTCCTAAAGGTCTTAAGTGTGCAGTACGTATGTACAGTTACTTCATACTTCAGATATGTCAGGTACCAAACACCATTAAAGGGGTATTCCAGTAAAGTAACTTTATTTCTGAAAAACTGCATTATGGCTGCAATCTGTGACCCAACCAGAACTCATACCTAGACATATAACCAGAGCTTCATTTTACCTTGCAATCCATTGGTCTAGTTCCTGTGTGAGCCTGCAACACACAGAGTATCATGGCTCCTGATCTTCCCTCACAAAACTACAATCTCCACAATCCCTAGCTTTCCTGCTTTGAGTGTTGGTGATTACTGATTGACTGCCTGATATTCCAGTCCAGTCACGCCCCCTCTTCTCAGTAATCAGCAGCACACTAACATTTACAGTAGCTAGAGAATTGATAGCAACACACTGAGCATGCTTGACCTAACAAAGGTTCAGAACTACAGGTCGGTGCCATGGTAACTTATGATAAACACAGTGGGTAGCAGAGGAAGAAAACTACTTTTATAACTACTGAACGGTAAATAAGTTAAATTTACATCATATTAGGTAATTATTGATGATGATTTAGTCTAAAACATAAGTTATATTTACTGTAACCAAAATACCCCTTTAACCAACTACATTACAAGGAATTAAAGGGGAAAGAACCACAAAGAGACCTTGCTATACAACTTTCTAATGACACCACTTACTGTAATATTACAAGCAAGAAAAACATTCCAAATGGGGTGGAATTAGGAAAAAAAAAAAACTAATTCTGCCATAGTTTTATGGGATTCATTTTTACAATGTTTTTCTTCTGGTTAAACTCTTTATTCTCCAGGTCAGTATGATTACAGCAATACCACATTTATGTAGTTTTTCTAGAGACTTTAAGACAAAACTGAGTTTTTGGTTTGCGCTGCCATATTCGGATCCCATAACTTATTTACAGAGCTGTATGAGAGCTAATTTTTAGCAGGGTCATCTGTGTTTCTGTTGCTACTATTTTGGATGTGAATAACTTTTTTACCACTTTTTATAAAACATTTTAATGGGACATTACAGCATTCACCGTACAGAATAAATATGTTTTTATATTAATAGTACAGGCATTTAGGGGTGCATCCATGCGAGTTATTTTTATTTTTTCTTATTATGTGGAACAGGGGTGATTTTAATTTATACTGTTTTATATTTTTATTAACTTACCTTTTACTTATCTTTATAATTTTTTAGGGGACCTGAACATGCAGTCATTAAATCATGTCTCTCAAAGACACTATATGCGATGTACAGTACTTTCCTATACTGCCCTGTCACAGGAATGTATTGCTTTACTAGCCTTGAGCCTACCTAACGCTCTTCCTTCGAAGTCCCAGCACTAAATATAGCTGATGGATGGTGGTATATTAACTTCTTAATGACTGAGCCAAACGTGACCTTAAAGGGGTTGGCTTCTTTCTAAAAGTATCCTCATTCAGTGTTTCATGCATTCCTCCAGTAAACAGTGTATGAGAATTAAAACTAATCATGGGAATTCTAATATTTGGTAAAGAGTACACATCTAGACCACCAATCAGGGGTTTTCAGTATGGAGCCTAAGGAGAAGCTTTACTGAGGATGTACACTATTTGTCAGGTTATTCTTTTTCCATTATAATTACATTTGTGTTACTAATTTTACTTGGCCAAATTGGATTCGGGTAGTAATAGCCCTGCTAGGTTACTGTTATTTTTCTTTTAATTGACCACTAGTGGCTGCTGTTTTACACTTTTGTGAATTTGTCTTACATTTTAACTTAGAGGCTGCTCTTTGGCTGGCAAACCTGCCCTTAACCAAAATGATCAATGTTGTGGTTCTTGCTTGGGCCTACTTTTGATCACATAGAGATCCAGACATTTCTTAAGTATTGTCTTGGCCAGACCATTCCTATTCCTTGCTGGAATTAATTCTACACTAACTCTATTTTCCAATCTGTTCTTCTAAAGATGGTTTACTACATTCTTTGCTATGCTCTACTTGTCTTCTTCTGACCACTAAACCTCAGCAGTGCCTGTACTCTTTTTTTTACATGGATTTACACTGGTGAACCAAAAACAATGCAGTTGTAAGGGAGAATTTATCATGAAGGTGATATTTGAAGTCAGTTTTCTTTGAGTCTGTATTGGTGTACTTTGGGCCAAATTTATCAAACAACGCAGATTTTAAATTTGGCTCATCTTTAAACCTAATACCTTTCTCTAGAAATGTTGTTACAATTTACTACAATACTGCCCCCTACTGGAGTGGCTTTGGGACTTTTTTGTGACCTTTAAAAAAGTCCCTGTAATAAATCTAGAGTGAAACTCATTAACATAGCTAAACATGGCCATGTTCCACCTACTTTTCAAAACTGAATGGTATAAAAATACACAAATAGACAAAAATTTTGTGGAAGTTACCATAAAAGCCCCATTTTGTGAAGAGAAAATTCAGTGCAGGGCATGATAAATTCCCCCATAGTGTCCTCCAATATATTGTGATCATTTTGAGAATTCACTATATTAACCCCTTTCTGCATTCATTGTGAAAGTTGCCTATACTTATTACTATGTGACATATCAACATATAAACATAGTCTAACCACTTACCACCCAGCGCCGTACAGTACGGCGCTGGGCGGGTCTTTAAAGATGGAGCCCGCTCCTGAGCAGAGCGGGCGCCATAGCCATAGCCACGGGTGGCCTGCTGTTTCCTATAGAAAAGACCTGTGGCTTATGTCCACAACCGGCGGTATTGCCGATCACGAACATTTAACCCCTTAGATGCCGTGGTCAATCCTAACCACAGCATCCAAGCGGGTGAAACACTGGAAGCGCATGCTTCCGGTGTTGCTCCAGCTCCCCGTGTGGCAATCGGAGGAGCCGGAGCATATCTGCAGCAGCCCCTGCCTTTCTGAATGGCTGGAGTCTGCTGCACAGTATTTCCAGTAGTAAAGGAAAGTAGTAAAATCATCATAGACTCCAATGCAAGTGCATTGGAGTCTATGAGAATAGCAATCTAATGATTGCTTCTTATAGTTCTCTATGGGAACTATAAAAAAGTGTCAAATAATTAAATAAATACAGTTGTAAAAAATAAAAACATAAAAAAACATAAAGATTCTAATCACCCCCCTTTCCACAAAATAAAAATAAAAGAACTAAAAAAATTAAAAAATACACATCATGGGTATCACCATGTACGAAAATGTCCATAGGATAAAAATTTCTTTCCCATAAGACAAACAGCGAAACGGAAAAAAAGCGTCAAAATGGCCGATTCACCGTTTTTGGTCGCTTTATTTTATAAAAAAAAAAAAAAAAAAGTGATCAAAAAGTCATACACACCCCAGAATGGTATCAATGAAAAGTTCAGATCGCCCCGCAAAAAATAAGCTCCCATAAAGCTCCGTACACATAAATACCAAAAAATTTTAGGGGTCAAAATATGGCGACAAAAATAAAAAATTTTATACTAATAATATTTTAAACTTTATAATTATTTTATCACTATTGAAACACAACAACTATACCTATTAGATATCTCTGGACTCGTACTGACCTGTAGAATGAAAATAACTGGTCAGTTTTATTGCACATCGAACGTCGTAAATAAAAAAACCCGTAAAACTGTGACATAAGTGCTTTTTTTCACCCGATTTGGAATTTTTTCCAGCTTCCTACTACATCATATACAATATTAAATGGTGGCATTGGAAAGTACAACTTGTCCTGCAAAAAACAAGCCCTCATACAGCTATGTGAACAGAAAAATAAAAAAGTTATGGCTCTGTGAAGGCAGGGAGCGAAAAACAAAAACACAAAAACAAAAAACCATCCAGGGTGAAAGGGCTAAACCAATAAAAAAAGAAAAAAAAAACATACTATAATGGGATTTAAAAAATATTGTTAACATTTTAATTTGTAAATTATGATTATAAATAGAGATGAGCGAGTAGTGAAATATTCAAAAGTTCGAAATTCGATTCGAATAGACCGCGAAATTCGACTATTCGACCGAATATCGAATCCCATTAAAGTCTATGGGGAAAAAATGCTCGCCACTTGGAAATCTCAATTCGACCACTTGGAGGTCACCAAGTCCACCCTGAAACCTCAGAAAAGGATGCCAACACTGCTGGAATGCAACTGGGACAGCAGGGGAAGCATGTCTGGGTGCATATAACGGGCCCAAGTCGCACTATTACGCCACTATCACAGCCTCTCAACAATACACTCCAAAGACAATGTAACCTCTCTGTAAAGTGAGACCATACAAGGAAACCTTCTTTCCTCTACATTGCCATGGACCCCAAGCCAAACTAGACAAAAAAGAAGATGAAATTCTGCACCCCTTAAAATCACGTTGCCTATGACAACCACAGATGGCATAGGCAAGGGGGAAAGCAAATAGACCCCACCCCTAATTGTCATTGTGTGTGTGTGTGTGAAATGTGGTCAGACATGTCTTCTTTAAAATGTAAAAACAACTCAAACACATGCAGAAGCCTTAAAATGCCCAAATTGTTGGCGCTAGAGATGTCAGTGACCCGACCTGGCCCAGTGTCATGTCTAGCAGGTAAAGCAGTGGGGATGTTGAGGGATGCGTAGGACCGCAAAAGGCAGGAAGAGGCCGTGGGCTGGCCAGAGGCTCATGGAAAATTTTGTGGAGGCCCAAGAGGTGAGACGTCTTAAAAATTGTGTGGAGGCTAAAGAGGTGAGACCTCTTAAAAATTATGTGGAGGCCCAAGAGGTGAGACGGGTTAAAAATTATGTGGAGGCCAAGAGGTGAGAACCTCTTAAACATTTTGTGGAGGCCCAAGAGGTGAGACCTCTTAAAAATTATGTGGAGGCCCAAGAGGTGAGACCTCTTAAAGATTTTGTGGAGGCCCAAGAGGTGAGACCTCTTAAAGATTTTGTGCAGGCCCAAGAGGTGAGACCTCTTAAAGATTTTGTGGAGGCCCAAGAGGTGAGACCTCTTAAACATTTTGTGCAGGCCCAAGAGGTGAGACCTCTTAAAATTATGTGGAGGCCCAAGAGGTGAGACCTGTTAAAATTATGTGGAGGCCCAAGAGGTGAGACCTGTTAAAAATTATGTGGAGGCCCAAGAGGTGACCTCCTTAAACATTTGGGACAAGAGGTGACCTCTTAAAAATTTATGTGCGAGGCCCAAGAGGTGAGACCTCTTAAAAATTATGTGGAGGCCCAAGAGGTGAGACCTCTTAAACATTTTTTGCGGAGGCCCAAGAGGTGAGACCTCTTAAAAATTATGTGGAGGCCCAAGAGGTGAGACCTCTTAAACATTTTGTGCAGGCCCAAGAGGTGAGACCTCTTAAAAATTATGTGGAGGCCCAAGAGGTGAGACCTGTTAAAAATTATATGGAGGCCCAAGAGGTGAGACCTCTTAAACATTTTGTGGAGGCCCAAGAGGTGAGCCATAAATATATAAATTTTTCTTATTTACGGAGCAATTCTACGGCGGTTAAGGAGGAGGAGGAGGAGGTGGAGGAGGAAATGGCACTTCATACAGATGGCACTTCACTTTTGGCTGCTTTCCACGGTTGGAGAAGCAAAGTCCGGGTCAATCCACTTGCTGTTCATTTTGATTAGCGTCAGCCTGTCCGCACTGTCGGTTGACAGGCGGCTGCGCTTATCGGTTATAATGCCCCCGGCTGCGCTGAACACCCTTTCTGATAGCACGCTGGCGGCAGGGCAGGCAAGCACCTCCAAGGCGTACAGGGACAGTTCCAGCCACGTGTCCAACTTGGAGACCCAGTAAGTGTAGGACGCCGAGGGATCGGGGAGGACAGGGGTACGGTCTGCCAGGTACTCCCGCAACATCCGCCGATACTTGTCCCTCCTGCTGATAGCGGGCCCCGCAGTGATGGAAGTTGCACGAGGGGGTGCCATGAACGTGTCCCACACCTTGGAGAGTGTTCCCCTGGTGGCTGTGGGCCTGATAGATGTTGTGGGACTCTGGGAGACCCTCTCCTCTCTGCCGCCAGCGATGGTGGGTGGGAAAATCTCCATCATGTTCTGCACGAGTTCCCTCTGGTATTCCAGCAATCGATTCGTCCTCTCCTCTACCGGAATAAAAGAAGAGACGTTATCTTTATACCGGGGGTCCAGGATTGCGAAGACCCAGTACAGTTTGTTCTCCACTATCCGGACAACACGTGTGTCCCGGGAAAAGCAGCCCAGCATGAAGTCAGCCATGTGTGCCAGACTCTGAATAGGCATGACCTCACTGCCCCCACCAGAAGGATCACTTGCCATTTCCTCCTCTTCCTCTTCCGCCTCCTCTCCGCCCCATCCGCGCTGAACCAATGGGACGCACACAGCCTGACTGCTACCCTCGCCGCCAGCATCCTCCTCCTCTTCCACAGCCACCTCCACGTCGTCCTCCTCCTCATCCTCCTCCTCCTGCAACTGCCACCGTGAAGCAGACAAAAGTGTGGTCTGACTGTGTAGCTCCGTTGCGTCTCCTCCTACCCCCGTCTCCTCTGCGTGCAATGCGTTCTCCCTTATTGCGATGAGCGATTCTTTAAGGACGCATAGGAGCGGGATGGTTACGCTCACTATAGCGTCCTCGCTGCTGACCTTCTTGGTGGACTCCTCAAAGATACGCAGTACATCGCATATGTCTGCCATCCATGGCCACTCGTGGTTGGCAAACTGAGGGAGCTGAGTTGGAGGCACGCGTGGATTCATAATCTGGTACTCCATCAATGCTCTCTGCTGCTCACACACCCTGGCCAACATGGAATAGGTGGAATTCCAGCGAGTCGGCAGGTCGCACAACAGCCGATGTTCAGGCAAATGGAGGCGTTGCTGGAGTTTTTTTAAGCTAGCAGCAGCTACAGTTGACTTCCGAAAGTGAGCGCACAAGCGCCGCACTTTCACCAGTAGCTCTGCCAGGTTGGGGTAAGTCTTTAGAAATTTTTGGACTACCAGATTAAAAACGTGGGCCAGGCATGGTACGTGATCGAGTTCGGCAAGCTCCAGAGCCGCCACCAGGTTACGGCCGTTATCGCACACGACCATGCCTGGTCCTAGCTGCAGCGGCGACAGCCACATCTCCGTCTGCTGCAATATGGCGTCCCTCACCTCTGGGGCGCTGTGCTTCCTGTCGCCCAAGCTGATGAGCTTAAGCACCGCCTGCTGACGTCTCCCCGCGCCAGTGCTGCAACGCTTCCAGCTAGCGGCTGAGGGCGATGTTAAGGCAGAGGAGGAGGAGGAGGAGGAGGAGGGGGGTTTATCAGAACCCATGCTGGCAATCTTGGGCGGGGGTGGTAGGTAGGCCGTCTCTGTTTGCGACCCCGTCCCCGCTTCCACTACATTCACCCAGTGTGCCGTCAAAGAGATGTAGCGTCCCTGGCCGCAAGCGCTTGTCCACGAGTCGGTGGTCAAGTGGACCTTTGCGCTGACTGCGTACCTCAGGGCCCGCCTGATGTTACGCGACACGTGCTGGTGCAGGGCGGGGACGGCACTCCGGGAAAAGTAGTGGCGGCTAGGGACGGAATAGCGAGGTGCGGCAGCCGCCATCAGGTCGCGGAAGGCCTGCGTCTCCACAAGCCTAAACGGCAACATCTCCAGGGCCAGCAGTTTGGAGATGTGGCAGTTTAAGGCTTGGGCTTGGGGGTGACTCGAGGCGTACTTCCGCCTGCGGTCGAACGCCTGCGAGATGGACAGTTGATGGGACGAGGAGTGTGAAGGTGCAGGCGAAGAGGCGGGGGAAGGGGAGGCTGAAGGAGAAGGCCCCAAAGTAGCCGAGGCAGAGGCAGATGTGGAGGTGTCCTGGCTGGAGGTCTGGACCGCAGTGGCAGCACACAACAAAGGGGAAGAGGCAGTGGCAGCAGGACCGGGCGCAGGTTGTATTGCGTTTGCTCTCTCCCACTCAGCCCAGTGCTTGACTTCCAAGTGACGCCGCATGCCTGAGGTGGTCAGATTGCTCTTCTCAGAGCCCCTACTCAGTTTTGAGTGGCAGAGTGTGCAAACCGCGCTCAGTTTGTCATCCGCACAAACATTAAAAAATCTCCACACCACAGAAGTACGAGGCCTCGATGGGGGAGCTTCGCGCGACTGCCCGCTGCCGGGAACAGCTTCGGCCGTGCTGGCTGTGGCCTCACTACTCTGTCTGGACTGTCCTCTGCCTCTGGACATCCCTCTGCCTGTGGACATCCCTCTGCCTCTGGACATCCCTCTGCCTCTGGACATCCCTCTGCCTCTGGACATCCCTCTGCCTGTGGACATCCCTCTGCCTCTTGCTGCCTTTTTCGGTGCTGCGCAGACCACCACCTCTCCACTGCTTTCCCCGCTGGACATCACCCCTGGCCAAGTGGGGTCGGTCATTTCGTCATCCACCACCTCCTCTTCCTCACTCTGCTCCTCCTCCTGCCCACTGGACATTCCAACAGCCTCCCTTGATGGCAACTGCGTCTCATCATCATCATCGCTCATGATAACAGATGCTGGTTCAGGGTCCACATCAGCAGGAGATGGCGAAAACTCAAGTGTTTGGGCATCACTACAAACAAATTCCTCTGCTAGCTCCTGGGATTCTTCCGGCACATCTGAAAAAGGACCCGAAAAGAGCTCCTGGGAGGGGTCAAGGGTGGGATGACTCTGTTGGCCAGGTGTGGAGGAAGGAGGGTCAGAGTGAGACTGTGTGGATGACTGGCTGGTGGACAACTGTGTGGAAGCGCTATCGGCTATCCATTGCACCACCTGTTCAACCTGCTCAGGCCTCAACAGCGGTGTAACTCGCCCCCTGCTTAACTGTCCCATAAAGGCAGGGATTCTGGATGAGTGGGATCCTGGCTGACCCTCACCAGCACGCATTGTATCCCCACTGGCTTCAACAAGGCCACCAACAGCATTTCCGCGCCCCCGTCCTCGTCCACGTCCGATTCCGCTAGCCCCCCTCCGCATTTTATTTTTTTTTGGTTGCAAATACAATATTTGGGTATATAATTAGGTATGTGAAATAATTTAGCAAGAGAACGCACAGTACAGTGGCCAATTAAAAGGCCTAGATATTGTATATTTCAAGGTACACAGCCGTGTAGTAACTGAACAGACGGTGGGTATTTACACCAGGTATGTGAAATAATTTAGCAAGAGAACGCACAGTACAGTGGCCAATTAAATGGCCTAGATATTGTATATTTCAAGGTACACAGCCGTGTACTAACTGAACAGACGGTGGGTATTTACACCAGGTATGTGAAATAATTTAGCAAGAGAACGCACAGTACAGTGGCCAATTAAAAGGCCTAGATATTGTATATTTCAAGGTACACAGCCGTGTACTAACTGAACAGACGGTGGGTATTTACACCAGGTATGTGAAATAATTTAGCAAGAGAACGCACAGTACAGTGGCCAATTAAATGGCCTAGATATTGTATATTTCAAGGTACACAGCCGTGTACTAACTGAACAGACGGTGGGTATTTACACCAGGTATGTGAAATAATTTAGCAAGAGAACGCACAGTACAGTGGCCAATTAAAAGGCCTAGATATTGTATATTTCAAGGTACACAGCCGTGTAGTAACTGAACAGACGGTGGGTATTTACACCAGGTATGTGAAATAATTTAGCAAGAGAACGCACAGTACAGTGGCCAATTAAATGGCCTAGATATTGTATATTTCAAGGTACACAGCCGTGTAGTAACTGAACAGACGGTGGGTATTTACACCAGGTATGTGAAATAATTTAGCAAGAGAACGCACAGTACAGTGGCCAATTAAATGGCCTAGATATTGTATATTTCAAGGTACACTGCCGTGTACTAACTGTACAGACGGTGGGTATTTACACCAGGTATGTGAAATAATTTAGCAAGAGAACGCACAGTACAGTGGCCAATTAAAAGGCCTAGATATTGTATATTTCAAGGTACACAGCCGTGTAGTAACTGAACAGACGGTGGGTATTTACACCAGGTATGTGAAATAATTTAGCAAGAGAACGCACAGTACAGTGGCCAATTAAATGGCCTAGATATTGTATATTTCAAGGTACACAGCCGTGTACTAACTGAACAGACGGTGGGTATTTACACCAGGTATGTGAAATAATTTAGCAAGAGAACGCACAGTACAGTGGCCAATTAAAAGGCCTAGATATTGTATATTTCAAGGTACACAGCCGTGTACTAACTGAACAGACGGTGGGTATTTACACCAGGTATGTGAAATAATTTAGCAAGAGAACGCACAGTACAGTGGCCAATTAAATGGCCTAGATATTGTATATTTCAAGGTACACAGCCGTGTAGTAACTGAACAGACGGTGGGTATTTACACCAGGTATGTGAAATAATTTAGCAAGAGAACGCACAGTACAGTGGCCAATTAAATGGCCTAGATATTGTATATTTCAAGGTACACAGCCGTGTACTAACTGAACAGACGGTGGGTATTTACACCAGGTATGTGAAATAATTTAGCAAGAGAACGCACAGTACAGTGGCCAATTAAATGGCCTAGATATTGTATATTTCAAGGTACACAGCCGTGTAGTAACTGAACAGACGGTGGGTATTTACACCAGGTATGTGAAATAATTTAGCAAGAGAACGCACAGTACAGTGGCCAATTAAATGGCCTAGATATTGTATATTTCAAGGTACACAGCCGTGTACTAACTGAACAGACGGTGGGTATTTACACCAGGTATGTGAAATAATTTAGCAAGAGAACGCACAGTACAGTGGCCAATTAAAAGGCCTAGATATTGTATATTTCAAGGTACACAGCCGTGTAGTAACTGAACAGACGGTGGGTATTTACACCAGGTATGTGAAATAATTTAGCAAGAGAACGCACAGTACAGTGGCCAATTAAATGGCCTAGATATTGTATATTTCAAGGTACACAGCCGTGTACTAACTGAACAGACGGTGGGTATTTACACCAGGTATGTGAAATAATTTAGCAAGAGAACGCACAGTACAGTGGCCAATTAAAAGGCCTAGATATTGTATATTTCAAGGTACACAGCCGTGTAGTAACTGAACAGACGGTGGGTATTTACACCAGGTATGTGAAATAATTTAGCAAGAGAACGCACAGTACAGTGGCCAATTAAATGGCCTAGATATTGTATATTTCAAGGTACACAGCCGTGTAGTAACTGAACAGACGGTGGGTATTTACACCAGGTATGTGAAATAATTTAGCAAGAGAACGCACAGTACAGTGGCCAATTAAATGGCCTAGATATTGTATATTTCAAGGTACACAGCCGTGTACTAACTGAACAGACGGTGGGTATTTACACCAGGTATGTGAAATAATTTAGCAAGAGAACGCACAGTACAGTGGCCAATTAAATGGCCTAGATATTGTATATTTCAAGGTACACAGCCGTGTACTAACTGAACAGACGGTGGGTATTTACACCAGGTATGTGAAATAATTTAGCAAGAGAACGCACAGTACAGTGGCCAATTAAAAGGCCTAGATATTGTATATTTCAAGGTACACAGCCGTGTAGTAACTGAACAGACGGTGGGTATTTACACCAGGTATGTGAAATAATTTAGCAAGAGAACGCACAGTACAGTGGCCAATTAAAAGGCCTAGATATTGTATATTTCAAGGTACACAGCCGTGTAGTAACTGAACAGACGGTGGGTATTTACACCAGGTATGTGAAATAATTTAGCAAGAGAACGCACAGTACAGTGGCCAATTAAATGGCCTAGATATTGTATATTTCAAGGTACACAGCCGTGTACTAACTGAACAGACGGTGGGTATTTACACCAGGTATGTGAAATAATTTAGCAAGAGAACGCACAGTACAGTGGCCAATTAAAAGGCCTAGATATTGTATATTTCAAGGTACACAGCCGTGTAGTAACTGAACAGACGGTGGGTATTTACACCAGGTATGTGAAATAATTTAGCAAGAGAACGCACAGTACAGTGGCCAATTAAATGGCCTAGATATTGTATATTTCAAGGTACACAGCCGTGTACTAACTGAACAGACGGTGGGTATTTACACCAGGTATGTGAAATAATTTAGCAAGAGAACGCACAGTACAGTGGCCAATTAAAAGGCCTAGATATTGTATATTTCAAGGTACACAGCCGTGTAGTAACTGAACAGACGGTGGGTATTTACACCAGGTATGTGAAATAATTTAGCAACAGAACGCACAGTACAGTGGCCAATTAAATGGCCTAGATATTGTATATTTCAAGGTACACAGCCGTGTACTAACTGAACAGACGGTGGGTATTTACACCAGGTATGTGAAATAATTTAGCAACAGAACGCACAGTACAGTGGCCAATTAAAAGGCCTAGATATTGTATATTTCAAGATACACAGCCGTGTAGTAACTGAACAGACGGTGGGTATTTACACCAGGTATGTGAAATAATTTAGCAACAGAACGCACAGTACAGTGGCCAATTAAATGGCCTAGATATTGTATATTTCAAGGTACACAGCCGTGTAGTAACTGAACAGACGGTGGGTATTTACACCAGGTATGTGAAATAATTTAGCAAGAGAACGCACAGTACAGTGGCCAATTAAATGGCCTAGATATTGTATATTTCAAGGTACACAGCCGTGTAGTAACTGAACAGACGGTGGGTATTTACACCAGGTATGTGAAATAATTTAGCAAGAGAACGCACAGTACAGTGGCCAATTAAATGGCCTAGATATTGTATATTTCAAGGTACACAGCCGTGTACTAACTGAACAGACGGTGGGTATTTACACCAGGTATGTGAAATAATTTAGCAAGAGAACGCACAGTACAGTGGCCAATTAAAATGGCCTAGATATTGTATATTTCAAGGTACACAGCCGTGTACTAACTGTACAGACGGTGGGTATTTACACCTGGAATACAAAAAGGGTATTGCAGGCACACAGAACCCAGAACACTAGAGCCAAATAAACTGTATTTAAAAAAATAAAATAAAATTCACAGCCGTATACTGCCAGATCAGATGGTGCATATACACACTAGTTATATAACAGGGTTTTTCAGCCAAAAAGAACGCTGAACAGTAGTGCCAAATATAGTTTGGTATGTAGCAGAGCACCTAATACACCACTAATGCCTCTCTCTGTCCCTACTCCAGCAGCTATCCCTGAATACGGCAGCCGTTCTCTGTAAAGTGTATCTTGTAGTAAAGCTATCACTGTAGTGCACTATAGTAGCCCTGATAAGGACTTTTAATCACGCTCCTGCCTGTCCAACTGCTAAAACCTGTCTGTCCCTTCTCCAGCCTCTGTCCCTGACTAAGTTCACGCAGCATATGCGTACGAGCAGGAAGAGCTGAGTTTTTAATATTCGAGGTCACATGGTTTTTCCAGCCAATCCATGTAGACGCTGTTTTCGCGCTGCCAGCGTGCCTGTCATACCCCCCCTGCATGTTGATTGGTGGAAAAAGAGCGCCAGGGAAGGTGGGAGGGGAAACGAATTCTAAGTGCGCCATCGCCGTTATACTCGATTGAAATCGAGTATGCCGAATAGCGTAGTATTCGATCGAATACCGGCTCGATCGAACACTACTCGCTCATCTCTAATTATAAAGTCAATAGACACAGTTTTCTTTAATATACTTTATTGAATACAAATAACGACAATCAAATTAAACCTACATACTTTGTATGCCTAGAACATAAAAAACAGACAATAAAATGAACTCATTACTGTACAGTTTACATGTCTATGATTATAGAATGTCTGACCTGTAAATACATGCCTATGAGAGCAAATGACTGGCAACTATATGTAAATATTCTAAAAATCTGATTCAACTTAACAGTCTTGCAAGTTTTGGCATCTGCCTTAATGGTCTTTTTACACAAGTTGATATTGGACGGAACAAGTGCCGATTGGTGCTTATTTAAAGGACCTTTTATTATACGTCGATGCAGTCTATATGGGGAGATAAATGATTGTTTACATGATAATTCATGTCTTATACTTTTTTCATATTGTCGGCAGCACATTCCTTGCTTACCAGGTAAGATGCTGCCAATAAACACTTGTCTTCATGTTAAGATTAGTGTTAAAGGGAACCTGTCATCTCCGAAACACCCCCTGAACTAGAGTAAGTGTTGTATAGTGTAAGTGATGCTGAATCCGAATATGTAAGTTTTATCTTCATACTCCCTTCCATTCCGTCGCTGTGCTCTCACAAACGAGCAGTAAAATGCACTCACTGGACTCATCTTTGAGTCCTCTCCATTATGTGAGTGAGCACTGGAGTCCAGTGAGTGCATTTTACTGCAGGTTTGTGGGAGCACAACATCAGAATGGAAGTGAGTATGAAGATAAAACTTACATATTCAGATTCAGCATCACTTACACTATACAACGCTTACTCTAGTTCAGGGGGTGTTTCGGAGATGACAGGTTCCCTTTAAGCAAATTAAAGTTAACGAGCAGGACTTCCATCCGGATTTCAGGAAAAATTAGTTGTCACAAAGACAAATTCCCTCCTATTTCATGGTAATGAATCAATTTTCCTGAAATGGCATTAAAAAAAAAAACATACCCCATCCATTTGATTACGGAGAAGCCACTGCGACCATCTTGATTGAGAAGAATGCACCAAATCTTGTGGGCCCTGACATGTGATGTCACCACGTCATTATGCCAGCATGTGCAAAATTTGATGAATCTTATTCAATGAAGGCAGCCACAACGGCCTCTGCACTACCAAATGGATTAGGTATGTTGTTTTTTCTTTAACCCCTGATTAAACCCTGTAAGGCCTTAATGTGACTTCCAGATGCCGCGATCAGCATTGAATGAGGAATCTGAGGAATTTGTGCCACCCCTCCCCCCATTGCATCTGCTAGTCACAATGAGATGCTTTAGGACTCTTTCATACCTCTGTGAGGACATCTTTCACAAGATATCAGTGGTACAGTACATCCATGAAGAATCTACGTTTGGCCCATGTGTACATGCCATCCATGTGTCATCCATATTCCAGTTTCACTGCTAGTCTGAAAATTAATTTCCAGAATATCCTCTACTTTCAAACAGTTTACCCACAACAGATGTTAGACTTACCGGCCTATAGTTTCCAGCCAGGCTCTGTTTTTTTAAAAATTGCCACCACGTGTTCTAAGTGCCAATCCTGTGGAACAGACCTTATAGTTATAGAGTCATTAAATATAAGAAATGTTAGTCTGTCTATTTACATTACTTAATTATTTAATCTGTAATACAGACCTAAAAAAGCTCTTAGACTTCCTTAATTGAACACATGGTGGCATTAAGAGCATTGTCAATTTTAACAATTGGAAGGATTCTAAAACTCCTTCATGATTCAGTCAGTCAAAGTGGATTTTGCCATGTTTCTGCAGTGTGTAGTTATAGCTGGAAGTAGTTTTATAATTCTTTCCATCATTTCATTATTTGAGTTCACCCTCTGAATTGCAAACATGCTGACAATTTGACATGCTGTAAATTTAGAATCCATACTGGTGCTCAATTTACACAGTAGATTTCTTTTTTTTTGCATCTTGTGGATGAGATTTAATGAAATCTCATCCACATTACTGATACTGCAAGAGCAGAGCAATAAAATGCATAGACTGGGCAATTGCAGTTAAGTCTAAGGTTAAGAGATCTAAATTCAGTCTAATGGAGGGAGGTTGGGTTGAAGTGTGTCTATGTGGTGTGTCATAAATCCAGGTCTTAGACTGAGTCATTGTGTCAATGAATAAAATGTTAATATAATCTTGAATTTTCACATTTTCAGATCCTGCCATTAAAATTATCTTCCAGTATTAGACATTTAAGTCATATTGTGTTCTGGTCTAGAGAAGAGTTTATCTGTAAGTATAAGCTGGTTCTCTTTTGTTGTGTACCTGTTTAAATCCATCCTGGATTATAGCTTCTGCAATCCTCAACTGAGCATCTTGAGGAGAATTGCTGCTAATCTCCAGCCCAAATTACCAAAGGCAATAGATTGAGCATTCTTTTTCCAAGATTAACATTTGCTTGCTTACTAAAAAACAACAACTCCAAACTTAAGGAATTTCCTCGCCTCCTAACATCACCAAAAAGACATAATCAATGTAAGGGTCTGTGGGTGTGAAACCACCAAACAACCAGCCAGTGTAACTTTGGACTAAACCTAAGGGCACTATGCTGGCAGTTCCGGGTAATCACCCTTGAGCCCTATACAGGGATCTGGATTTCGCTCCAGGGGAGCCACTAGGCTGCTACCTCCTGGAGTAGTCCCAGTGACCCATGATGGTCAGAGACCCTAGTACAGTGCATTGAGGGAATGGGAAAAAAAACTTGCAGTCACTAGCAGACCAAGGTCAGGGCAGGCAGAGTTCATGTAAATCCATGAAATTGGTCCGAGGTCAGGGCAAACAGCAAATGGTAAATTCGGTAATCAGTCACAGGTCAGGCAGCTGAGGGTCAGAGTCAAGAACCCAGCAGAGGTTGCTGTAATGCTGCCAAAGTGCTGGACCTGTGACAGACACAGGGAGAGAGAAGAATGCCCGTGCCTGCCCAAAATAGCTGACACAAGACACCAACATAACAATCAACAAAACTATAAAATCACTGATGTTTTGCCAAGCACATTCTCCAATGTGGTATGGATGATAAAGTGCACATGGTATCCCAAGGAGGTTATATATATTGGGGAAACAAAGCAAAATCTATGATCCAGGATGAATTTCAGACACACAATAAGGAAGAAGTTGAATATACTGTAACTGTGGTTCAACAAGTCTGAAGATCAGACCATAGTATGATGGACTTATAGGTCTAATACTGAAAGGTAATGTTAACAATGGCTGGGGAGGGGAAGTAGTGCAGGAGATGGCTCTTTTATCTGTTGAGAAGTCTTTTTTCCCATTTTATGCATGTGTTGTTTTTAATGTTGAATATAGTTTCATTCATTAGATCTTGTAAATAGTTTCTTCAAAGCTTTCTTCATATCTTTGTTTCTTAAAGTATATATAAGTGGGTTTAGTGCTGGGGTGAAAACAGTGAAGACAACTGCAGCAGCTCTGTCTTGATCTAAAGAATCTTTCGTAGAGGGGCGTATGTAGGTGAAGATGGCTGTTCCATATTGGAGACAAACTACACAAAGGTGAGCACTACATGTAGACAGTGCACGTTTTCGTCCTTGTAAAGTCTTTATTTTTAAAAGAAATCTACTAATGAAGATGTAGGAAAGGATAGTTAGCATTAAGGTTGTTGTTGTCAATGTACCAGTGACCCTTGTAATAAGGTGTAGATTAAGAGATGTGTCAACACAGGCCAACTTTAGCATAGGCTTGATATCACAAAAGAAATGTTTGACTATATTTGGTCCACAAAATGGAAGCCTTGCAGTCATTATGGTGTGAAGCAATGAATGTAGAAATCCAATAATCCAGGAACATGACGCTAAACATAGACAGACATTAGGATTCATAATGGTTGAATATCTCAAAGGTTGTGCAATAGCCACATATCTGTCATAGGACATAACTGAAAACAGTATGACTTCTGTACTACCCAAGAAATGGAAGAAATGTACCTGTAAAATGCATCCACAAAATGAGATTATCCTCCTCTTAGACATAAGATCTGTGAGCATCTTGGGGACAACCACCGATGAGTAGCAGATGTCAAGGAAAGCCAAGTTCAACAAGAAGAAATACATGGGTGTATGGAGCCTGAGATCTACAATGGTGATAACCATAATAGCAAAATTTGCTGTCAAGTTGATTAAGTATATCAAAAAGAAACATGAAAAAATGATTTCCTGATATTCAATCTGAATTGCCAGACCAGCCAAGACAAAATGAGTCACTAGTGTGTTATTATATATGCTCATTGTAAAATTGGATTGGATGATCAGAACACAGATTAAAGAAATATTGTAGATCTACTGCAGAAAGAAATTCTTAACAATACATTTAAAAAGTTAATTACTTTCAGTGGTAAGGAAGCCATATATAGTAGATCTCAGAGAAACAGATCAAGAAGACGTTGGGTACAAGCACGTTTGCTCAACTCTAGTGGTAAGCCATGAAGTAGTTTAGCTGAAGTTTCCACCTAGTAGCTTCATGGCCTTTGTTTCATGAAAGTTGTATTACCTGATCAAGGACTGTTGTCATTTCTAATGACTAGTTGCTTGATGACTAATATACGCTCGAGCTCAGAAGAGTGCAGCAAAGTATACCAGCATGGATGAGGAAGCAGGTGCTGCAAGAGGTTAACATGGGGCATGTAAAAATATGCAGCAGTGACCCCTGCAAGCCACATTTGTCTCTGGCCCTGTGCTCCATCACTTTATTCAGGCTCCATGAAAAGTTAGATCTGATAGTAAAAAATGTTATGTATGTATGTATCTAGATGTCGGGGCAAAAGAGTTCTGTTACGGAATCTACTTTTTCTTCAAATAAGGCTCGTTTAAAACTGTAATATTTTACCTATACCTGGGTACACATAATTCTACAGAATGAAACTTTGATCATAGATGGTTGTATGAAGACTGAAATAAGCGAATAATATTGGCCTATGTCCTTTAATGATTTTTTATTTCTTGATTTCTAGCTATAGTATCTCAGTTGACTTAATAAAAAAAAAATATTTCTGTGGCATTGTTCAGTAAGATTTACAAAAGTCTGAAGCTTTCCCATGGACATTTAAGTTACCAGAACTTCTGGAATGACATGCAAGGTAAAGATAGAGTTACTCTATGTGGCAAACACCAAGCACATGATTTTACCAGAACATAAAGCATAATGGTTGAAATGTTATGGTTTGGAGCTGATTTTCTGCATCATGATCTGGGCAGATCATCTTCATAAATGAATTCTTCACTGTAGAGATGGATCTTGAGGAACTTTTTTTTTCAGATGCGTGGTAGAGAAGTCTATGGGAAAATGTCTAAAAAGAACTGCACCCAGAGCAAGCTATGATTTTTCAAAAAATGCCAACGAGCAAAAAAAATGCACATTAGGGTTGAGAAAACACAACTATATAAAAGGACTGTTTTCCCCCAGTTTAATAATCTTAATCTATTTCCAACATCTGGTTCTCTGGTTCTGAATGATCATTCCTGAGAAGTGGCCCACATAAAGGAGATGCTGATAATCCATCAAATCTTCAAATGCTAATTTATTAAGTGATTTCAACTTTCTTACGCCACCAAAAATTGTTGTGTGTCAGCAGCACAATCATTCATCCCTTATTCTGTTTTCATGGAGCCAGGGGAAAGGTCCTTTAAACAAAAACTCATTATTTGCCCGGAATTGGGCCATGGACAGGACACTAATCTTTTACATTTGTATTATTAGAAAGATCTCCCACCCTAAATATTTATTCATTTACTTACCTTATATGAATTTAAGTTGTTTCCATGCACTGAAACTGCAAGGGTTAAAGCAACCAAAAAAAACAACTGATTCAAACAATGATTCTTACATAGATTCTCGCCATTATTCCTCTAGGTTCAGTATATATTGAGTTCAGGGTTTGTTTTGTTTTTTTTTTTTAATAAAGGAGAAGCCAATTAACATCAAGTCTCTTGATGAAAATGACCTAAAAATATATTCTACAATGAATATAACATTCGTGTAAGCCACTAAGGGATAGAACCACAAAATCAAAAACAATAGAAAAAAATAACCAAGAAAAATCATTACTAGTAGAGATGAGCAAATTTTTGAAAAATTCAATTTGGATGGTTCGTCGACTTTCCCAAAAATATTTGAATCGATCCACATTTATTTGTGACAAATTGCGTTAAAAAACTAGCTATTTCCTGGTTGCAGAGAGCCTGTATATTGATATAGAACACTGTGCACTGCAGAAACATGCATAGGGAGTCGTAGTGGTAGTGATACAGTGAGTGAGTGTGGCACGCAGATGATAGGCGTCACTTCACAGTCACAGGGCCAAAACTGACCAAATAACTCAAGTGTGGACAATGTTGGTGCCAGATACAGAGAACCATAAAGTGGCCCAAGATACCTCTCCTTTTACACCATTGTCAGCTGATTCCACATAGATTTCTACAGAACCTGTTCTGCTACGAGCTGATGCAAGTAGTGTCCCCCTGACAAAGTGAAGAGGGTGTCAGCAGTAAGTGTTCACATCAATATTTATTTTGCCCTTCTTCTGATCCACCATAAGAACAACTCAGCATTTGGTCAGTAATCCATCAGTATTGCTAAGGCAAAAAAAAAAAACAGGAGTGGATCCAAAACAGAGATGACACGTGATTGGAAAGTGTGCAAGCCCTCTGTGTTTTGTAGCCACTCCTGCTTTTGGGTTCCAAATCATGAATGGATTGTGATGCAAAATAGGGACTGTGTGATACAGGCAGCTGCTCCAAAGACAGGATCCATTGTTTATTATTTTTTTCATTCTTCTGATGTATCAAAAGAAGGGTAAAATAAATGGTGATGTCAACAAGGCCAAACAGGGAAAATAGTGGCCCCATTGTAGAGTTGGGAAGGTGGCGACCACATGAGGAGTGAGCACAGTGGCCCAGTTACAGAGTGTTGAGGGTAGCAACCGCTTGAGGAGTCAACACAGTAGCCCAGTTACATTATGGGGAGGGCGGCAACCGCATGAGGTGTCAACACAGTGGCCCAGTCACAGAGGGGTGAGGTGGCAACCGCATGAGGAGGCAACACAGTGGTCCAGTTACATTATGTGGACGGTGGCACGCGCATGAAGAGTCAACACAGTGGCCCAGTCACAGAGTGGGGCGGTGGGGAGCAATGGCAGTAACAGCACAAGATGGTGGGTGGCAGAAGGATAACATGGCAGCAGAGGCAGCAGTTCTATGGCATCAGGCAGGTAGTAGCATCAGAAGAGTGGCTGAAACAGGAGGCCAGAAGAAACAAGTCTCTTTTGACAAAGTTTAGATGTGGCACCCAAAATGATCTAGTCTGATGCATCAGGTACTGGCATGTGGAAATCCTGGCTGATCCACACCTGATTCATCTTCACAAAAGTCAGTCTCTCCACATTTTGGGTGGAAAGGCGAGTTCTCCTTGGGGTAACTAATCTCCGCCGCACTAAACACTTGCTCTGAAAGCTTGTCCAGGGCAAACTCGGCCAGTTGTGGCCACAAATCAAGTTTGGCTGCCCAGTAGTCCAGGGGATCTTCGATGTGGGTTGGCAGGGTACACCCCATCCCCCTCCAGCAGCCATGGCAGTGGAACGTGAGCGCAGAGGGCCCCCCAGTAAGTCCTATGTGAGGATAGGTGATGGCGCACATAGGTAGCGGTCAACTGACTACATAGAATATCTCGATAGTAGTTCAGTTTATCCTCCCTCTTGGGGGAGGGGGAATGCCCTCATTTTAGACCAATGGTGAGAGTCTAACATGGTGGAGAGCCAGAAGTCATCCCTCAGCCAAATTCATCTGTCACTATGTAAGCAACTCAGCATGCATTTGCCCATTTGTGCAAGGGACTCAGAGGAACTCCCAACCTCCATCTCCACTGCATACTGCCATGGCATGTCGGGGTCATCTGCCTCATCATCCTCTATGTCATACTGCTCCTCTCCTATCACTTGTGCAGAAAAACCACCCATTTCTGTATACATTGCTTTTATCTCCTGTCCCCTGGTCAGCTAGATTTAGCAGCATCTGCTATAGGACGTGAAGGAGTGGAATTACATTGTTCATCCCATAGTCCTGGCGACTGACAAAGTTGCCTCCTCAAAGGGCCTGAGCAAAAGGCATGTGTAATGATGAGCTACGACTGGCTAGCGTCAACATTACAAAGGGTAGTGCTCCTGTCCACCTGCATCATCAATAAATCATTTATGGCCTTCCTGTGTTCATATAGTTGGTCCAACATGTGGAGGGGGAGTTTCAATGGGTGGAAACATTGCATATCAGCCTTTGCAGCTCAAGGAGGGTGTGCTTTGCAGTTCAAGAGTAGCTTAAGTGCATGCACAGTTTCCTCGCCATTTTCAGGAGGTTTTGAAGATTGGTGGAAGACTTCAGGAACCGCTTTACAGCCAGATTAAAGACATGCACCATGCAGGGCATATGGCTCAGCCCTCATTGACAAAGCACCAACACGATGTTCTTCCCGTTTTCAGTGATCACGGTTCCCATTTTCAATTGGCGAGGAGACAGCCAGGATTTGATTTCTTGATGGTGGATGTTGAGCTGTTCTTCCTCTATGTAACTCCATTCGCAAAAGGCAAGTCAGGTGTAGAACAGCATGACACTGCTGTGCCCTGCACAGTTGGTATGTTGGAGAAGCACTCCGAACATTGGCTCAAGACCCACAGCTTGAGAATGTGGAGGCGGCAGTGTCGTCACCTGGCCAAGTTGCTGGTGTGACTGGGCAGGAAACACATTTACCCAGTGGGCCATAAAGGACACATTCTTGACCGTAGTTAAAGCTCCACATGTCAGCGCTGCGTTCAACATATGTGTGCAGCGCTGGTACTGCCTTTTTTGAGAAGAAATGATGGCTTGGGATTCTCCACTTTGGCTCGACACAAGCTCTCAGTTCTCTGAAAGGTGCAGAGTCCACCACATCAAAAGGGAAGGACTTTGGTGTCAGCAACTTGGCCAGGAGCACGTTCAGCTTCTGCTCTGTTGGATGAGTGCACACATACTGTTGTCTTTTTGCAGTCGCCTGTGTAATTGATTGCTAATGAAATTAGTGACAAGGAGAGAGGAGGAGGAGGAACATCAGGATCAGCAGATGATGGGAAGGACAGACAGCTCCCTATGGCTAAGGTAAAGCCTTGACTGCTGGTGAATAATTGCAGGCCACTGGGTGATGCAATGGATGCTGCATCAGGCTGTACCACTACATTAGCGCCACAGTTTTCCCAGGCCACTTTATAGTGATGCTGTATGTGTGAAGCAGAACCATGGTGCCAACATTGGCACCCTGGCCACGTTTCACGTTGCCAGCACCTAAGATTCTGCCTTGAATAAAGAAGATATCACAAAGGGTGACTGCCGCCTCATTTTCTATGTGGTCATATGGATGTTGGTTACTGTGTAAGGCTGGAGCACCTCCTAGTGAATATTACGAGACCCAAGTGTTCAGATATTTGATTATTAAACGCAGAGGAATTAAAGAAATGCAACCCCCTTTCTGTTGCCTATATTGAATTTTCAAGTAATTCAAGTAAATGGGCCTGAGCTGCATGATACAATGTATGGCACTACATTGGTATGCTGTAAGCAGCTTGTGACATTGTAACTGTGCCAGGTACAAGGTTGGGGAGAGTCAGACCCCAACCATTTCTGATATTGATGTCCTATCGTGAGGATAGGTCATCAATTTTAATTTTTTTTTTAATGATAACAAAACTTACATATTTCTTATGATTTATTACATCATTAATGAGATCATTCATTAAGTAGAATAACATTACATGTTATAGTGACATATAAGTGAATTAATTTCAGAGATATAAGCAATCTGCATGATTTATGATGCTGCATATTTTAACACCGGTGATCTGTGTCTGCCAATGTCTCCTTTCTTCCGGTGGCTACTGGCACTGTAATGCTTACCTGTTCTGCTGCCCTGTTGCTCTGGTGGTCTGTATTCACAGTCCTTTCCTTGCTCCCTCTCAGTGCATATGGCTGCTGGAGTACTATTAGCATTCTTGCTCCATTATAGACCTGTCTGGAGATCACTTTACGCATAGGGCAATCCCAAGCCTTTTGCTATTCTTCCCTGGATATTTAAGGCTCTATCTGTTGAACCTGAGCCTGCCCAACATTGGGCCTACTTACTTACTGGATTGAATAAACTGTGTCTGCCCTGACTTTGACTTGTCATTTCCATCTGGTTCTATAGATTGGTGTGTCTTCAGATGCCATTGTCATGTAAACTACTTCAAGAGGTAGTGGCCTGGTGGTTCCCCCGGAGGAGATTTATCAAAACTGGTGTAAAGGAAAACTGTCTTAGTTGCCAATAACAACCAGTCATATTCTACCTTTCATTTCTCAGAACTCCTTTGAAAAATGAAAGGTGGAATCAGCTTGCTTGCTATGGGCATCTAAGACATTTTCCTTTACACCAGTTTTGACGATTCTTCCCCACTGTGTTCACACCTGCTGCATTGCATATGAAATCTTTTGAGCATCTTCTTGAAAGCATTCTTAATGTCACTGTTTCTTAAGTTATATATAATTGGGTTTAATGCTAGGGTTATAACAGAGAACATAATGGCAGCTGCTCTGTCTTGATCTAAGGAGTCTTTTGAAGATGGGCGCATGTAAGTGAAAATGGCTGTCCCATATTGAAGCGTTACCACAGTAAAATGACCGCTACATGTAGACAGCGCACGTTTTCGTCTTTGGGAGGTCTTTATTTTTAATAGAAATTTGCCAATGAATATGTAAGAAAGCACAATCAAAATTAACGTTGTTATAGCTAGTGTTCCTGTGACTCCAGAAAGCAGCTTGGAATTAAGAGATACATCTGTACAGGCCAAATTAAGCAATGGTTTAATATCACAGAAGAAATGCTTCACAATATTTTGTCCACAAAATGGAAGCCTTGATGTTATTACAGAGTGTACCAATCCATGGAAAAATCCAATAATCCAAGAACATGAGGCCAAACTAAGACAAGCATTGTAACTCATGATGGTGGAATATCTCAAAGGTTGCGCAATTGCCACATATCTGTCATAGGACATGACTGTAAACAGTACAACTTCTGTGCCACCCAAGAAATGAAAGAAATGCACCTGTAGAATGCAACCTCGAAATGAGATGATCTTTTTCTGAGACATAAGATCTGTTATCATCTTAGGGACAGCCACTGATGAGTAGCAGATGTCAAGGAAGGCCAAGTTGAACAAAAAGAAATACATGGGTGTATAGAGAGCATGATCCGAAATAGTGATAATCATTATAGACAGATTTGCTGTCACGGTGACTATGTCGAATAATAGAAAGCTTAAGAAAAATATCACCTGAAGATTATCTTGAATTTCCAGGCCAGCCAAGATGAAGGTAGTCACTGAGGTGGAATTGTCTTCGTTCATGGTATATATTCTATCTGGAACGCAATGTAGCTAAACAGAAGCAATCAATGTGTTTTATGAACTTAATAATGGAAATAATTGATTTCATTAAATAATTGAAAATACGTATTCTGAGTGCCATAAGGCAAAAAAAAATCCTTGATAGAGCTTTACTATCAGTGCCTAGAGGACCATTTTTTCTTCTTGTCAACAGTCATCAGCAACAACAGCGTTTGGTAAGGCCCGAGGAGCTGATGGGATGTCAGCCAAGATTTATATGCAATATAAAGAGCTGATTCTAGAACACTTGGCAATAATCAATTCTTCCTTTGGAGAAGGGGCACTGCTAGAATCTAAGGGTGAAGCAATAATGATATTGTCATAGTGGTAAAGGCATGCCCCCAGTCTATTTCCTATTTGACCAGGTTTGCAGAATGGGCAAAAACAGTAATGAAAATAACCATTACATTGTCCCCATGCTTTTCCATGCTAACTCTGACAATAAACCAATAGCACCAATAACTCATATTAGTATACTAGCAGCGAAAAGATGTCTCTTACAACAGTGGTCCCCAACCTTTTTTGCACCAAGGCCCGGTTTCTCGCTAAACAATTTCCCCAGGGCCCCGGGGTGGGGTGGGGGGTTTGGTGTATGCTGTTGGCGCTGACTGATTCACGCAAGGTGCATATTAAAATATATAAATATAACATAAAATGCCCCTATACAGAGCCCCCCATATAAAATACCCCTTCTTTGTGGCCGCAGTAGATGCCCCCACATTGCCCCCAATAATGTGCCAGTAAGAAGTGCCCCCATAGATGCCCCCAATAATGTACCAATAAGAAGGGCCCCCAGAAATGCCCTCAATAATGTACTAGTAAGAAGTGCCCCCATAGATGCCCCCACAGTGCCCTCCAATAATATGCCAATAGGAAATGCCCCCAATAACATGCCAATAGGAAATGCCTCCATAGATGCCCCCCAAATATGCCAATAAGTGCACCCCATAAATGACCTCCAATAATATAAGTGCCCCCATAGTGCCAGTAAGAAGTGCCCCCAATAATATAAGTGTCCCCATAGTGCCAGTAAGAAGTGCCCCCCATAAATGACCCCCATAAATGCCCCCCAATAATATAAGTGCCCCCATAGTGCCAGTAAGAAGTGCCTGCATAAATGCCCCCCAATAATATAAGATGTGGCCCCATAGTGCCAGTAAGAAGTGCCCCCAATATTAGAAGTGCCCCCATACTGCCAATAAGAAATGCCCCACAGTGCTCCTCTCCTCCAGTATTGTACAATAAAAAAATAAACACATATACTTACCTCCATCAGGCTGGCAGCGATGCAGGCCTCTTCCGGCCTGTGTCCTGCGCTGTACGGCTCAGGTCGCGCAATGACGTCATCACGCCGCCTGGGCCGGCCTCTGATAGGCTACAGGCACTAGGCCTGCAGCCTATCAGAGGAGCGGGCAGGGGAGACGCCTCTCCCTCCCCTGCCCCACCGCAACACAGGCATCTGTATTGCTGTCCTGAGGACGGCAATACAGATGACTATGGAGATGAGCGCTTCCACAATGGAAGCGCTCATCTCCTTGTCCCCTGCCACCTTGGCCCGGTGGTTGTTACAATATTGGTTTCGCCCACAAACTCTTGCACTTTCTGAGGTTCTACAGCAGGTCAGGTTGTGTATGAGAATGGAATTTTTAATCAATGAACACAGAAAAGAAGCCACGACACAAGGGCTTATGAAAAAACAGAGAAGCTTTATTATGTATTATTAAAGAGTTACATATAGATGAGATCCGAACACTAATTGGACCCTATAAAACAACCACATGGTAGTTAAAAGAACAGATAAAAGGGACACTAGGGAGATTAGATCTAGATAAGGAGTCCTCACATACAAGCTAGATTACAAACATAGAATAGACATAATAAAGCACATTTAATTAATATAAACAAAAGAGGATTGATGATAGGTGATGAGAACAGAAATCTAGAGGGGAGGGGGGATAGGATACTTCTATTATGTTTTGGATTTTGTGACTGCAAATTATTGTAACTAGTGATGAGCGAGCATGCTCGGCCGAACTCGCTGTTCGTCCGAGCATGCCAGCGCTCGGGTACACTCGGTGCTCTGCCGAGCACCGGGTGTACTCGAGCGCCATGCTTGAGTCCCCTCACTCCCCGCACGCTCACCGCCGTGGAGCCCGGGCTTGTCTGATCTTTTTCACGCTCTCCCTGCCCCTGTCACTGCCTCTGACCGCCCGCCCTCCTCTTCACTTGCGTCCTCCTCTTCACTTGCGTCCTCCGTGTGTTCCAGTCTCTCCCCGAGCCAACGTATGTGCAGTGGTTACGCCGATGCCGTGCCCACAATGGGCAAAGCAGTGCACATGCGCAGGCTCGGCAAGAGCCTGGAACAGACGAAGGACGCAAGTAAAGAGGGCGGGCGGAGGCAGAGACAGGGGCGGGGAGAGCGTGAAAAAAAGCAAATGAGCCCAGGCTCCACGGCGATGAGATACCTGGCCACATTTTTTTTATTTTTATGGGGGACCACTATAAGCCAGGCACCCTCCCGTCTTCCGAGCAGGGGGGGGGCCTGGTTTACTCACATTGACTTACATTATGCTCGGGTGCTCGGCCGAGCACCCCCTAGTGCTTGGCCAGAGCACCCGAGCACACGAGCACGGAGGTGCTCGATTATCACTAATTGTAACATCTGCTATTCAAACTCTTGAATGTGAAAGTCTGAGACATAACAGTATGTAATATTGATAACTCGTAATACATGTTATTATGAAAATAAAAAAAAATTCTTGTTTAAAAAAAAATGAGAGCGGGCTATGGATTGTTCTTCTATGACTTAGATCTCTCAGAGGTGGCTGAAAAGTACTGTAGGCCTCTAATAAACTGCAAAGAGGGGACAGAATAGTGGACCTCTGGCACATGGAGGACAAAATAGGGAACCTCTGACACATGGGGGGGACAGAACAAGAGAAGACAAGGGCAGTGCCTCATGTGTAGGTCCCAACCAGCACTGCGATCCAGCCCCAAAAATGCTTACCAGACTGTGTGTGCTGCAGGTAAAACACTGTTGTAGACATATAATATATGTCCCAATGATCAGGATACAGCCGCTCCCTCCTGCTCTATATTCCAAGAATCCCACTGCTATAAGGTACAAAGAAAAAAATCAGACCGAAGGGCACTCATTTTATTTATTTTTCCACCATTTATATTCCCCTAATAAACCTCTGACACATGGAGGACAGAATAGTGGGCCTCTGACACATGGAGGACAGAATAGTGGGCCTCTTGCTCTTTGGCCTCTTATGGAGTCAGGTTCTGTGCCCCCCTCATAAAGTGAAAAGATCTGTGACCTCTTTATATAATGTCTCTTCCTCTGTGCCCCATGATCTGTGTCAGTCTGTAGTGCCTCATGGTTTGATCCCCCCTAAAATGTGCCTCACGCTATTACCATACTCACCTGGACTCAAAATGTCATGCAGGTCTGGCCCCGTTTGGTCATGTCTGCATCTGAGGAATGTCACTCACTCCATCTGTATCACAAAAAGGCTCCAAATGGCAGGGAAGGGAATTACTAGTCACTTGTCATGCCATGCAGCAATTTTTTGTAATGTGGGTAGTGTTCCTGACATTCCCCAGATGCAGGCCTGACCAGAAGAGCCCAGACCTGCTTGACATTTTGGGTCCAGGGACAGGTGAGTATGGTTATAGAGTGAGGCACACTAAAGGGGGGCACAGACCATGAGGCAGACAGGCATCTGCAGAAAACTGTAAGCGCAGTGGGTGCCTGTATCACAAAATAAGTGTCGAATAGTGTCAGTACTGAGGCACATGCACACCTTCGAACTTTTGAAAAGCCCATTGAGGTAGGGTGACCAGATCTGAAATTCCTAAATGGAGGACACCTTTTTTTTTCGGGTGGTGGTGGTGGGAGGGGGTTGATCATTACATATACCCCAGGGATGGGGACCCGAACTTCCCTTTATTATTTTCCGTTATAACATGGTTATAACAGAAAATAATAGTTAAAGTGGCCTTTAGGGGTTAAAAATAATAAAAAAAACCCTCACCTTTTCCGCTTATTCGCGCAGCCGGTGTCTTCTTTCTTCTTTCCCCTGCCAAAAGACCTTTGGTGACGTCAGAACATACAGGGTAAAGCTACATTCACATGACCCATTCAATTCAATGAACACTGTATGCTGTCCGCATCTGTCCATTTCTATTTTTGTCCGTTTGGCGGACAAGGATAGGCATTGTTACAGTTGATCTGCAAAAAAACGGAACATCATCCTTTTTTTGCGGATCCACAATTTGCAGACTGCAAAACACAATGTTCGTGTGAATGTAGCCTAATACAGCACCCCATACCTCTTACGTCCAGTGATGTCTCCTCTGATGTAGATCTTCTCTTTCCATATGTTCACCTTTCAGACCAGACGCCATTTTTCAGCCATTTCTCATCTCTGCAGTTTGAAAAATCTTAGTTTACTACTTTTCCATCATCCTCGTATCTTCTGGACAAATCATCCTACCACCCCCAGTACTGTCCCACTAGTACCGCACAGATAGTGCCCTTCAATAATTATTGGCACACGGTGTCGTAAAATAACTGTGCCCAACAAATAGTGCCCCTGACACTAATAGTGTAAACATAACGTCCCCCAGAAATAACTGCACTATGCTGATACTGTGCCAGGGTGCCCCCCACAGTAATAGTGCCCCCCAAAGTCCCAACTAATAATTCTCTGCCAGATTGCACATGTTAGTAATAGTGCCCCCAACAGTACTAATGTCCCCACTGTGCCCCAGAAGTAATAATGCTTCCAATGTGCCAGTAAGAAGTGTCCCAATAATGTCCCAGTAAGAAGTGCCCCCATAGTGCCCCCAATAATGTGCCAGTAAGAAGTGCCCCAATAATGTGCCAGTAAGAAGTGCTCCCCACCCATAGATGCCCCCCAAATTATGTGCCAGTAAGAAACGCCCCAATAATGCACCAGAAGTTCCCCCCATTGATTCCCCCCCAAAATCATGTGCCAGTAAAAAGTGTCCCACCCCCATAGATGCCCGCCAAATTATGTGCCAGTAAGAAATGCCCCCCCCAAATTATGTGCCAGTAAGAAATGCCCCCAGTGCTCCCATGTGCCAGTAAAAATGCCCCCAGTGCCCCCATGTGCCAGTAAGAAATGCCCCCATTGCCAGTAAAAATGCCCTCAGTGCTCCCCTGCCATTAAGAAATGCCTCACAGTGCCAGTAAGAAATGCCTCCAGTGCCAGTAAGAAATGCCCCCCCAGTGCCCCCATGTGCCAGTAAAAAATGCCCCAGTGCCCCCATGTGCCAGTAACAAATGCCCCCAGTGCCAGTAAAAATGCCCCCAGTGCCCCCATGTGCCAGTAAGAAATGCCCCCAGTGCCAGTAAAAATGCCCCCAGTGCCCCCAATAAAGCTCCGGTCTGTAATTGCAACAATAAAAAAACACTTATACTTACCTCCATCAGGCTGGCAGCGATGCGATGCTAGCCTCTTCTGGCCTGTGTCCTGCGCTGTACAGCCTATTGCCTGCAGCCTATCAGAGGAACGGGCAGGGGAGACGCCTCTCCCTCCCCTGCCCCACAGTACAGGCATCTGTATCGCCATCCTGAGGATGGAGATACAGATGACTATGGAGATGATCGCTTCCACTCTGCCCCGCCGACGCCCCTAACTATGCGCAGGGCCGCGCCGCACCTGTCTAATTGGCGGTGCGGCCCTGCAAGTGGCAATGGGGGCCCTTGGGGCCCCCCTGGCTTAGAGGCCCAGTCGCAACTGCGACCGCTGCGACCCTTACAGCTATGCCACTGGCTTACATATACTTCTATCGATATGTGATAAGTTCTGCCAACCTTCGGGCCCTGGTTTGGCACCCCTTTCAGGAGACCTGTGCCAACACACGTTACACACACCTAAGGCTGGCCCTGGTAATATGCAACAGTATCTATCTATCTATCTATCTATTTCAAGACCGGGACATACCCTACACAAGACAAGACACATTTTTCTCAGTACATGTGGATTCAAAAGCCATAAATATTCTGTGCAGAGGCAGACTCATGAATGACCTTTGGAAATGCACACCCGCTGGAAGATTTAATATTGTATTTCATTTTATAGTATAATAAATATAACCCCCAACCAAAATGTTATTTATATACCTTAGGTTTATTCTTATGTTTTCTAGTTATTGACTGAAGAAATAATCTTCTTTGATTCTACAATTTCCTCCACTTTGTTTGATTCTGTCTTGGAGCTCAGTTCCCTCTTCTTTGATTCTCAGTCTTGGAGCTCAGTTACCTTCTCTTTGATTCTCCGTCTTGGAGCTCAGTTTCCTCCTCTTTGATTCTCCGTCTTGAAGCTCAGCATCCTCCACAGGAGCAGCTGGGGTTTAGTCATTAAACCTTTTTGTCTGTGAGATATATAGTGTAAAGTGGATTTATTTTCAATAATGATTCTCATTAAGTTACCCCATGGACATGGTCTTCTAAGGGATTCTGGGATTTATCTAGCATTAGGGGAATATAGCTAATATGTATTATTAATAGGAAACTCTAGAGGCAGGCCCAAGATAAAAAATAAAATAATAAAAAATAGAGATGAGCGAGCACTAAAATGCTCGGGTGCTCGTTATTCGAGACAAACTTTTCCCGATGCTCGGGTGCTTGTTTCGAGTAACGAACCCCATTGAAGTCAATGGGAGACTCGAGCATTTTTTGCAGGGGACCAAGGCTCTGCCTAGGGAAGGCTGGGTGAAAACCTGGAAACATCAGAAAATGATGGAAACACCCCGGAAATGAACAGGAAACAGCAGAGGCAGCATGCATGGATGCCTCTGAGGCTGCCTAATCCCACCATTACCCCAAATTCTCCTGCAACAGCCTGGTGGTTACCCTCATGGCAATTGTGCTCACCCAGACCAAGAAAGGCGAGGCACATGCCCATCATATGTTAGGGAAGCATCCAGCTAGGTGCAATGAAGGTCCATCACCCATGCCCATGCTGGCACTGCTCTCCTATCCCCAGCCACCTGATGCAGGCATAAGCCTGACACAGCATGGCGGTGACACCAACAAGTTACTGAGTTAGTATGCGGTAGCTGGTGAAGCACCCAAAAATTTAGCCTGACACAGCATGGCGGTTACACCATCAATGACTTTGTCCGACTGAGAATGCAGTGAAATGGCTTTTGTTGAGCCTCCAAAATTTTTTTTCTTTTCGGAGTAAATAAACTCAGCAAAAAAAAAAAAAAATTTAAATGTCGATACTTGCGCCTCCTGAAAAATTGTTTTGGACTGTCTGTTTGACACTCCTGAAACATTGTTTTACAGTGTCTGTAGTTGACACTGCGGAAAAATTGTTTGGAGAGAGGGCCTGTAGGTGGCCCTCCGGAAAAATTGTTTGGAGAGAGGGCCTGTAGGGGGCCCTCCGGACAAATTGTCGTTAAAGAGTGCCAGTTGGCCCTCTAAAAAATTGCGCTTTGGGTCAGTATTAGGCAAAGACGAGAAGGAGGAGGAGGAGGAGGATTAGAGAAGAGGAATCGGATACATAAGTAATGTTAATCTTTAGCTGCTTTCCCCCGGAGGAGATTTGAATTCCATGAAATCCAGGCTTTGTTCATTTTAATAAGCGTCAGCCTGTCAGCTGACAGGCGTGTACACTTATCGGTGATGATGCCACCAGCTGCACTGAATCTGCTGCTCTGACAACACGCTAGCGGCAGGGCAGGCCAGCACCTCCAAGGTGTACAGCGCCTGTTCAGGCCACGTGTCTAGCTTTGAAACCCAGTAGTTGTATGGAGCAGAGTGATCGGTCCGGACGTTGGTATGGTCAGCTAGGTACTCCCTCACCATCTTTCTGTAAAGCTCACCCCTACTCTGCCTAGACAGGGGACAGGTGACAGTGTTTTGCTGGGGTGACATAAAACTGGCAAAGGCCTTGGAGAGCGTTCTCCTGCCAGTGCTGGACAAGCTGCCTGCTCGCCTCCTCTCCCCCGCTACTTGGCCCACAGAACCACGCCCTCTGCCGCTAGTGGCGTCAGATGGGAAGGATTGTTTCAGCTTGTGCACCAGGGCCTGTTGATATTGATTCACTCTCATACTCCTTTCCTCTGCAGGGATGAGAGTGGAAAGGTTCTGCTTGTACCGTGGGTCCAGGAGAGTGAACACCCAGTAATCGGTGTTGGAAAAAATTCTTTTAACGCGAGGGTCACGGGATAGGCAGCCTAACATGAAGTCTGCCATGTGCGCCAGAGTCCCAACATGCAAGAATTCCCTCTCCTCACTGGCCTGACTCTCCATTTCCTCCTCCAAATCCTCCTCTTCAGCCCATACATGCTCAAGAGTTAAGAAGGACTGAGCATTGGTACCCTCTTCTGTCTCGCCGACATTCTCCTGCTCTTCCTCCTCATCCTCATCCCCCTCCTCCGATATGCGCTGAGAAACAGACCGGAGGGTGCTCTGGCTATCAAGCGACGTATCTTCCTCCACCATCTCTTGTGACAAGCGCAAAGCTTCCGACTTCATGCTGAGCAGTGAGTTTTTCAACAGGCAAAGCAGCGGGATGGTGAGGCTGATAATGGCGGCATCGCCGCTGACCATCTGTGTTGACTCCTCAAAGTTGGTCAACACCTGGCAGATATCAGACATCCATGTCCACTCCTCATTGTAGACTTGAGGAATCTGACTGACCTGACTACCAGTTCTGGTGGAAGTTGACATCTGGCAGTCTACAATCGCTGTGCGCTGCTGGTAAACTCTGGATAACCTGTTCCATCTTGTGGGCACGTCGCACAACAGTCGGTGAGCGGGCAGTTGTAGGCGGCGCTGCGCTGCCCTGAGAGTGGCAGCATCTGTGGTCGACTTGCGGAAATGCGCACAGATGCGGCGCACCTTGGTGAGAAAATCAGACAGATTGGGGTATGTCTTGAGGAACCGCTGAACTATGAGATTGAACACGTGGGCCAGGCATGGCACATGTGTCAGTCTGCCAAGTTGCAGTGCCGCCACCAGGTTACGCCCGTTTTCACACACAACCATGCCTGGCTTGAGGTTCAGCGGTGCCAGACACAGATCGGCCTGCGCCGTGATGCCCTGTAATAGTTCTTGGGCGGTGTGCCTTTTGTCACCTAAGCTCAGCAGTTTGAGCACCGCCTGCTGGCGCTTAGCCACGGCACTGCTGCTGCGCCTAGAGCTACCGACTGAAGGCGCCGTGCCCACGGATGGTAATTCAGAGGAGGAGGCGGAGGAGGAGAAGGGGTCGGAGGAGTAGGAGGCATAGTACGTCTGAGAGACCGTGACCGAGGTAGGCCCCGCAATCCTCGGTGTGGGCAGTATATGAGCGGCCCCAGGGTCAGTCTCGGTCCCAGCCTCCACCAAGTTAACCCAATGTGCCGTCAGTTATACATAGTGTCCCTGCCCGTCAGCACTTGTCCACGTGTCCGTGGTTAGGTGGACCTTCTCAGAAACAGCGTTGGTCAGGGCACGGATGATGTTCTGTGACACGTGCTGGTGTAGGGCTGGGACGGCACATCGGGAAAAATAGTGGCGGCTAGGGACCGAATACCGAGGGGCAGCCACCGCCATGAGGTTGCGAAAGGCCTCGGTCTCTACCAGCCTATAGAGCAGCATCTCCAGGCTCAGCAATTTGGAGATGTGGACGTCGAAGGCTTGGGCATGTGGGTGGGTGGAACTGTATTTCCTCTTGCGCTCCAGCTGTTGGGGTGGACATAAACCTGTCCTTTCTGGAATTCAGTCAGTCATTCCGAATTGTTTTGAACACGGGTGCGCACAATAATTAAGGACAAAACACAGACTTATGATTCCAGTATTAAGTCCTTTGGCCATGCTTCTATGGCAAAATCATTACAGCCTCTGGCTTGTTTCTTTATTAACACACGTACTTATTCGATACAAAAAGGAAAGGGGGCGTAAGCATGCAAATAGCAAACAATATCATTCTTGAGTGGATAGAAGTTGCATTCCATTCTACGTCACTAGCCTGAAAAAGTCATATTGATAAGAGTACGGGGGCCATCTTGGACTAGTTAAATATATACATATATTATACGCAAGCTTTATAAAAGTTACAAAGTATAAAAATATAATATAAAAAGTATGTATATATAAATATAATATAAAAAGGTTCTTGATTATACACACATTCCTTTGTGACACTGCACCGCAGCATCTTGGACACAATACCAGGATATAGACATTCTATACAGCTGCATAAGCATTTACAAAGCTGAGATATATATATATATATATATATGTATATATATATATATATATATATATATATTTATATATATATATATATATATATATATATATATATATATATATATATATATATATATTTGTATAGCATTAAATACATGTATATCCAAATGACATAACACTGTGAGGGTAAAATTCAGTATTTTGACCGGTCTACCTTCACAGTCCCCCCTAAAGACTGAATTTTTCCCTAATCTTTGATTTTCTAATTGTTAAGAGTGTCTAGACGGACATGGGGGAAAAGGTAGTCTTCATAAAGGCTGAAACCCAACAGGTACCCCCCTGTGTACTTGGGCTTATCCTAATCATTTGACAGAAACCTATTTGTGGACCATTGGATTTCTAAAAAAAAAAAACAAAAACTGTGTGTTGGACTAACAAGAAGTGTCTCTCTGTGGTCGTCTTCTCTTCGATCTTCTTGGATAATAACATAGTCTCTGGTGAAAAGTCAGTTGTCCATCACTTGATGCTTGTTATTATAAAGTTCAGTCTATGACCCCTCCTTATGTATGTGAAGGGGTTGCAGGTGTAGGTGTCAGTGTAGATGTTAGAGCCTCTTATCAGTGGGTGATAAACAGTCTGTTACCTTGACTGTGGGAGGAGCTTTGACACAAGGACCTCCCACCCTCACTGGTCTGCATCAGCTCTGCTGGTTAGGCACAGATTACCGTTAAGGTCCACCCCTGGACAGCCGTAGTACGAACAGCAAGGCCTTGTGCAGCATGGCTGACCCGTAGTCGAAGTTGTTTCTTGTTGGGTGACGGGTTACTGACAACTGTGTCTTACCACACCTTGTAGACTTGACGTAGCAGCTCCTGGACTTTCCCCGAGGTTGTTAGTCCCAGCTCTTTGTAGCTGCACACAGGAAAGATGCACCGGAACAGTTCCACACAATCAAAAAGTCAACTCAAAAAACTCAGTTCATGTTAGAATAAGCCGTTGCTGAGGTGGTTTCCTCTCCATCATTGATCAAATAAACAAATGTCCTTAGAACGTTTGTCGGTCCAACACTGTATGTAAATAACACTTACCAATGAGACCAAAGAGGTCTTCTGTCAAATCAAAAAGGACTTTTGTGAGACTTTAAATCTGGTTTAATTAAAGGATACTTCAAAACAAACTTTCATAATATTTTGACAAATGATCCTGCATATTTCAATACATTAATCAATAACCACCCTTCTTGAGATACCTAACATGTTTTGATGTTTACTAAATGTGTGATATTGTGTATTCTGCACATTTTGTAGCAGTACTCAACTTTTCTGGATGTGGAAATGATTGGACCTCTTTTTTTTTTTCCCTTTGAATGAACAGAGTACTCGTAACTAGGAGATGTGCACAAGGGCTGTCTTTGTATCTGTGACGTCAGCATTGTCCTCCTCCCTCCCCCCTTAGTCCACCCCTCTCAGTCGCACACTTCCCTCTTTGAGTCAGTCTTGTCTTGGTTGTCCATGAGGTCAGATCTCTGATGTTAGTACATTAGACATACAACAAGTCGACAAAAAGCAAACATAGAGACAAACAGATCTGACAATACAGACACAAAACATGAAGGGCCCATAAACGTTTCATTGCCTTGTTTTCAAAAATAAAATGTAGAGTTTGGTCAAAATATTTGGTACCAAGGGAAAAAATAAAAATCCCCAATGCGCATATAAAGAAAATCAAATGTAGTACATCATACACATTCCTTCATTTTCTCTGCTGCATCCACGCACAGTCCACACACAAGTACAACTTCAAGCTACATTCATTCACATTCCACTGAATGAGTCAACTCTCAGAGACACAGCTTTCCTGGATACGGATACACACAGAAAACCATCCTGTACGGAGGGGGTAGAAAGAAACATTAAGTGAATCAAAAGAAACATTAAATGAATCAATTGCCGGCACATAATACCATTGTCTTCGGTTGTTCACTCCTACAACACATTGCTAAACTATTGTCTCGACTCTTGGACATTTACAAGCTGCTAGAAAGAGAAAAAGGAAAGTTATTAATTTATAAAATTTCTGATTTCTAATTAGACAATATTAACTAATTACAGTTATATTTATATCCCTCATTTACTAAGTCGAGTACTCGTTGTGCTTCTACTTGCATCTATGTGCATTGTTTCCCACTTGTAGCCGTGTCATGGAGAATACCAGTAACTAAGATGGCCGCTGGGCGGGGACTGATGTTCCCTCAGTTAAGATGGCCACCTGGAAAGGAAGTTGCAGGAGTTAAGATGGCCACCGGAGTGGGAATGAGATTAGTTAAGATGGCTGCTGGAACGGAAATTGGGACGCGTAGGACGTGCCATCTTGTATGATAACTGGATACAAGGAGGTGAGCCGTGGGTGTGGTTTTGGCACTGACGTACTTCACCGGTCCACCCCTCTGAAGAGGGAGACTGCGGGGGGCCAGGGGGGAATGTGATATGCAGGGGGATGTGTCTGCATCGGAAGCGCGGCAGGGTCGACCTGCACCATGTTAGGGGCTGTGCTGGCGGCATGTAAAAGTAATCATTTGTCTTTTCATTATACCTTTCTGCCCAGACTAAATTCTTATATTTAATAATTTACCGCTGATGCTCACATTGTTTTCTTTTCATAAAATCTAGAATATAATGTAAATTCAAGGCCGAATGTCCAGTGTTCACTCCTTTTTGGCCTAATGCCAGAACACTTCCCTGTTAGCGATGATTTCTTCCATTCTCAACTTAACCCTTAATTTGGTCTCATCATCACATCAGTAGAGCAGATATCGCTCACAGTAAACTTGGCTGTGTGACCTTCATCTACTAGTCGGTTCTCTGGCAACATACAAGGTCAGATTTCTGGTCCACACAGACATAACAAGTGGATTATCATAGTCATAAATTCCAAAGGGGGGGGACTGCTGTGAAACTGCAAACTGCAGGAGACACAAAGCAGAACTAAAACTGAAATCCTTTTTTTTTTTTTTTTTATTTGAAGCAGTTCTATAGAAGGCTCTCGGCTACATCGATCAAACTTTCACTGGGCTGTAATCTGCCTCCTGGAGGCATCCCAATTATCTTAAACAAGCTTTTCACATCCTTCACATATCTTTTTGCCTTCTTTCTTCCACCAGACTGACAGCATTCTGAGCACCAGTCGGGAGACTGTGCTGTTTTTTTTTGAACATTTGAAGCATATTTTACAGTGCCCTATTGGCGCGGCCGTTTTCGCCAACCTGAGTTAACCGTCCTCCGACTAGCCAATAAATCACGGGGGGAGGGGAAAGAGACCACACTACAATTTCCCCGGGGAGAGAGAAACACACTACGATCTCCCCAATTTACACGCCGACTCACGCGGCTAAACTTCAAACTTCAAACTGCAATCAACACTTCGCCCGTGAGGGAGTTGCAACAATGGGCACAACGGTTACCACTCAGCGCACTAACTAACAACTAACTATATTCCAGGTTCACGCTCCGGATAACTTGTTGGTATACCCGTGCGCCACCAAAATCCCAGGCGCACACTCTGGGTAACTTGCTGTTATACCCAGGCGCCGCCCAAATCCCTAATCTAGGCGCGCGTTCTGAGTAACTTGCTGGTATACCCAGGCGCCGCCTAGATGACTACTCTAAGTGTTTAGGCGCACGCTCTGGGTAACTTGTCCATAACGTGTCGGAATACCCAGGCGCCACCTAAATCACTACTTCAACGTGTTCTCACAGCCGCTGCCAGTCTGGGTCCCTAACATGATCTGACTGAATCCCCACGTGACCTTTCCTGAGGGGCTGTAGGTTTCCGGAATCCCCGGCGGAGACCACCAAGCGTCTGGTCACATGACGTTTCACTCAGGCCCCACAAAACCTAAACCCCAGACTACCACTCCCCCCTCGAGCCACAGGTAAGTTATCACATACAGTGTATATATAACTTACCGTGGTCGGTTAGGGTGATCAGTCCCCTTCGGGAGGGAGTGGTGCCCGTGGCATCGGTCGAGGGTTGGGACACCGAGCGAGTCCTGGTGCTCCTTTCGGGGGCCCCGTGGTTTGGGCGCCAGCTGTTGGGGTGGACATAAACCTGTCCTTTCTGGAATTCAGTCAGTTATTCCGAATTGTTTTGAACACGGGTGCGCACAATAATTAAGGACAAAACACAGACTTATGATTCCAGTATTAAGTCCTTTGGCAAAATCATTACAGCCTCTGGCTTGTTTCTTTATTAACACACGTACTTATTCGATACAAAAAGAAAAGGGGGCGTAAGCATGCAAATAGCAAACAATATAATTCTTGATTAGATAGAAGTTGCATTCCATTCTACGTCACTAGCCTGAAAAAGTCATATTGATAAGAGTACGGGGGCCATCTTGGACTAGTTAAATATATACATATATTATACGCAAGCTTTATAAAAGTTACAAAGTATAAAAATATAATATAAAAAGTATGTATATATAAATATAATATAAAAAGGTTCTTGATTATACACACATTCCTTTGTGACACTGCACCGCAGCATCTTGGACACAATACCAGGATATAGACATTCTATACAGCTGCATAAGCATTTACAAAGCTGAGATATATATATATATATATATATATATATATATATATATATATATATTTGTATAGCATTAAATACATGTATATCCAAATGACATAACACTGTGAGGGGAAAATTCAGTATTTCGACCGGTCTACCTTCACACAGCGTCTGCTGTAAAGACAGCTGAACGCTGCACAGGGACACATTGGTGGACGCTGTGGAGGATCGTGGAGGCGAAGGTGTGGTTTTCCGGCGGGAGGCGCTCGTGCCGGGGTCCTGGGCAGGGGGTTCAATAGCAGAGGCAGCGAGTGACACAGGGGAAGGAGCAGTGGTGGGACCCGCAGGAGGTGAACGGCCTTGGTTCCATTGAGTGGGGTGTTTTGCACTCATATGCCTGCGCATGCTGGTGGTGGTTAAGCTAGTAGTGGTGGCACCCCTGCTGATCCTGGTGTGGCACAGGTTGCACCTCAATTTCTTTAAAGAACCTCCAGACTTGCGAACATCTAGGCCTCGCCACGGGAGCTTCACTACGTGAAACAGTTGCTGCTTATGCAGCAGCTCAGGCCCTGCTTCTCCCTCTGGCCACACCACTGCGTCTTCCAACCTGTTCTGGTGCAGCACTCGCCTCCGCCTCAGAAGCACTGTCTTCACCCGGCTTATCAACCCAGCTTGGGTCAGTCACCTCGTCATCCTCCCATTCCTCAATCTGCTCCCCCCTCGGACTTCCTGCCCTGACAACAACTTCACCACTGTCTGACAACCGTGTCTCCTCATTGTTCGACACCTCTTTACACACTTCTTCCACTAAGTCAACAATGTCATCACCCACAGACTGCGACAGTTGGAAAACTTGGGCATCGGGAAAGAGGTCAGCAGCAACCTGAGAGGTGGTTTTTGACTCTTGGAAGGGTCCAGAAAACAGTTCCTGAGAGTATGCCGGATCACATTCCAAATTTTCCTGGCAGGCGGCAGACTGGGGGGAAGGAGGTTGAGGTTGAGGAGCCATAGGAGTGCTCCCTTGGGTAACGTGGGTGGACTGCGTGGAAGACTGACTGCTGGACAAATTACTTGAAGCATTGTCCTCAATCCACAACATCACCTGTTTGCACTGTTGTGGTTTCAACAGTGCTCTACCACGTGTCCCTGTAAGTTCAGACATGAAGCTAGGGAGTGTAGCTCTGCGCCGCTCCCCTGCTCTCTCATCAGCAGGTACTGTCTCACCCTGCCCAGGACCATGGCCTCTGCCCCCTGCAGTAATTGAATGCCCACGCTCACGCCCTCGTCCTCGACCCTTAGCCCTGGGGTTTAACCTTTTTTTGTATATAAGTGTATTATATATACAAAAAAATATTCACCTGCTGTACTGAAACCCACAAACTTGTTCAATCTGAACAAGTTAATATATAGGTGGATAAGTTAGAGCAAAATTACGTATCTTATTACATACCATGCAGTATGGAGCAATTACACTGAAACTATTAGATTAGGCAGACTTGGTCTGCTTAAGTGCAACCCAGACAAATGTCGAACAGAGATATTTCTAATGTAGCTGTATCAGTGAGAGCAAATTTGAGAGCAAAAACGTATTTTATTACGTGACGTACAGTATGGGTCACCTGGACAGAAAATACGGATTGTGGTTTGTGTTAACTGGCCAGCTGAACTGTGACACACAGAATGGTTTCAGACAGCTGTATGAAATGGATTTGTATCACTGAGATAAAAAAACAAAAAAACAAAGTTGTTTTTTTTTTGTTTTTTTTTTTAAACGTGATGTGCAGAATATATCAGAGAGCAAACTCAGCCCATGCTGACTGTGGCTATTTTCACAGCAACCCAGACAAATGTCGCACAGAGATTTTTCTAATGTAGCTGTATCAGTGAAAGCAAAAGACCGTATTTGATTACGTGACGTACAGTATGGGTCACCTGGACAGAAAATACGGATTGTGGTTTGTGGTGACCGGCCAGCTGAACTGTGACACACACAATGGTTCCACACAGCTGTATGAAATGGATTTGTATCACTGAGATTAAAAAAACAAAAAAATACCCAAAGTTTATTTATTTATTTTTTTACGTGACGTGCAGAATATATCAGAGAGCAAACTCAGCCCCTGCTTACTGTGGCTATTTTCACTGCAACCCAGACAAATGTCGCACAGAGATTTTTCTAATGTAGCTGTATCAGTGAGAGCAAAAGACTGTATTTGATTACGTGACGTACAGTATGGGTCACCTGGACAGAAAATACGGATTGTGGTTTGTGGTGACTGGACAGCTGAACTGTGACACACACAATGGTTCCACACAGCTGTATGAAATGGATTTGTATCACTGAGATTAAAAAAACTACAAAACCCCCAAAGTTTATGTATTTTTTTTTTTTTCGTGACGTGCAGAATATATCAGAGAGCAAACTCAGCCCCTGCTTACTGTGACTATTTTCACTGCAACCCAGACAAATGTCGCACAGAGATTTTTCTAATGTAGCTGTATCAGTGAGAGCAAAAGACCGTATTTGATTACGTGACGTACAGTATGGTTCACCTGGAGAGAAAATACGGATTGTGGTTTGTGGTGACTGGACAGCTGAACTGTGACACACACAATGGTTCCACACAGCTGTATGAAATGGATTTGTATGACTGAGATTTAAAAAAAACACAAAGTTTATTTTTTTGGTTTTTTTTTATTTTTACGTGACGTTCAGAATATATCAGAGAGCAAACTCAGCCCCTGCTGACTGTGGCTATTTTCACTGCAACCCAGACAAATGTCGCACAGAGATTTTTCTAATGTAGCTGTATTGACGTACAGTATGGGTCACCTGGACAGGAAATACGGATTGTGGTTTGTGGTGACTGGCCAGCTGAACTGTGACACACACAATGGTTCCACACAGCTGTATGAAACGGATTTGTATCACTGAGATTAAAAAATAAAAAAACAAAGTTTTTTTTTTTAACGTGATATGCAGAATATATCAGAGAGCAAAATCAGCCCCTGCTGACTGTGGCTATTTTCACTGCAACCCAGACAAATGTCACACAGAGATTTTTCTAATGTAGCTGTATCAGTGAGAGCAAAAGACCGTATTTGATTACGTACAGTATGGGTCACCTGGAGAGGAAATACGGATTGTGGTTTGTGGTGACTGGCCAGCTGAACGGTGACACACAGAATGGTTCCACACAGCTGTATGAAATGGATTTGTATCACTGAGAGCAAACAAAAGGATGTTGTACTGTGACTTCCACTATCTATCAGTTAGACAGAAAAAAATCCTCTGCAGACTATGCCTATTTCAATGAAACACAAAAAAATTTCCCACTTAGCTGTTTGAAATGGATATGTGTCACTGAGAGCCAAAAAATAAACTTTTTACAGTCTCCCTGCAAAATGCTGCAAATATGGCGGTAGCTGCACTACTAGTGCCAGCAAGCCCAGCCACAAGAAGATAAAAAAAGGGTCTTGTAGCCCTAACAAGGGCTGTTGGGTTCTTTTAGAATCACTCCTGCCTAACACAAATCTAGTAGAACACCCTAACACTCTCCCTGTATCACACTGCAGATCTGTCCCTAACGGCATCCAGGCAGCAACTGAGCCGAGCACCGCGGACAGTCACTAGTATATTCCATGGTCACCTGATCAGGCCAGCCAACCCCTGCTATCGACATGTTAGGGCCCCACGTGATGCTGGGTGTACCGCAGAGTCTCCTGGCTTGTGATTGGCTGAGTTTATAGTCGCCAAAAATTCAAAAGGCGGGAGATGCCATTTCCTCGAGCATAGCCAGATACTCGTCCGAGTAGCGAGCACTTACGAGTACCCTAATACTCGAACTAGTATCAAGCTCGGACAAGTATGCTCACTCATCTCTAGTTGGAACCAATTAGACATATCCCTGACTGTATTGCTTGATGGGTATTTCTCACCATTAATCCTGACCAAATCTCCAACTCTATTTGCTCAAAATGCAGTCTGAAACTTGTAACAACTCATTGTTTCATGCAGATACTCGTTATTTTACCACTCTCCAGCTCTTCAGTGAACAAACTGCCTTCTGTTACAGGCACATTTCAAATTTTGACTCATCAGTCCAGAGCACCTGCTGCCATTCTTATACTCCCCGGTTGTCATTTTTGTGCATATTTGAGTGGTTAGTTTGGCTTTTTGGTAGCAGTACTTCAAAAAGTGAACAAACATCAACGTTTAAATAATTAAAACCATTTCTTCTGTAGCAATAATAGTCAAAAGGTAAATAATACCCAAACCATACAA
>ONZH01029676.1:0-92182 GCA_900303285.1 Rhinella marina | reverse complement strand
GGTGGATATTGCATAGGCAAACAAATTACAAAAAGTTGCCCATAAACAAGGATACTTTACATCCAGTTCAACCAGTATATTGCATATGCCATAGCATATACAGTATACAGTATTTTTGTGTATTACATATACTGTAGCATATACAACCTCCGACACTCCAACTGTTGTTAAACTATAGCTCTCAGCATACTTTAATCAATTCTCTGAGAGTTTGACAACCGAAGGAGTGCTAGAGGTTGATGACTCCTGGCCTGTATTATTTAACCCTGGTGATCATTTGAGATGAGCGTATCTATTTGCCGCTTTTTAGATTCGTATTGAATCCTCAATTTATCCTACTCCGAAACAAATCCGGATTTTGTCAAATTCGCTTCGTATTATTCGTAAATGTTCTTAAAATTTTAATGCGCTAACGCTATGTATGCAACGTAGACAGTCTTCTTGCCCCCTCCCCTGGCGCCCCGAAGCGGGAAAATGACAATACGCCCCATCAAGAGCGGGAAAGTGAAGATACACCCCCCTCAGAAACCGGGAAAACCAGCCCGGCCCACTGGGGACTAACTATTTGCACGTATAGGGAGTGAAGACTCCTCCCTCATTACTCCGCCCTCCTCTCCAGTTCAAGCCAGCGGTGAACAAGATCCACAGCATGGCGAAGCAACTGCAACCAAAGTGGGGGGAAATGGTCTTTGGGAACGAGTACCCTGAACCACCGCCTGCTCCAGAGATCAGAGCGTCACAACTGTGCAAGAGAGTCTCACCGGCTCCTGAGTCGATATGCGCCTTGCCGGCTGGTGCAGCTGCTGCGGCTGCTGTGGCTGGAGCGTCCACTTCGCCGCCCAGGAGAAGAACAACAACAAGACCTTCCATGCGGCAGAATCCGATTGTGCCAGCATCAGTGATGGCCCACACCCAGACCCTATGGGACTACAAGAACACAGTGGAGGACCGGGTCAACCAAGTACTGGACCATTCGAGGCCGGGAGACCCTACACTGGAGCGGCAAAAGGGAACCGTCCTGTGGTTTTCAGTCGAGTGGGCTCTGGCTTTCTGACGGATGATGAGGATGGCAAGGAGTACTTTGTTGGCCACAGGTCAGTGAAACGGTCGTACCTGCCCCAACCCCCATCACAGCCTGTACGTGGGGGATCAGGTGGAATACAACCCCATGGCATCCCTGGAAGGCCCCTTTGCTACCGGGGTTACCATATTATCTAAACCCATGGTCCCTACATCAAGACCGGAAGTTTGGCTGCAGGAACCACCAGGCGAAGGACGCGTGCGCTGCCTACAGGAGTCACCAGATGGCACCCTCCATTTCAGGGAGAAGCCACAGCCGGAGCCTCTGATCCCTGGACTGCCACCACCACCACAACCTTTACAGTCCTTTCAGCTGGGTCAGCTGACGACTTCATCGTTTACATTCTAGTCCATGGTGATCCACCAGTACCAACTACCCTGGAAAATGAAGCCAGCAACAGCCAGGGGAGCTGGGGCTTCTTCCCTGGGTGCAACCTTGCCTCAACCACTGCAGTCAGAAGTCTTTACCCCTGCTGTCCCGGCAGGAGAATCCGGAAAAGTAAAGGCGCAAGTAGCTGCATCGCTCACCAGCGTGACCACCACCCGGACCCGGTCAAGTCCGACTTCTGGCAGAAGAGGGCAGTGGATCTCCACCACGGCAACCAGTTTGGCCTACAAGAGGCAAGAGCATCTTCTTATGTCCTTCAACAGCAGTTCAAGTGAGGAGGACTTCAGGTTCCTCATCTGAGGAACCCTTCTACTGGCTGAGTGATTTAAAGGACACCTCTGGTTGACCTATGGGAGCCACACCATGGACTGCACCTGACAGGTGAGAGCTAGTTGGCACTTGTTTTGTTTGTTTAGTTTGTATTGCCCCCTGTTTGACTCTCACCCAGATGGACATGGCTTGTCAGGACTCCCCTCCTTCTTCAGAAAATTCTTAAGCGTGCCTATTTTCCTTTTCCCCCCCTTCTTTCCCCCTTATTTGGGAGCCCGCTTTGCAAAAAGGGTTCTCTATTTGCTGCTATTTTATATTATCCATGTGGATTACACTTTACCTGTTTAGTAACATAGTAACATAGTAACATAGTTTATAAGGCCGAAAAAAAGACATCTGTCCATCCAGTTTGACCTGTTTTCCTACAAGTTGATCCAGAGGAAGGCAAAAAACCCCTGTGCGGTAGAAGCCAATTTTCCTCACTTTAGGGGGAAAAATTCCTTCCCGACTCCAATCAGGCAATCAGAATTACTCCCTGGATCAACAACAACCCATATCTAGTAACTATAACCTGCACTATTATTACCCTCCAGAAATACATCCAGGCCCCTCTTGAACTCTTTTACTGAACTTACCATCACCACCCCCTCGGGCAGAGAGTTCCATAGTCTCACTGCTCTTACCGTAAAGAATCCTCTTCTATTTTTATGAACAAACCTTCTTTCCTCCAGGCGCAGAGGATGTCCCCTCGTCATGGTCACTGTCCTTGGGATAAAGAGATCATGGGAGAGATCTCTGTACTGACCCCTGATATATTTATACATAGTTATTAGATCTCCCCTCAGTCGTCTTTTTTCTAAAGTGAATAATTTTGATAATCTTTCTGGGTACTGTAGTCCACCCATTCCAGCTATGACTTTAGTTGCCCTCCTCTGAACCCTCTCCAGCTCTGCTATGTCTGCCTTGTTCACAGGAGCCCAGAACTGTACACAGTACTCCATGTGTGGTCTGACTAGTGATTTGTAAAGTGGCAGGACTATGTTCTCATCACGGGCATCTATGCCCCTTTTGATGCAACCCATTATCTTATTGGCCTTGGCAGCAGCTGTCTGACACTGGTTTCTGCAGCTTAGTTTGCTGTTCACTAAAATTCCTAGGTCCTTTTCCATGTCAGAGTTACCCAATGTTTTACCATTTAGTATGTACTGGTGACTTGCATTATTCCTTCCCATATGCATAACCTTACATTTGTCAGTGTTAAACCTCATCTGCCACTTCTCTGCCCAAGCCTCCAGTCTATCCAGATCCATCTGTAGCAGTGTACTGTCCTCTTCTGTGTTAATTACTTTACACAGTTTAGTGTCATCTGCAAAAATTGATATTTTACTGTGCAAGCCTTCTACAAGATCATTAATAAATATATTGAAGAGAATAGGGCCCAATACTGACCCCTGTGGCACCCCACTAGTTACAGTGACCCAATCTGAGTATGTACCATTAATAACCACCCTCTGTTTTCTATCACTGAGCCATTTACTTACCCACATACAGACATTTTCTCCAAGGCCAAGCATTCTCATTTTATATACTAACCTTTTATGTTGTACAGTGTCAAATGCTTTGGAGAAGTCCAGATATACGGCATCCATTGATTCCCCGCGGTCAAGTCTAGAACTTACCTCCTCATAGAAACTGATTAAATTGGTTTGACACGACCGATCCCTCATGAAGCCATGCTGATATGGAGTTATTTGCTTATTTTCATTGAGGTACTCCAAGATAGCATCTCTTAGAAAACCTTCAAACAGTTTACCCACTACAGATGTTAAACTTACCGGCCTATAGTTCCCGGGCTTTTTGAATATTGGCACCACATTTGCTATGCGCCAATCCTGTGGAACACTCCCTGTCAGTATAGAGTCCTTAAATATCAAGTATAAGGGTCTGGCAATGACATTACTTAATTCTCTTAGGATACGTGGGTGTATGCCATCCGGTCCTGGCGATTTGTCTATTTTAATCTTTTTAAGACGCCCCAGTACTTCTTCCTGGGTCAGACAGGACACTTTTAAAGGGGAATTCACTTTTATATTCTGCATTTCATCTGACAGTTTATTTTCCTCAGTGAATACAGTGGAGAAAAAAATATTTAAAAGTTTTGCGTTCTCCTCATCGCTCTCTGCTACTCCCCCCTCATTACTCTGTAAGGGGCCGACACCTTCAGATTTATACATATATATACATATTTATACATTATATAATTGAATATTTATACATTATATAATTGAAGAACATTTTAGGGTTAGTTTTACTCTCTTTAGCAATTAGTCTTTCAGTCTCTAGTTTAGCTGCTTTTATTTGTCTTTTACAAATTCTATTTTTTTCCTTATAGTTTTTCAATGCTTCCTCTCTCCCCTCCTGTTTTAGTGATTTAAATGCTTTCTTTTTGTCATTTATTGCTTTTTTTACAGTTCTATTTATCCACATTGTTTTTTTCTTGTTTCTTATCATTTTATTCTGTTTTGTTTGGATTACAAAATTACCTCACGTGGATTGCAATTGAATTTTGGACTGTGTTCCAGTGTTTTATCATGCCAAGCAGGCACAAGGAGAGACTCAAACGTATATCTGAGCCTTTTATGCCTGCAAGTGTGAAATTGCACTAAAATGTTTGCATAATTGTCTTTGCTGTATTTTAGCAATAATGTTTTTACAGGTTCAGCAACGTTCAAGCACTTTAGCCCATTGTGTGTATTCTTTTTCAGGTACTGCAATGTGTCCTATTATGCACTTATTGTACGGTGTTTGTTAGTAAACTATGCACTTAGCCGAATAGCTAGCACCTTACTTTTCTACCTCATATGGACTGCCTCTAAAGACTGTACGCCGTGGCCTAGCCTCGTGCGTATGATGCAATCGCGAGTCAATATTAAGCCAAGGATTCGTACGCACTTAGTACGCTAATGCTTACGTATTGCATAATTTTAACAAAACTGACTGTATGTTCGTAATTTGTGTAGGAATGTTCGCAAAACTACGATTCGACCGAATAAATTCGTATTAAGAACAAATCTTGTCAGAAATTCGTTGATTATTCGCCAAAGCAAATTTGGGATGATTCGCTCAACTCTAGTGATCATCAGAATCTTAAGATGGTTGATGCACTTACTATAATTGTAAAAACTGAACTTTAAATGGAGGTATTCTTCTAACTGTGATCAAAGTGCTAGTCTCAGGGCAGACACAATGAAGAGCTGATCATGAGGATAAGGGGTATCAGACTCCCTCCAATCAGATATTGATAACCTTTTCTGAGGATAGGTCATCAATATCGGGAGCCAGTGTGCCAATATGCATAGTGCATTAAAGTAACCAACGCTCTTCTGACTTTTGAATTAACATCAGTACACAACTGTACACCAAGAGCTTCATGGCCGAGCAACTGCATGCAAGCCTATATCAAAATGCACAACGGTAAGCATTGACTGGAGTGGTATAAAGCACATCAATGTTAGACTCTGGTGCAGTGGAAAACTGTTATGTGGAGTGCTGAATCACACTTCTCTAACAGTCTTATGGATAAGTCTGAGTTTGTTGAATGCCAGGAAAATGTTACCTGCCTGACTGCAATGTACCAACTATACTGTAAAATGGATGGACAAGGGATAATGCTATAGGGTTGTTTTTCAGAGGTTGGCCTAGGCCCCTTAGTTCAAAAGCAATCTTCTGCATACTAAGACATTTTGGACAACTTTATGCTTCCAACTGAGCAGTTTGGGGAAGGCCCTTTTCTGACTTCCCAAATGCTCTTGCGGATAAATGGGCAAAAATCACCACACACACACGCACACACACACACACACAATTTTGTAGATAGCCTTTCCAGAACTGTGGTAGCTGCTTTATCTGCAATTGTGGAACCAAATCCATTTTAATGCCTATGGATTTATTCAAAGTTTCTGATATGTCTCTACAGCAATTCAAAAGTTTTTTGAGACCATAGTTACACTTTAGGTTAATCCCTTCAAGTGATAGCCAGTTTGGACCAAATGCCGGAGCCCCATTTTTCAAATCTGACATGTGTCAGTTTATGTGGTAATAACTTTGGAACACTTTTACTTATCCAGGCCATTCTGAGATGGTTTTCTCGTCACATATTGTACTTCATGACAGTGGTAAACTTGAGTCAAAATATTTCATTCTTATTTATAAAAAAATACCAAATTTACCAAAAATTTTGAAAAATTAGCAAATTTCCAAATGTCAATTTCTCTACTTTTAAAATACATAGTAATACCTCCAAAAATAGTTATTACTTTACATTCCCTATGTGTCTACTTCAGGTTTGGATCATTTTGAAAATTACATCTTATTTTTTTTGGGACGTTAGGCTTAGAAATTTAGAAGCAAATCTTGATATTTTTTAAGGAACGCCAGGGCAGATTTCACTGGAAAAATTTTAAGTTGCCATGTCTCATTTGATGCACCCATAGAGTAGGAAACTCCAAAAACTGACCCCATTTTGGAAACTATGGGATAAGTTGGCAGTTTAAACTATGGGATAAGTTGGCAGTTTTGTTAGTTCTATTTTAGGGTGTATATGATTTTTGGTAGCTTTATATTACACTTTTTGTGAGGCAAAGTAACAAAAACTAGCAGTTTTGGCATTGTTTTTATTTTTGTTATTTACAACATTCATCTGACAGGTTAGATCGTGTGATACTTTTATAGAGCAGGTCGTTACGGACGCGACAATATCTAATATGTATACTTTTTTTATTTATTTAAGTTTTACACAATATTTTTGAAGCACAAAAAAAATCATGTTTTAGTGTCTCCATAGTCAGAGAGCTGTAGTTTTTGTATTTTTTGGGCGATTGTCTCAGGTAGGGGCTCATTTTTTGAGGGACGAGATGACGGTTTCATTGGTACCATTCTGGGGTAAATACGCCTTTTTGATTGCCTGCTATTACACTTTTTGTGTGGCAAGGTGACAAAAAATGGCTGTTTTGGTAGAGCTTTTTTTTAAAAAAAATTTTGTGTACACCTGGCGGGGTGGACCATGTGATGCTTTTATAGAGCCAGTCGATTCAGATGTGATGATACCTAATATGTGTACTTTTTCTTTTTTACTTTTTTTACTTCATTTGGGGGAAAAGGGCGTTTTTTTATTTTTTTTAAACTTTATTTTTTTTTAACTTTTTTACACTTTTTTACTTTCTTTTTACACTTTTTTTACACTTTCTTTTTACATTTTTTTTATTTATCAAGACCCATTTGGATCTTGAAGATCCAGTGGGCTTGATGGCTATACAGTGCTTTGCAATAGTCATCTATTGCAATGCACTGTAACAGTGCTACACTAAGGCTGATCAGACCCTGAGGGTCTAATCAGCCTTAGGTACATGGCAGCCCGAACGCTTTTGTAAAGCGTCCGGTTGCCATGGTAACCATTGGGCCGCTGCCACTGCAGCAGCGGCGGCCCGATGGAAGAGAGAGGGAGCTCCCTCCCTCTTAACCCCATGGATGCTGCGGGCGGCTACTGACCGCAGCATCTATGGGGTTAAACAGCTGTAGCAGCAGAGTGTGGGCTGTAATTACAGCTCACACTCTCTGCTGATAGCAGCAGCTCCGATCCTGAGCCACTGCCATCACATGATACAGCGCAGGAGGGGGCAGAACTGGGAAGCACTACAAAGAGGGGGGGCACTACAAGGGGGGGAGCGTAGGGGCACAGGAGACATCTTACCTGGTTTCAGGCTGCGATCTCCAGAGCGGAGATCGTAGCCTGAAACCGGCATTTTAACAATGAAGCTCTGCATTGGTTAGTCTGCAGAGACTAACCAATCGGAGCGCTTTCCGGCAAGGGACCACTCTGATTGGTCCCTTGCTGGCTTCCCCAAGGTCTCTGCTCTCCGGGTGAGCGGAGACTCCAGGACTGTGACACTTTATAGTGTCACAGTCCTGGTAAGCAGTTTGGACGTAACTGCACGTCCAATTGCCACAATTTACTTGCACTTTGGACGTACAGTTACGTCCAAATGCGCCACGAGGTTAACCAACTTTGCAAATACTTTGGTTTTTTTTGTTTTTTTTTCGTATCATGTTATTTCATTGCTATGCAAAGTTCTTCTGTTTTTAGACAGTATAGCAGTTTAGCTTTATTGTTCTGGCAGACATTTTGGTATGCAACTGTCTTTTGAGCTCTCTCAGTGTACTGCTTTTGGATAACAGGAATCCAGCAGAATGCTTAATGGCCAAGTAAACATCATCTAATTAATGGCACTACAAGAATGCAAATCATGTGTTACGCTTATACAGTATAGACTTAAACCATGGAATATTGTAAAATGTGCAGTTTTCCTTTATTTTAAAAGCAACAATTATGTAGGGCAGTTGTTAAGATTATAACATGAGACTCTTGTAGTTTGTTAGCTAACTGTCAAATGTTGAAACTATAAGGAAATCTAGAAATGGAAAGCTGAGTAATAACATTGTTTGATAGACCTATATACGGCAGACAAACTCAGATATTTTATTATTAAAAATATCCAATACTGTCTATCCCAAAAAATATCTTCGACATAGCTTCCTGAACAAGTGTTCACCACACTTTCCTCATACAGGTTAATCCTTTCTCTAGGTGTTTTCTCTGTGGCCAAAGACACAACAAAATCCTCAACTCCACATGTACTTTGTCTCTGCTCTCTCTGGTGCATCAACCTACAGTATGGTCAGGTAGAGGTGTGCATAATTAACAGCCCTAACCACCCTTTTACTTACGAGCTAAGTTTCTCCTGAACTATACGTGAACAGGCAGTAGAGAAACATCCATGAAGTCTCGCCCCTTCAGTGAAGCACATTCCAGATAGCCTCAACACCAACCAGTCTGCCCCCTCTGTGGTACAGTATATTTTAGAGAGTTATAATTCCAGCTATGTTGGCAAGGGTAGAAGGCTCACCATATTCCTTTTCATGAAGGGTGTGTAATGCATTAATGCCCACCAAATTTTAAAATGACCCCATGTGTAAAGAGAACAGCCCCAGAGCATATAAGTAATGGGAAATATACAAAAATAAAGAGGCCAAAAAAGATGAGCAATTCGCAATTAGAATAATGAGAACAAGTCAGCAGGGAATGGAACACAAAGTCGACAAGACAACAACAAATCATTAGTATAAATTAAACTGAACATGAAGCATCATCACAGTGGACAGTTACAGAATTGATAGAAAAATCTTTGAAGTAAACAAAACAGTGTTTTAATACAGCTGGAAATTTCCTAAAGCTTAAGTAATGATAATCATTATTGGTTTCCCTATCTGTAAAAATGGTTCACCCACCAACTTTTTTTTAAAATAAAACATCTTATTTTAGTCGGAAAGAAATAAAATAAACTACTCACATGAGCTTCCAATAGCGCTGTTCCCTATTGCTAATGAAATAAGGAATAAGATAATAAAGAACTGCAAACACTGGCCAAGATTTACTAATAGTATAAATGGCATAAACTACATAGACCTCAAATGAGCCGTGCATGCAAGACAGCTAAGGAATCTCACAGAACATGGAAGAATGGATGAAAATCCCTCAAACAAGAATTGTAAGATTCTTGGCTGGCTAAAAAATTCTACTACCAGCTGTGATACTTGCCAAATATACTTACCAAAGGAGGTGCCCAAACTTTTGTTTTGAGCCCTTTTCCTTTTTTTTTTGTTATTTTGTAAAAGAGGATATACAGCAGAGACCAAAAGTTTAGACACACCTTATCATTCATTGTAGATTCACACTGAAGGCATCAAAACTATGAATTAACACATGTGGAATTATATACTTAACAAAAAAAGTGTGAAACAACTGAAAATATGTCTTATATTCTCTTTTGCTTTGATTACTGCTTTGCACACTCTTTGCATTCTCTTGATGAGCTTCAAGAGGTAGTCACCTGAAAAGGTTTTAACTTCACAGGTGTGCCCTCTTAGGTTTAATAAGTGGGATGTCTTGCCTTATAAATGGGGTTAGGACCATGAGTTGTGTTGGGCAGAAGTCAGGTGGATACACAGCTGATAGTCCTACTGAATAGACTGTTAGAATTTGTATTATGGCAATTAAAAAGCAGCTAAGTAAAGAAAAACGAGTGGCCATCATTACTTTAAGAAATGAAGGTCAGTCAGTCCAAAAAATTGGGAAAACTTTGAAAGTGTCCCCAAGTGCAGTCGCAAAAACCATCAAGCGCTACAAAGAAATTGGCTCACATGAGGACCGCCCCAGGAAGGGAAGACCAAGAGTCACCTCTGCTGTGGAGGATAAGTTAATCCGAGTCACCAACATCAGAAATCGCAGGTTAACAGCAGCTCAGATTAGAGACCAGGTCAATGCCACACAGAATTCTAGCAGAGGAAACTGAGTGCAGCAGGCCTTCATGATAAAATAGCTGCTAGGAAACCACTGCTAAGGACAGGCAGCAAGCAGAAGAGACTTGTTGGGCTAAAGAACACAAGGAATGGAGATTAGACCAGTGAAAAGCTGTGCTTTGGTCTGATGAGTCCAAATTTGAGATCTTTGGTTACAACAACCGTGTTTTTGTGCGACGCAGAAAAGGTGAACGGATGGACTCTACATGCCTGGTTCCCACCGTGAAGCATGGAGGAGGAGGTGTGATGGTGTGGGGGTGCTTTGCTGGTGACACTGTTGGGGATTTATTCAAAATTGAAGGCATACTGAACCAGCATGGCTACCACAGCATCTTGCAGCAGCATGTTATTCCACCCGGTTTGCATTTAGTTGGACCATCATTTATTTATCAACAGGACAATGACCCCAAACAGGCTGTGTAAGGGCTATTTGACCAAGGAAGAGAGTGATGGGGTGCTACACCAGATGATCTGGCCTCCACAGTCACCAGACCTAAACCCAATCAAGATGGTTTGGGGTGAGCGGGACCGCAGAGTGAAGGCAAAAGGGCCAACAAGTGGTAAGCATCTCTGGGAACTCCTTCAAGACTGTTGGAATACCATTTCAGGTGACTACCTCTTGAAGCTCATCAAGAGAATGCCAAGAGTGTGCAAAGCAGTAATCAAAGCAAAAGGTGGCTACTTTGAAGAACCTAGAATATAAGACACATTTTCAGTTGTTTCACACTTTTTGTTAAGTATATAATTCCACATGTGTTAATTCATAGTTTTGATGCCTTCAGTGTGAATCTACAATTTTCATAGTCATGAAAATACAGTAAACTATTTGAATGAGGTGTGTCCAAACTTTTGGTCTGTACTGTATATATATATATATATATATATATATATATATATATATATATATATAAAGAAAAAAAGCAGCACTCACCACAAAATAAATAAAATAAAACTCTTTTATTCACCTCAGTGGGCCATGCGACGTTTCGGCTCTAAAACATGAGCCTTTCTCAAGCAAATGTGTGCAATAGGTACAAAGTATTTAAGCAAAAAGTGCACAAGTGTACAATTAATCAATCAATAATCAATACAAAATAAAACAACAAAAGTGAAACATTATACAAAGATAGCACAAATGTGAACATGATCCTATAAAAACCACAATGGCAAAGTGTACAGTACATGATTAAATATATAAAAATAGTTCATATATAAAGTACATAACGTACAATTAATCTAATTGTCCACTGGAGGTGGAGGGACATGTTTACGGTGATATGGAGTGTGAAATAGGGTCACACTTCGTGTGTTCACTGTTCACTGCCCCCACTTTGTCCAGTTGCCGTGATAATGGCGTTATTACCTATACAGGAGATCCCTGGTTGATCAAGTGACAAGAATCTGACACCATCGGGTATATTACCACATCTAAGATGGCCACCAGTTGATAGCCTTTTATCTGCGCATGCGCGCGGATTAAGGGCGCATTGCCAGTTTTCCTCATGCGTCTCTGCTCGGGTTTGAGCCGGGGCGCATGTCTGACATGCGCAGTATGCAAGCCATTTCTTCCTGGATATGTACGTGTCGTTATGTGTCTTTGGACATGCGCAGTGAGGATTTAGAGACGCTAATATTGGTACCTCGTATTGCCCTGCCACGGACCTCATGATCCACGTGGACCAGGCTGGTTTACTGATTTATGTTTTTATCACTATGAGCAACACCTGTCACTTATCTATTAGGTTATTAGATTAATTGTACGTTATGCACTTTATATATGAACTATTTTTATATATTTAATCATGTACTGTACACTTTGCCATTGCGGTTTTTATAGGATCATGTTCACATTTGTGCTATCTTTGTATAATGTTTCACTTTTGTTGTTTTATTTTGTATTGATTATTAGAGATGAGCGAGTAGTGAAATATTCGAAAGTTCGAAATTCGATTCGAATAGACCGCGAAATTCGACTATTCGGCCGAATATCGAATCCCATTAAAGTCTATGGGAAAAAAATGCTCGCCACTTGGAAATCTCAATTCGACCACTTGGAGGTCACCAAGTCCACCCTGAAACCTCAGAAAAGGATGCCAACACTGCTGGAATGCAACTAGGACAGCAGGGGAAGCATGTCTGGGTGCATATAACACGCCCAAGTCGCACTATTACGCCACTATCACAGCCTCTCAACAATACACTCCAAAGACAATCTAACCTCTCTGTAAAGTGAGACCATACAAGGAAACCTTCTTTCCTCTACATTGCCATGGACCCCAAGCCAAACTAGACAAAAAAGAAGATAAAATTCTGCACCCCTTAAAATCACGTTGCCTATGACAACCACAGATGGCATAGGCAAGGGGGAAAGCAAATAGACCCCACCCCTAATTCTCATTGTGTGTGTGTGAGATGTGGTCAGACATGTCTTCTTTAAAATGTAAAAACAACTCAAACACATGCAGAAGCCTTAAAATGCCCAAATTGTTGGCGCTTGAGATGTCAGTGACCCGACCTGGCCCAGTGTCATGTCTAGCAGGTAAAGCAGTGGGGATGTTGAGGGATGCGTAGGACCGCAAAAGGCAGGAAGAGGCCGTGGGCTGGCCAGAGGCTCATGGAGAAGGCAGGCTAGAGCCCGCAGGGCCGCATCTCTTTCCTATAACAGGCCCCCACACAAAGCTCTCCCATCGAGGGCTCTTAGGTCCTTGTTGTGAAAATATTTTAATGAGTGCGCAAAGTTAGCTTGAGGTGAGCCCTCGAAAAAATTATATGGAGGCCCAAGAGGTGAGACCTCTTAAAAATTGTATTAAGGCCCAAGAGGTGAGCCATAATAAAAATTGTTTGTAGGCCCAAGAGGTGAGACGTCTTAAAAATTGTGTGGAGGCTAAAGAGATGAGACCTCGATAAAATTATGTGGAGGCCCAAGAGGTGAGACCTCTTAAAAATTATGTGGAGGCCCAAGAGGTGAGAGCTCTTAAAAATTATGTGGAGGCCCAAGAGGTGAGACCTCGATAAAATTATGTGGAGGCCCAAGAGGTGAGACCTCGATAAAATTATGTGGAGGCCCAAGAGGTGAGACCTCTTAAAAATTATGTGGAGGCCCAAGAGGTGAGAGCTCTTAAAAATTATGTTGAGGCCCAAGAGGTGAGACCTCTTAAAAATTATGTGGCGGCCCAAGAGGTGAGGCCTCTTAAAAATTTTGTGGAGGCCCAAGAGGTGAGACCTCTTAAAAATTATGTGGAGGCCCAAGAGGTGAGACCTCTTAAAAATTATGTGGAGGCCCAAGAGGTGAGACCTCTTAAAAATTATGTGGAGGCCCAAGAGGTGAGACCTCGATAAAATTATGTGGAGGCCCAAGAGGTGAGACCTCTTAAAAATTATGTGGAGGCCCAAGAGGTGAGACCTCGATAAAATTATGTGGAGGCCCAAGAGGTGAGACCTCTTAAAAATTATGTGGAGGCCCAAGAGGTGAGACCTCTTAAAAATTATGTGGAGTCCCAAGAGGTAAGACCTCTTAAAAATTATGTGGAGGCCCAAGAGGTGAGACCTCTTAAAAATTATGTGGCGGCCCAAGAGGTGAGACCTCTTAAAAATTATGTGGCGGCCCAAGAGGTGAGACCTCTTAAAAATTTTGTGGAGGCCCAAGAGGTGAGACCTCTTAAAAATTATGTGGAGGCCCAAGAGGTGAGACCTCTTAAAAATTATGTGGAGGCCCAAGAGGTGAGACCTCTTAAAAATTATGTGGAGGCCCAAGAGGTGAGACCTCTTAAAAATTATGTGGAGGCCCAAGAGGTGAGACCTCTTAAAAATTATGTGGAGGCCCAAGAGGTGAGACCTCGATAAAATTATGTGGAGGCCCAAGAGGTGAGACCTCTTAAAAATTATGTGGAGGCCCAAGAGGTGAGACCTCTTAAAAATTATGTGGCGGCCCAAGAGGTGAGACCTCTTAAAAATTTTGTGGAGGCCCAAGAGGTGAGCCATAAATATATAAATTTTTTTATTTACGGAGCAATTCTACGGCGGTTAAGGAGGAGGAGGTGGAGGAGGAAATGGCACTTCATACAGATGGCACTTCACTTTTGGCTGCTTTCCACTGTTGGAGAAGCAAAGTCCGGGTCAATCCACTTGCTGTTCATTTTGATTAGCGTCAGCCTGTCGGCACTGTCGGTTGACAGGCGGCTGCGCTTATCGGTTATAATGCCCCCGGCTGCGCTGAACACCCTTTCTGATAGCACGCTGGCGGCAGGGCAGGCAAGCACCTCCAAGGCGTACAGGGACAGTTCCAGCCACGTGTCCAACTTGGAGACCCAGTAAGTGTAGGACGCCGAGGGATCGGGGAGGACAGGGGTACGGTCTGCCAGGTACTCCCGCAACATCCGCCGATACTTGTCCCTCCTGCTGATAGCGGGCCCCGCAGTGATGGAAGTTGCACGAGGGGGTGCCATGAACGTGTCCCACACCTTGGAGAGTGTTCCCCTGGTGGCTGTGGGCCTGATGGATGTTGTGGGACTCTGGGAGACCCTCTCCTCTCTGCCGCCAGCGATGGTGGGTGGGAAAATCTCCATCATGTTCTGCACGAGTTCCCTCTGGTATTCCAGCAATCGATTCGTCCTCTCCTCTACCGGAATAAAAGAGGAGACGTTATCTTTATACCGGGGGTCCAGGATTGCGAAGACCCAGTACAGTTTGTTCTCCACTATCCGGACAACACGTGTGTCCCAGGAAAAGCAGCCCAGCATGAAGTCAGCCATGTGTGCCAGACTCTGAATAGGCATGACCTCACTGCCCCCACCAGAAGGATCACTTGCCATTTCCTCCTCTTCCTCTTCCGCCTCCTCTCCGCCCCATCCGCGCTGAACCAATAGGACGCACACAGCCTGACTGCTACCCTCGCCGCCAGCATCCTCCTCCTCTTCCACAGCCACCTCCACGTCGTCCTCCTCCTCATCCTCCTCCTCCTGCAACTGCCACCGTGAAGCAGACAAAAGTGTGGTCTGACTGTGTAGCTCCATTGCGTCTCCTCCTACCCCCGTCTCCTCTGCGTGCAATGCGTTCTCCCTTATTGCGATGAGTGATTCTTTAAGGACGCATAGGAGCGGGATGGTTACGCTCACTATAGCGTCCTCGATGCTGACCTTCTTGGTGGACTCCTCAAAGATACGCAGTACATCGCATATGTCTGCCATCCATGGCCACTCGTGGTTGGCAAACTGAGGGAGCTGAGTTGGAGGCACGCGTGGATTCATAATCTGGTACTCCATCAATGCTCTCTGCTGCTCACACACCCTGGCCAACATGGAATAGGTGGAATTCCAGCGAGTCGGCAGGTCGCACAACAGCCGATGTTCAGGCAAATGGAGGCGTTGCTGGAGTTTTTTTAAGCTAGCAGCAGCTACAGTTGACTTCCGAAAGTGAGCGCACAAGCGCCGCACTTTCACCAGTAGCTCTGCCAGGTTGGGGTAAGTCTTTAGAAATTTTTGGACTACCAGATTAAAAACGTGGGCCAGGCATGGTACGTGATTGAGTTCGGCAAGCTCCAGAGCCGCCACCAGGTTACGGCCGTTATCGCACACGACCATGCCTGGTCCTAGCTGCAGCGGTGACAGCCACATCTCCGTCTGCTGCAATATGGCGTCCCTCACCTCTGGGGCGCTGTGCTTCCTGTCGCCCAAGCTGATGAGCTTAAGCACCGCCTGCTGACGTCTCCCCGCGCCAGTGCTGCAACGCTTCCAGCTAGCGGCTGAGGGCGATGTTAAGGCAGAGGAGGAGGAGGAGGAGGGGGGGGTTTATCAGAACCCATGCTGGCAATCTTGGGCGGGGGTGGTAGGTAGGCCGTCTCTGTTTGCGACCCCGTCCCCGCTTCCACTACATTCACCCAGTGTGCCGTCAAAGAGATGTATCGTCCCTGGCCGCAAGCGCTTGTCCACGAGTCGGTGGTCAAGTGGACCTTTGCGCTGACTGCGTACCTCAGGGCCCGCCTGATGTTACGCGACACGTGCTGGTGCAGGGCGGGGACGGCACTCCGGGAAAAGTAGTGGCGGCTGGGGACGGAATAGCGAGGTGCGGCAGCCGCCATCAGGTCGCGGAAGGCCTGCGTCTCCACAAGCCTAAACGGCAACATCTCCAGGGCCAGCAGTTTGGAGATGTGGCAGTTTAAGGCTTGGGCTTGGGGGTGACTCGAGGCGTACTTCCGCCTGCGGTCGAACGCCTGCGAGATGGACAGTTGTTGGGACGAGGAGTGTGAAGGTGCAGGCGAAGAGGCGGGGGAAGGGGAGGCTGAAGGAGAAGGCCCCAAAGTAGCCGAGGCAGAGGCAGATGTGGAGGTGTCCTGGCTGGAGGTCTGGACCGCAGTGGCAGCACACAACAAAGGGGAAGAGGCAGTGGCAGCAAGACCGGGCGCAGGTTGTATTGCGTTTGCTCTCTCCCACTCAGCCCAGTGCTTGACTTCCAAGTGACGCCGCATGCCTGAGGTGGTCAGATTGCTCTTCTCAGAGCCCCTACTCAGTTTTGAGTGGCAGAGTGTGCAAACCGCGCTCAGTTTGTCATCCGCACAAACATTAAAAAATCTCCACACCACAGAACTACGAGGCCTCGATGGGGGAGCTTCGCGCGACTGCCCGCTGCTGGGAACAGCTTCGGCCCTGCTGGCTGTGGCCTCACTTCTCTGTCTGGACTGTCCTCTGCCTGTGGACATCCCTCTGCCTGTGGACATCCCTCTGCCTGTGGACATCCCTCTGCCTCTGGACATCCCTCTGCCTCTGGACATCCCTCTGCCTCTTGCTGCCTTTTTCGGTGCTGCGCAGACCACCACCTCTCCACTGCTTTCCTCGCTGGACATCACCCCTGGCCAAGTGGGGTCGGTCATTTCGTCATCCACCACCTCCTCTTCCACTTCCTCACTCTGCTCCTCCTCCTGCCCACTGGACATTCCAACAGCCTCCCTTGATGGCAACTGCGTCTCATCATCATCATCGCTCATGATAACAGATGCTGGTTCAGGGTCCAAATCAGCAGGAGATGGCGAATACTCAAGTGGTTGGGCATCACTACAAACAAATTCCTGTGCTAGCTCCTGGGATTCTTCCGGCACATCTGAAAAAGGACCCGAAAAGAGCTCCTGGGAGGGGTCAATGGTGGGATGACTCTGTTGGCCAGGTGTGGAGGAAGGAGGGTCAGAGTGAGACTGTGTGGATGACTGGCTGGTGGACAACTGTGTGGAAGCGCTATCGGCTATCCATTGCACCACCTGTTCAACCTGCTCAGGCCTCAACAGCGGTGTAACTCGCCCCCTGCTTAACTGTCCCATAAAGGCAGGGATTCTGGATGAGTGGGATCCTGGCTGACCCTCAGCAGCACGCATTGTATCCCCACTGGCTTCAACAAGGCCACCAACAGCATTTCCGCGCCCCCGTCCTCGTCCACGTCCGATTCCGCTAGCCCCCCTCCGCATTTTATTTTTTTTTGGTTACAATATTTTGCCTTCACAGCCGTGTACTAACAGTTCAGACGGTGTGTATGAACACTACGTATATACAATTATTTTGCAAGAGAACGCAAAGTACAGGTGCCAATGAAAAGGCTTTTTTTTAAATATATTTCTAGGTACACAGCCGTGTACAAACAGATCAGACGGTGTGTACGAACACTACGTATATACAATTATTTTTCAAGAGAACGCAAAGTACAGGTGCCAATGAAAAGGCTTTTTTTTTTTAATATTTCTAGGTACACAGCCGTGTACAAACAGATCAGATGGTGTGTATGAACACTACGTATATACAATTATTTTGCAAGAGAACGCAAAGTACAGGTGCCAATGAAAAGGCTTTTTTTTTTAATATATTTCTAGGTACACAGCCGTGTACAAACAGATCAGACGGTGTGTATGAACACTACGCATATACAATTATTTTGCAAGAGAACGCAAAGTACAGGTGCCAATGAAAAGGCTTTTTTTTTTTTAGATTTCTAGGTACACAGCAGTGTACAAACAGATCAGACGGTGTGTATGAACACTACGTATATACAATTATTTTGCAAGAGAACGCAAAGTACAGGTGCCAATGAAAAGGCTTTTTTTTTTTATATTTCTAGGTACACAGCCGTGTACAAACAGATCAGACGGTGTGTATGAACACTACGTATATACAATTATTTTGCAAGAGAACGCAAAGTACAGGTGCCAATGAAAAGGCTTTTTTTTTAATATATTTCTAGGTACACAGCCGTGTACAAACAGATCAGACGGTGTGTATGAACACTACGTATATACAATTATTTTGCAAGAGAACGCAAAGTACAGGTGCCAATGAAAAGGCTTTTTTTTTTTATATTTCTAGGTACACAGCCGTGTACTAACAGGTCAGACGGTGGGTATTTACACCTGGTATACAAAAAGGGTATTGCAGGCACACAGAACCCAGAACACTAGAGCCAAATAAACTGTATTTAAAAAAAAAAATAAAATTCACAGCCGTATACTGCCAGATCAGATGGTGCATATACACACTAGGTATATAACAGGGTTTTGCAGCCAAAAAGAACGCAGAACAGTAGTGCCAAATATAGTTTTGTATGTAGCAGAGCACCTAATACACCACTAATGCCTCTCTCTGTCCCTACTCCAGCAGCTATCCCTGAATACAGCAACCGTTCTCTGCAGACTGTATATTGTAGTAAAGCTATCACTGTACTGCACTATAGTTGCCCTGATAAGGGCTTTTAATCACGCTCCTGCCTGTCCAACAGCTAAAACCTATCTGTCCCTTCTCCAGCCTCTGTCCCTGACTAAGTTCACGCAGCATATGCGAACGAGCAGGAAGAGCTGAGTTTTTAATATTCGAGGTCACATGGTTTTTCCAGCCAATCCATGTAGACGCTGTTTTCGCGCTGCCAGCGTGCTCCGCGGGCCTGTCATACCCCCCCTGCATGTTGATTGGTGGAAAAAGAGCGCCAGGGAAGGTGGGAGGGGAAACGAATTCTAAGTGCGCCATCGCCGTTATACTCGATTGAAATCGAGTATGCCGAATAGCGTAGTATTCGATCGAATACCGGCTCGATCGAACACTACTCGCTCATCTCTATTGATTATTGATTGATTAATTGTACACTTGTGCACTTTTTGCTTAAATACTTTGTACCTGTTGCATACATTTGCTTGAGAAAGGCTCATGTTCTAGAGCCGAAACGTCGCATGGCCCACTGGGGTGAATAAAAGAGTTTTATTTTATTTATTTTGTGGTGAGTGCTGCCTTTTTTCTTTATATATATATGATCCTAGTCAGATCATAGGCTTTGCACCCCATGTTTATTGTTTTAGTGCTGCCGTTTTTTTCCTTTTATATATATATATATATATATATATATATATATATATAAATGTTTTTTTAGTCTTTTGAAATTCGACTGTTTCTCGTGTAAAATTTATCTTGCTGATTTAAACATATAAAAAATCTACCTTTTTTAGGTAAGTTGTGTATTTTCTACTGCTTAGCTACATGACACAAAGACACTATGGCCCAGATTTATGAATGTATCAGTGCCTTATTTCTGATCCATTTTAATCTGAGATCATGTCTTATCTGATTTGGGACACATTTACTAACCATTTTCGAATTTACTAACATTTTACATTTGTGGCTACAAATTTGTCAGCATATTTGCAACACTTTTATAAATGTGTCGGAAATAATGGCATTATTGCCTCAAGAAAAATTTTCACAACCAGCAAATCTGACTGAAGATGTCCTTGGTATCCTCAAATTCTACTATAGCAGCAAAATACTAGTGATGAACGCTGTTCCAGAATTCTCCGGATTGAGTGAACAGATGGACTGTCCATAGCCTCCATCCAGTGTTGACACTGCCACCATTCCATCTATTGGAAGTTATTATTCACCATAGTCAGATTATTTTTTTTCTTACCCTATAACCTATATCACCGCACAATATATTAAGGCTTTTTCTTTTCACTTATACTTTTATTTTAGATTTTTGGACAGTGCAGTTATCTTTACAGAAATCTAGAGGAATACATAGGAACTCTTGTTCCTTTTGTAGTTTGGCTGGGGCACAACTTCATCTTAAACTTACACCTGATAACTATGCTTCATTATAGAGTACAGTCCCATCAATGCATACACATTATTTCTTTCAAACTGTGGACCAGAAAGGGAGACATACCTGTTTATTGCAAGATAATCTCTATGGTTCTGACTTTTACTTAATAATTTTTTTTTAATTAGTGCAATGCATCCAAAAAACTGGACACCAAAGTACTTTTTCATTGTTTGTGAAGGATCTTGAGGAATACACTGTGTAAAAATTAATTTAGATGAAAAATGAAGGACAGTTACAAATTCAGGTAAATTTGGTGGCCACGACATGGTGATGACCCCAAGACAATTGCACCTTCTGCTCATAATTTAATCTGGCTCTAGAAATTTCATATACTTCACAAAACTAGAAGGGGTTTGGACATTGTTGCCAACTAGTACCAATTTTCAACCCAGGGCAATATTTCTACTGTAATAATACCAAACATATTCAGTCATGTGTGCTAATTCACAAGACAACACAAATAATGATGTGGGCCAGACATACAGTTGACTAGTATCAGGTGGCGGACATACTTACCTTCTGCTCATAATTTAATCTGGCTCCAGGTTTTTTATATATAGATTTTATATGGAGGTTGCTGCCAACTATCACTAAGTAACATTTTTATTGTTGTAATAGCACATTTATTTTTACAGTTTTATCCATCCAGCAATGTTTGCAAATGTGTTAGAGAACACAAATAATGATACAGGCCAGACACACCACTGACTAAAATCAGTTTATAAGAATATGAAATTAGACTGTACCATGCTCTTTCTCTTTGCATAAACTGGTCACTTGATTGATTTACTCTCCAGTTGTTTAGAGTGTCCTTTATGTAAGGCAACATCAATAGCTTACTGATAAAGCGGTGGAGCCAGATTCCAGCATGGTTTTCTGCATAATACCAGTGTGTTCTTTCATTTTAAAGGCATGAACAAGCAAATGATAACACTAGGAGCATCTCTGAACATATGTAATTTGTCTCAGATTTGTCCCTTCCCTGTCACTGAACTGATTTCTCTAGTGTTGCTGGAAAGATGTTTGCATCTTACAAAGGGCGGGTGCTCTATCTGCAGGTAGTTACTTTTGATGCACAGTGTGCAGATAATAGCTTCCCTCTGAAATAATGCGGTGAAGTTCTTGGTACTTAAAGTTAAAACATGACACCAAATTGGAAGATGTCAGCTACTAGGTAAAGATGTATTATGTTTCAAATTATTTCTGACAGGTTTTCTCTACTAAACCAAATTACTTTAGATCCTAATGTGAACGAGGCAACATTTTACAATAGTTATATCTCTCATAGGCTTTAAGCTTTTCTTTTTATTATGTACAAACACTATAGACTTTTAATGCATGTAAAATGTAAATTAAGGATACTGTTTTTGAAAAAAAAAAACACCTTGTCAAATTAAAGTTAGCAACCAGAGGAATCAATACATAAGAACAAGACTCTTTGTTTATGGCAGTCACTTTTTGCTTGATGTGCTACCATCATTTCTCTATTACAAACTCACTTTCGTGGAGCTTACTTCTATCAGACTTGTTTGCAGTATCCATTTTATCATCAAATTTTAAGCTATCACAATGTATACCAGAACCACTACCTCTCTAGTCAATTAGAGTCAAGCTGCAAATAAAGTGCATTAACAACCAGCCAAACACTCTATTCAAGGACAACTCTCTCTCTCTCTCTCTCTCTCTATATATATATATATATATATATATATATACAGTACAGACCAAAAGTTTGGACACACCTTCTCATTCAAAAAGTTTTCTGTATTTTCATGACTATGAAAATTGTAGATTCACACTGAAGGCATCAAAACTATGAATTAACACATGTGGAATTATATACTTAACAAAAAAGTGTGAAACAACTGAAAATATGTCTTATATTCTATCCAACAGTCTTGAAGGAGTTCCCAGAGATGCTTAGCACTTGTTGGCCCTTTTGCCTTCACTCTGCAGTCCAGCTCACCCCAAACCATCTCGATTGGGTTCAGATCTGGTGACTGTGGAGGCCAGGTCATCTGGCGTAGCACCCCATCACTCTCCTTCTTGGTCAAATAGCCCTTACACAGACTGGAGGTGTGTTTGGGGTCATTGTCCTGTTGATAAATAAATGATGGTCCAACTAAACGCAAACCGGATGGAATAGCAGGCCGCTGCAAGATGCTGTGGTAGCCATGCTGGTTCAGTATGCCTTCAATTTTGAATAAATCCCCAACAGTGTCACCAGTGTCACCACTGGTCTAATCTCCATTCCTTGTGTTCTTTATCCCAAACAAGTCTTCTGCTTGTTGCCTGTCCTTAGCAGTGGTTTTCTAGCAGCTATTTTACCATGAAGGCCTGCTGCACACAGTCTCCTCTTAACAGTTGTTGTAGAGATGTGTCTGCTGCTAGAACCCTGTGTGGCAGTGACCTGGTCTCTAATCTGAGCTGCTGTTAACCTGGGATTTTTTAAGTCTGGTGACTCGGATGAACTTATCCTCTGCAGCAGAGGAGACTCTTGGTCTTCCTTTCTTGGGGCAGTCCTCATGTGAGACAGTTTCTTTGTAGCGCTTGATGGTTTTTGCGACTGCACTTGGGGACACTTTCAAAGTTTTCCCAATTTTTTGGACTGACTGACCTTCATTTCTTAAAGTAATGATGGCCACTCGTTTTTCTTTACTTAGCTGCTTTTTAATTGCCATAATACAAATTCTAACAGTCTATTCAGTAGGACTATCAGCTGTGTATCCACCTGACTTCTGCCCAACATGGTGATTGTAGATGCCTTTAGTGTGAATCTACAATTTTCATAGTTATGAAAATACAGAAAACTGTTTGGATGAGAAGGTGTGTCCAAACTTTTGGTCTGTACTGTATAATTTGTACTGTGGATGCTAATACAAACTAGACTCCATGTTCAACAAAAAAAATATCTGTAGTGTATATCCATTCATTGATATGCTATTGAGCATTCTAGAAACATGAACAATTGTACCAATAAGATCATGAAACTAAAGGGCCCTTTTCATAGGTCGATAATTCAAATTATCATTGCTAACGAGCGTTCATAGTAACACTTGTAATGATCAGGTGGTGTAAATGTACCACCGATTATGAAACGTACGTTCATCTGTTAATTGGACTGTTAGTGTAGCACAAAAATCCTTGTTTCCCGGAGGCAGATTGTACTGTGTAAACACCATCTGCTGAAGGGAGACAACTAGTCTGTACGGGGAAGAGCAATGGCATTTACCATCACTCCTCCCCATAATCTGGTAGAACTTGTGGAGATCGCTGCATGTAAATGCAGTGGTCTCCTCCACTAGCAATCAGCTGATTGTCGTGAAGGAACCTTTCCTTCCGGACAATCTGCTTGTACATGAAGACTGAGTTAGTAAACTAAACTGTGTACAATAAATGAGTAGAAATAAGTATCCTGTTGGTACTATATTTCGGTGACCATTCGCTTTGTTCATAGTAATTACTTTTGCATGCAGGACTACTATCCTTGCTATACTACACGGTCATATTTGTGCAGTTTACTTATGACCTTGTACTTACTTAAGTTGAGACTTAATGATATTCTAGAAAGCTATGGGGGGGAATTAATTAAGACTTCAATTTCTTACACTAGCTTTAATTAAAGAAAATATGATGGTAAAGGCCTCTGCATAATTTTGGTGTATTTTTGGGTGGTTTGTGCACCAGAAAACATCACTTATGCCAGCAAGGAGCTGATGTAGATTTTAGGTGGGATGTGATCCAGTTTTGTAGCACAGTTATGTCTTTGGCTGTGGAGATCCCAACCACAGACTAAACCATCCAACCCACACCCGTCCACTGTTTACAAAAGTGGCAAGGATGTCAGGAAAGAGTAAAAAGTTGCAAAAGTATTCTCAAAGTTGGATTTGAGCCATAATAGAACAATTATACATTCACCCTGTGTGCTTCCAACATAATGGCCCCTCTGGAGTGCCCTTTTTTTCATCAATAATTGTGTGGTCCTCACAGAGAAGAGTAATTAAGCTCCTCACTACTTCAGTAATGCTTTACTGACTAAATAGGCACACATAATGAAATCTATGCCAAAATCTAATAGACAGCCTTCTCAGAACATCTTTGTAGAGTACTTTGTTAGTACACAAGTATATCGGTAACTACATTACGTCTTTATTTAAATGAGCTTCATTACCACTCACTTTGCTTGATACATAGGTAACGAAATAATCCCATTATGTGATTTCTTTAATTAGAGTACTGTTATTATTTCTGCTAATGAAAATATTCCATGGAACAATGATACTTTAGCTTCCTGTGAGTTTTGTCGAGGCAGCAGGATTTCTAATACTAGTTTTAATTAAGCAGAAGAAACAAAATAAAAAAAAATTATGGGAACTTGCTGTTCTTAGGTTCGCTACCTACTGATGAATTCATGAAAAGTACTACTATAGCATAGCTCTGTTAACAATACATCTGGAAACCAAAAGTAAAGCTGGTCATACACATTAGATTACAGTATGTAGGCCAAATCTGCTTGCAGGATTGCCCTACCATCTAATGTTTATGTGGGCCGCCCAACTCCCCCTATGATAGCAGAAGCCAAGGCAGGTAAGGATCAACAGGTGGATGTCAACTGCCTGCCAATTTTTTTTTTTGGGTTGAAGGAGTCTGCCAGAGACTTTTTCCTCTCTTTGTTCATGACATAGGAGGGTTATTCAATTGATAGTTACCTAATATGCATGGTCAGCCTAAGACGTCTTTCCTGTCTAGTCACTTTCTATATCTCTGTTGTCAATACAATTCAGGATAAGTCCCAAATTAGACTTAATACTCAGCTGTCTGTGGTGTTCAAATTATGTTAAATTTCCCCTTTTTCGGTAAGAGGGTGCGGCCGCAGCACAAGAAATGCACGTCCAGTCTCATTGCTGATCATGCAGATCTCTCCTGGTTACACCCAGGGAGCTAATTTTATTAGAAATACATGTTGGTGTAATCACACCCCCCTTTGTCATCAATTTTAATATGTCCAATCACAATCATACAAGTAAACATTAAACAACAAATCAAAAGAATATTAATGGCAGCCAATGGGATACACATTACTTCATCTATCTGGGAAATTCCATATGCATATATTAACTTCTGCTAAGTTCCGCTTTTCCTATAGACATATCAAGTGATTATGAGTCATTTTTATTTTTAAGCATACATGACATCTAATGGAAATTAGAGATTATAAGATATAAGAGATATGGATATAAGGAGATGGAGACCACCTAATAATGAAATATACAACCCTAGCACAATTGTGTTCACCAACTAACTAAATTTCTTTAACACTGTGAACCTTTAAAGCACCTGATGATTTTGAGACAGAAGACCGACTGACATGACCCATGGGGGACATGTGGCACACATGACCCCATTAAACTGGATGTTGACAAGTGTGACCAACGCGCATCAGAGAGATAATTAAGGAGATGGAATTCGGCACAAGGGAGCAAGTGTGCTGGTATGACAATGTAGGGGTGCCTGGCAAAAAGAACCCAAAAGTGGACAACACTTTTAACTAGGATACCTCAGCATCCCACATGCCAACTTTATTGCAAGGAGTTGTTTTTAACAATTCTGCAGTATGTAGGAGGTTCTGGCCAAAAGGCCCCAAAAGTGGACAACCCTTTTTACCAAGATACCTTAGAATCCCACATCCCGGCTGTATTGCAAGCAGTTGTGTTAAGCAATTTACAGTATGTAATAGAGATGAGCGAATCTATTCGCTGCTTCGTATATTCGTTACGAATCCTCCTTATTTCCTACTCCGAAGCAAATCCGGATTTATTCAGATTCGCTTCGTACGATTCGTAAATGTTCTTAAAATTTTGTACACAAACGCTACATACGCTATCTACACATTCTTCTTGCCCCCCAGCCCCCAGAAGCGGGAAAATTACGATAGCCCCCTCAAGAGCGGGAAACTGAAGATACGCCCCCCTCAGAAGCGGGAAAAACCATCCCGGCCCACCGGGAACTATCTATTTGCAAGTATAGGGAGTGAAGATTCCTCCCTCATTACTCCACCCTACTCTCCAATTCGAGCCAGCGGTGAACAAGATACCACAGCATAGGGAAACAACTATGCCCAAAGTGGGGAGAATGGTCTTTGGTAGCGATTGCCCCGAACCACCGGACACTCCAGAGGAGATCAGAGTGTCACAATTGTCTAAGAGAATCCCACTGGCACTGGAGGTGTCCGCCGTGCCGGCTGGTGCGGCTGGAGCATCCACTCCGCCGCCCAGGAGGAGAACAACACCTTCCGTGCGACAAAATCCCATCGTGCCTGCATCAGTGACGGCCCATGCCCAGACCCTATGGGACTATAAGAAAGCGGTGGAGGACTGGGTCATCCAAGTGCTTGACCATCCGAGGCTGGGAGACCCTACACTGGAGCGGCGAAAGGGAACCGTCAGGGGATCAGGTGGAATATACCCCCATGGCATCCCTGAAAGGCCCCTTTGCTACCAGGATAGCATTATTATCAAAGCCCCTGGTACCTGCATCGCCAGCTGAGACCTGGCCGGATGATCCAGCAGGCCCAGGGCGCTTGCGCTGCCTACAAGAGTCACCAAATGGCACCTTCTGTTTCAGAGAGAAGCCACAGTCGGAGCCTCTGATCCCTGGATTGCCACCACCACCACAGTCCTTTCACCTGGGTCAGCTGACTACATATTCTTTCACATTCCAGCCCACAATGATCCAGTACCAGATACCATGAAAAGTCAGTAGCAGCCAGGGGAGCTGCCAGTTTTTCCTTGGGTGCAGCCTTGTCTGAACCGCTGCAGCCAGAAGTCCTTACCCCTGCTGTCCCAGCAGGAGGATCTGGAAAGGTGAAGGCTCAAGTGGCAGCAGCGCTCACCAGTGTGACCACCACCCGGTCAAGTCCACATTCTAGCAGCAGAGGGCAGTGGAGCTCAACCACGGAAGCCAGCCTGGCATACAGGAGGCAGGAGCGTTCTCTTATGTCCTTTAGCAGCAGTAGCAGCGAGGAGGACTTCAGGTCCCTCATCTGATGAACCCTTCTACAACTGGCTGTCACTGTCTGGCTGATTTAAAGGACATTGGCTGGACCTATGGGAGCCACAACATGGACTGCACCTGACGGGTGAGAGCTAGTTGGCACTTGTTTTTAATTTATCTTGTTTTTATTGCCCTCTGACTCTTACCCAGATGGACATAGCTTGTCAGGACTCCCACCATTCTGCAGAAAATTCCCATTTGCGCCTAAGCGCACCTATTTTACTTTTTCCCCCCTTCTCAGGTTATTTGGGAGCTCCCTTTGCAAAAAGGTTCTCTATTTGCTGCTATTTTATATTATCCATTTGGATTACACGTTACCTGTTTGTATTACAAAATTACCTCACGTGGATTTCAGTTGAATTTTGGACTGTGTTCCAGTGTTTTATGCCATGCAGCCATTAGGAGAGACTCAAACGTATATTTGAGCCTATTATGCTTGCAAATGTGAAATTGATTGCACTAAAATGTTTGCATTATGTCTTTGCAGTATTTTAGCAATGTTTTTACAGGTTCAGCAACGTTCAAGCACTTTAGCCCATTGTGTGTATTCTTTTTAAGGTACTGCAATATGTCCTATAATGCACTTATTGTATGGTATTTGGTAAATTATGCATTTAGCCAGATAGCTAGCACTTTATTTTTCTACCTCATATGGACTGCTTCTGAGGACTGTACGCCGCAGCCTAGCTTTGTGCGTGCGCATGACGCAATTGCGAGTCAATAGTACGCTAAGGATTCGTACGCACTTTGTACGCTAATGCTTACGCATTCAGTTCAGTAGCGTACTTTTAACAACGCTTAGACTGTATGTCCGTAGTTTGTACAGGAATGTTTGCAAAACAACGATTATTTTTTAACGCAACTTCGACCGAATACATTCATATTAAGAACGAATCTTGTCATAAATTTGTTGATTATTCGCGGAAGCGAATTTTTGAAGATTCGCTTATCTCTAGTATGTAACCACTGAGTATGTTGTGAATTTAGCCAAAGCAAATCATACATCACTCATCAGGAAACATATCTCGGTTCAATAGTGTCATATTAAATGTCCTGCTTAATTAATACTGAATGACTAATGACCCACATTATCACCTTGTAAACTGGTATCATTTAATATAATTATTATTAGTGACAGTGTTTCCATGCCTAGTAAGGTTTATTTAGAATATCTTCATCAATGCATTGATCATATTATATTGAAACTACATTAACACAAGTCATGACTGAGAAGCATATTGAGCAATGTAAAATACTATGTCAATAAATGTCTGCCTTAATTCATATTAATGATACTTCTTTGTTGAGCGCTCAGGAACTATTCTAGCTGTCCTTATAGTCACTTGATGAAATAACAGATTTATAAAAGGCGGAATTTGACTTATTCTTTTAAATTGTCTTCTTAGTTCTTTTCCTTTTTAAACACCTTTGTTTTCAAGATATTATAAAATAATATTTCTGTTTTACTTTTACAGGGTAGACGAGGAAAACCAGGACCTCCTGGCAAAAATGGCCCTGCTGGACTTCCTGTAAGTTAATAATCATCTAACTACATTACATTTCTAACAGTATCAAATGTTAATTACGTCTTACATGTATGTTGTGAGTTTTTTATATATTCTCTACAGTGGAAATAAACTAAACAAGGTGCATAATACTACAGTCAAATTAGCTCAGTTAGATGGTGATCACTACTTTTGGCTTATGCCTCATGTGATTTGGCCTTGCTTAAGCAATTAGGACCCCCATAGGATGAGTTAATGAGTTAAGGGGGACCCATAACCTCTCTATATCAACTACTTGCATTTAATAACAATTGTGGAGCATCTATTCTTATGACTCTGTGTTATTATTCCTGCTAGAACTTATGAATGAATTGCAAGCAATTTGCATTGAAGGTCCAGCGCAATGTTACCAGTTGGGGATGTGTCCCTGCTAGCAATTCATTCACAACATACAGTCATAAGAATAGATGATCCAGAATCCAGAATTGTTATGACATGGGGAATGCAAGTAGTTACTAAAAGGTTAGAGATAGAGATAAGTAATAAACAAAATAAGTACTGGCTTAGCGTTTACCTCTTCACCCTTGCAAGTCCTATTGCAGCTGCTACTTTACAATGAGGTGGTAAGGTGACTTCTGTAATTCCAGGGAAGTTGTAGCCTGAAAGTCACAGTGACATGTGGTGCTACCAGGGTTGTGCTAGTTTTGTACAACCTATCTAAAGGGACTCTACTATTGGACAGTTGCTGTAGGTTGAACATCCACCTTTGGGAGCATTGCATGCCTGTGTCATCTCATACTTATATATGTTCCTTGGACAGCCATGTGGAAGCTGATATGAGGGCAGCAGTCGATGTATGACTTCATAATTGGCCAGATTTGCCATTTGAAAGTCCTAGAAGTCCATGTGGCAACTGTAATTGTAGTCCTGTATATCGCCATTCATATATTATGGAAACAGATATGGTGAAGATAGATTGCTTTAAAAACTGTTACTAGAGTACAACACATGGATTTATATCTTGATCAGTTTTTTGTTTTTCCGGGAGAAGAACTCCTTACTGAAACAGTCCGCATTGTTGTAACCATCTTTTCTGGTATTTACATGTATTCTTGAGGTACAATTCAGATATTCTCTCAAGTCCCTGAGGAATACAGGCAGTAAATCAAACAGAAAATCTGTGCTTTAACATTGAGTAAGGAAATATATTCAATGAAGAAACACTAAAGCCATCATGGAATTGATCACTTTAGCACCTAGAGGCTTTTCAGCATATTTGGTCAATGAATTATAGCCCTGAACATGATAAAGTGAGACTACTTTCAGCACATGAGACCAATAAAAAGGTGCCTTCTGATTAAATGTAAAAATATATCTTGCATTATTAAAAAAAGCAATAAGAGCAAATATTAGCTTCTTAATATATGAGAAACTGGGGCACCTTTTCTTTGGCGACTTATACGATGTACTTTAAGTAGTAAAGCAGCTTCTATCGAAAGCATGAATAAGCTCATTTACCTACCTACAGTATAAGACTAAAACCTTAAAAAAACTGTTTTCCAAAATCCTGAAGCTCAGAATGAATATTAATACATTCCTAGTAAGAATTTACTGCAGCTAAAAAAATATTCAACACTACAGTGCGGCCAAATCTGCTTCTAACGTAGACAAGAGCCGGCGGGAGACTAAAAACATGAACAGGCTTTATATGTAGAAAGAGCAAAGTGTCTCTAAGCATCTATTTTCTGCAATAAATAAGGAAAACACATTGGAAAATGTTTGGCATGGTGCTCATCTCCAATAATTAACATAATACTGTTCATTTTGTTATACCATGGGTAGTATCGTAGTAACTTACCGAGTGTAACATACTTACCTTGCTATGCTTCCTTTCCTATCACAGCTCGGGAGGGGGGTCCTTTCTGCTCTATCTCTCTCCTTATCACAGCTCAGGGGATGTATTTGTTCTGCTGCAGCTCTCTATCTGTCACAGCTCAGGGGGAATAACTTTTCTGCTCCGGTTATCTTCCCAGCATAGCTCAATTGGTGTGTCCTTTCTGCTGCAGCTATCTCCCTATCACAGCTCGGGGGTTGTCCTTTCTGCTCAAGTCTCTCCCAATCATGGCTCAGGGGGCACATCTTTTCTACTGCAGCTCTCTCCTTCTAAATGTTACAGTGTCTAACAGTAGATATGGCTGGTGGTTGTTAAAGGATGGAACTGAGCATGTGCGAAAATGGTCATCCAGCTCAGTTGGTGGATTGCACATTACTATACATTTTAAACGCCAGAAGCTGCCATTGTGTATCTTACAACTGGAGCATTTTTAAAAACAGAACGTGAATTACAAAAGAAACTAGCTTTTCTTGCCTAATTTAATTTAAAAATAGCATTTAATGTTGGCACAATTCATTTAATCCTTTAACAACTGTTTCAACTTTTGCTTTAGTATTTTTTTCCTTTCTGCATTCTAAAACCTACAACTTTATAAGGGCTTATTTTTTGTGGGGCAAGCTGTAATTTTAATAACACCGTTTAATTACCCGTATATCATATTGGAAAATGGGGGGAAAATATTCTGGGGTGAGATAGAAAAAAAAAAATCAACAACACAATTCCACCATTGTTTTTTTGGATTTTGTTATTGAGGCATTTGTTACTCAGTAAAAGTGACATGATAACTTTATTCTGCTGGTTAGTTTGATTATAGTGATACTAAATTTGTATAGTTTTTATTGTTTTGCTACTTTAAAAAAAATAACAAAAATCTAAATTTTATTTGCATTGCCATTTTTTGACATCCATACATTTTTTATATTTCCATCTACAGAGCTGTAGTTTTTATTGGTACCATTTTGGGTACATACAATATGACTTTTCTTTCACTTTAAAAAAAAAAAATTATGTTATGATATTTACTGTGCAGGAAAAGTACAGCACTCGGCTACTCTATTCATGTTTGGTCTGTCACTCCAATTTAGGACAAGTCCCAAACTAGGCGACTGCACTCTCTTGTCTGTGGGATTCAAATTATGTTAATAAGTTGTCCTCAGGTGCCAGGGGATGCAGCCGGCCTAAGAATTGAACACCCAGACAGCTTTGCTGGTCAAATGTTTCTCTCCTGAGCCACTCCCTGAGAGCCAATTGTATTAGATGTACATGGTGGATTTAGCCACCCCCCTTTAGCCATCAATTTTAATATATTCAATCAAAAGCATTCAAGTATCTTTTAAAGCAACTAATCAGAAAACATAATGGTATGGATAATAACACCTAGACACACATGCATTACTCATCTATCTGGAAAATTCCATGTCCAAATATCTCAAATTGTACCAAGTTCCTTATTTCGCATGGCCAAGCTAACTTCCTGTAACAAATCAAGTGATGGTGACTCTTATTTATTGTAAGCATAAAGCTGCAGAAAATGGAGATTAATAAGAAGATGGAGACTATTTGATAATTACATACAACGTAGCATAATTTTGTTCATCCACTACTTAATTTCTTTCACAGGTCCATTCCTTGAAATACTTTAGTTACCATATTACTCAACAGAATGCTGAAAATTAGTTTTTCACGCCAGAGGTCACTTAAAAGGGGTTGTATATATTGTATAAAAAGAAATTTAAACTAGCACAACACATTCCTGCTAGAAATGGAAGGAAAGGCCCACTCAGCCAACTATCTATGGCCAGAGGCGGATAGGGAAGTGGCCCTGGAAAAAAAGCGGTCCCATGTTATGAGCAGGGCCAAATCGGTAGAGGGTGGATCCAAACCAAGTGGGCGGAGTCAACAAATAATTAGGATAGTTCACACGGCACTGGTGTGCTTAGCGTGCCATAACAAATTTATGCCCCATATTGTACCCTCTTCACAGTTATGTTGCCTTCATAACAGTAATGTCCCTATAGTGCTTCTTCACATTAGTTAGGCAACTTTGAGCCCCCACACAATAGTAATACTAGTAATTCATTCTGTTGTGACTTCTTTCCAGCCACTGGGTGCCAAAGGATCTGAAGGAAGGTGGCACTGGCGGCCTGTTAGGAGGAGGGCTGGCAGCATGATAATATTGATAGATTGCAGCAAGGCTGCCTTTGACCTGGCGCACTCACGTCAGTACACATGGTAGCTGTTGCCGCTGACTCTGCTGCAATGTCATTATTATGCCACAATGTATGAAGTAAGGGGCGTGACCCACAGCGTATTGAGGCCATCGTATGTGACTGATGTCAGCCACTCCTCATATAACACTCCAGCACTGATATAACCTCCAGAGACATTACATCATATGTGACTGATATCAGCCGCCCCTCTTATAACGCTCCAGCACTGATATAACCTCCAGAGACATTACATCACGTGACTGATATCACCCGCTCCTCTTATAACACTCCAGCACTGATATAACCTCCATGAACATTACATTGTATGTGACTGATATCAGCCGCTCCTGTTATAATGCTCCAGTAGTGATATAACCTCCAGAGACATTACATCATATGTTACTGATATCAGCCACGCCTCTTATAATGCTCCAGCGCTGATATAACCTCCAGAGGGCAGAGGGGGAGATGTCAGAAGGTGAGATAGTTGGTGGGCAGGGATCTGTGATGGGGCAAGGGCAACAGGGGAAACTAGGAGTTGTAGGGGCTCTGTGAGGTCAGGGGGCACAGAATTACACTTGAACACAGGTCATAGGCAGCACCTTTAAGACTTGCCCAATACAGTAACTTACCCCCCTGCTGCTGTGAGTAGGAGGGATACAGGGACCAGTTAGGGGTCTTCATACTTCCAGCACATGAGGCACACTAACATTACCTGAGGTGAAGGCTCAGGGTCTCTGCAGGCCAGTTCTCATCTTCTTCTGCAGCCAGTGCTGCACTGGGAGGAGTCCCCGTCCCCTCATCACATGGACTATCTCACTGCAGAGAGGAGGGGGAGCTGCCTTCTCTTCGGGTCAGTAAACTTTCATATGGGCTGGTGGGGGCACCTGTGAGTGGCCCCTTTTTTGCCTCTTTACAGCAGGGCCCCTGACAGCGCTCAGTTACTGCCCTGATGGTGGCCCTGCTGCGCTGATACACACTTGTATGATGATAGCCTAGACCTGCAGCCTGTGATGTAACTACACAGACATCGTAAGCCTCCTGGCCCCTGCACTTTCTCATTATCATGGTGAGAGCGCAGCAGGGCTGGGCGATGTCTGTGTACTTACATCGCAGTCTGCAGATCCATACTATCATCATACAAGTGTGTGTCAGTGCAGCAGGGCCACTGCCCTGTGTAGTAAAAGGTAATTGGCCCACCGGGAGGTTTCCCAATGGGATGAATGGCCAATCTGCCCCTGTCCATGGCGGTCACCCACTACCAGTGATTGGCTGTGCAAGCCTTTCCTATTGTTTACAGTGTGTTGAGGCAGTAAATTTAGGTCAGGGCAGTGACAGAACAGCAGTGGGAGAATGGTAGCGGTGAGTTAAAGTGGTTTGTCCAGCTTTGTCAGACCCCATCCCCCTCCCCCACACACTTCACCAGAGCTGCTGAGGGAACTTCACTTGCCTGCTCAACAATGTGGGGTTCCAGGTCCTCTTGACCCCTGGCCATTGACACACTTCAGTCTCTGCTCATAAACATCCAGTTTGATAGGGGTAATGTGTGTTGTGCAGCCAGTGACTACTTGCAGTTGTAATGTGTCCCCTGTACATCATGTCACTGGGTCACATGACACATGGAGGACATATCACTACTGCAGCCAGTCATTTGCTGCAGAGGACAGGTGACTCAGTTGAAGTGGAAGTTTATCCGTAAGGACAGCAGGACCTAAGAAAACAGAACCCAATGGCAGGTAAGTATGATTCCCTCTGCAGGTCTGGAGAGGTGGGGGGATCTGGAAGAAAGGACCCAAACCTGGACAACTCCTTATGATCTACAGTATATATATAAAAAATCCACTGGAAAAACCCTTTAAAACTAGTTCCTAGTTGTAGTCATTTTAATGACTCACCTTACTTTAGGCCTAGGCTTCTAGATAATCGCAAGGTAGGTAAGATCCAGCTATATTGTGCTCTAATTGGAAGTGTCAGACTACTATGAGGCTTAGTTGTCAGCATGAAAACTGTAAGGACTTTTTAACGATATGGAAAATTACAAATGAAATTACCAAGAATTAAAAAAAAATGTTTTAACAAGAAAACTTGATTTAAACAATAGCTTATTTTCTGATGACACATTCCTTTTCATTTCTACGCCTTCCTAGAATGTATCTTATAAAGGCAGCCTTTATAAATTTTCTTAGCTTTATGTCTTTCACAATGGTTAACTGCAAATATCTTGCTATCAGGAATGTAGTGTTCTTTTCTACTTTTAGACTATAAGCCTTTCTCTTGTTTTACAATGAAACTGACTGTTGGCCTTTACGTTAAATTTATATCTATTGTTTTCTTTAATGGGTAACCTTGATAATGAAAACAACATAATTTTTTTCTTTACGCATTGCTAAGTATATAACATTTCCACAATAGTATTACAATCCTCCCCTAGACAATAGACAATGATAGCAATCTCTGTAGAAAGTCCTCAAGTTGTTAAACTCTACTCTATCTTTATTACATATATCAAGGGTTGCAATTTTATAAAAAGTTGTCCACATCTTATACAGTTATAGAAACATGGTTGAAGATATACAGTGAAACAATGAGCTGTGCACATTTTTAACATATATATTTGTCAATACTGTTTTTGCAAATGGAAAATAAGTATAATGCAATAATAAAAAAAAATTGCCCCCAAAGGTGTACAGACACATATGTATCACTTAAAGCGACTGGACTTTTAAAACATGCCCTTGATTAATTGTTATTATTATTTTTATTATTATTATTATTATTATTATTATTATTATTATTATTATTATTAATAATAATATTATTATTATTATTATTAAGAAGAACTAGAACTAAAGGTCTGAAAGTAACGTGTATTAGTATAGATTTGTTATGTGGGCTCGAACCTGTGTCTCTCCAGATGGTGTGAAATTACATCTCCCAAATTGGAGAGCCAAAAGGTTTGAGACCATTGCTTTAGATCATGGTGGATACATTTTTATCATCAGACACTCCTCCCCAATGAGAGACAGTTTAAGAATAAATATTGAGAGGGTATATTAGACAAATGTTTTATTTGAGTCTTTTTTGTAGATTTTTGTAAACATTAATGAAAGAGATAAGCATAGTGATAATGAGCTGGGTGAGATAGAGAGCTACTTTATATACCAAGAGACACAGGTGAGTGATCTTACTGAGAGCATAGACTAACTGAGGAGTGATGGATGAGTGTGTGAAATCACTCATGTGCCTGATTCTCATTCATCCCTGCACTTTTCCCTCACTGCTTGCACAATCTCTTCAAAGTAAATGGTAAAGTGTGGTATTTGTATTATGGCTGGATGACTATGTTTAGTAAGGCCCTCAGGATGGAAGCAAAAGTGATAATTTGTAATTGATTCCTGTTCCATATGAAGGACTGTCTTGCATTTCCCTGTGGTCATGTTTCCCTTACATTTCCTACAGTGTGTCCTTGCCATTGCAATGAGTTCATTTGTTTGTGTCCAATTGTTACTGGTATATGAAAAATTACAAATAATTTATGAATAAAAATATAGAACGGTGGTCTTTAGATTTAGTTGTTTTGTTGGCCAGTCAGCTACAATTTAGGTAGTTAGACAATGTCATGCCTGTATTACCACTGTCTATACCAGTAAAAAATATTCCCTGTCAACACTGTCTATACCAGTAAAAATATTCCCTTCTATTTTTCTGTTCTAATCAGTGTTTAACATGCTGCAATCTCTCCCCATGTATGGAATAAAAATCCCCTAGGGCGTAGGATGGCTAAAAAAAAAATATTGGAAGTTTTAATTAAAGTTGAAGGTAACTAATGAGTGTCAATTATTTCTCATCCTTCTTCAGGTCAGTAGCATAGTCAGCCACTGCAGTTGTACTCCTGTAATTATGATTGGACAAAAAGGTGTTCAGAATACCTAACATAACTCCCAAAGAATAGATAACATGATTTAAATGAAATGCGAAAATCAGAATCACCATAAAGCCCATTAGCATCAGGCGATATTGCACAGCTCTTTAAACAAGGACAGACTGCAGAGGTTGACATAGGCTAAATGAGCCAGTATTTAAGATAGGATAACTTTTTTTATCTAATTAATTTGAAAGATAAAGGACTGCCTGAGTTGAACAGAAAAAAGGATTATGCCCAAGCTTAGACTATGAAATAACAAGGAGAGCCACTCAGCTGTAAATGAGATTAATTTATTAAAGAATTATGAGAAGAAATATGCAAATGCTAGATGTAATTGTCAGAACATGAAGAATTAGTATCTACATTTAAAAGCAAGAATTTTATAGTTGAGTAAAACAGGCAGACTTCTGTTTTACTGCTGAAATGTAGCACAGCTACTGTTTTTGTTGAATTCAATCATGACCCATCAGTTCACTACACTGACTGAATATGTGAATATACGGTAATGCTTATTAAGGTCAGTGTGCAGAAGCTGTGACTGAGGAAGAGGAGAGAAAAGCTTGCTAACAAATTGTACTCAGTATCTGCCGAAACCCTTTATTGCAGATGCTTCTACATACATGCAGCCATGTGTGATATGCTATAAAGGTAACTTGCACTGAGGTCAAATTTGCTTCTTAGGTTGTTTCCACCAAAAATGTTTTTCCCAACCATTGTTTTGGTAACCACATGTTGCTCTCCAGACCCCTGCAATTAGCTATCTAGTTGCCCTATAAAGAGTGATGGGAATACTTGCAGGTTACATTGGGCAGTATAAAGCAGATGGGGCACATACATTTTTAGAAAACAAAAACTTTATTGTACAATATTTATGTTTGTTCTATCCAAAGGAGGACACGGTACTTCTCAAACATTGCATCCTTAACTTATTCCAAGTACACAGCTTCGCTGTTATAATTCACTTAGTATGGGGTTAAATAACTTACATTTCCACAAATATATTTACAGTCTCTTAAAAGGTACATGCATTCATTTAACTATGTACAGTCCATGTTTACACTGACATGTTTACATTGTGCCAAGTGGAACCATGATCCAGGGGTGATGTTTGGGCCTCTAAGTCTAAAGTGCCTTTCTTTTGGCAGCTGTTACACTTCCCAGGACATTTTTCCTCCAGCAGGTCAAGTGGCTGTTGCACAAGCCAGGGCATTGTATCTTTCTCAGGTCTATGGGCACTAACCCTATTGTTTCCTCTCTCAGGGACCCAGCTTCCTTATTTGGCACTTTGGTAAGGAAGAAGACTCCCTCTACTCCCATACATGCCATTCCTGGTTGTCAGTCACTATGCCTGGCCTGAGATCTAGTCTCACATGCAGTCACATGCTTTGGTGACATACCTGTGGAATGGGAGACTTCCTCTCCTCCCATAGGGCTTACAAAGCTTGGACAAGGACAATTATTTTTGGTAAAGAGTAAGTTTAATGCTCCAACACATACCCACCAAAAAGTACTAAATATTCGGTAATTTTTTGATGCAAAGGAAATTGGCTTAGGTGATCAATAAATGTGCAACTGTCATGTTCTAATGAGGGTCCAACCAACCCCTAGAACATATTTCAGGCAAAGAACACAAGACAAGCAATAAGACAACATAGCAAGGACCAAAACAAATTCTTTATTCACAGAGATCTAGACATGGCAGGAAACTAGACCAGCAGGTAAGGGACCAGTGGCAGGTAATACCACTGGACCAAATGCACCAGTTTGACTTGGGGGCAAACCCAGAGGGTAGATACTCAGTGAGCTATATTCATCACAGAGCCCCTAATGGTGGGGATGAATTTAGCCAAGGGCTCACTGGCTGCACCTCCAGGATGGTCCTGGCGCACTTGGCCACTTACCTGCAGAGACTGATGGTGCAAGCACCAGCAGTCCACACAAACATAAGGACTGGAACCCATAGACTCCATGGCGGAACAGACTGCTGCACCACAAGACACAGAACCAGACTAATTGACCTTGATGTCTCACTAAGTGACCACACAGACAGGGAAGATGGAATAATCCCAGGTCAGGTGCATAGCTCCTGCACCCAGCAAAGCTGGAGATAGAATGACCTCCAAGCCCACAACTGACAGGAATATATAGCACCTAGTAACCACACCCAGACCAGGACATTAACCCCATAAGAACCAAGATAACAGGGAGTGGAGCATGCTTGCACCAAGAATAGTTCACACACAGGCTGCCTCAACTACACATCGCTCGTGGTAGCCAGTACACCAGAGCAACCAATGTGAGCAATCACGGCAACCCATTTCACAGTGAACCACACTGTGACAGCACCAAAGTATATTAAAAAGTGACATAACTTTTCATTACATAAAGATTCAGCTTTATTAACCTATAATTCCTTTACTGAGTTTCAACATTCCTTGGTAGCTCTGCAATAAATCACATAGGGAGTAATTTATCATGCCACTTGTGTCAGGATTTTGATGTAAAAAAGTTGAACATTTTGGTGAATGCATAAGTTGCTCAAAAGATTGTGATTTCTTGTGACTTTCTCCTACTCTCACTACTTCAAACAGTTGGTGGGAAATTGGGCATAGTTAGCTATGTTAGCTTGATGCACTCCAGATATATGAACTGCAACTTTTTTTAAAAGTCACAAAAAATATCCCCATCTTACTCCAGTAGAAGGGTGGGATGCAAAAACTGGAGTAGCATCCCTAGATAAAGTGTTATTGTTAGGGAAACTAAGGTTACCGTTCAAACCATAGCCAGTGAACCCCAAAACTGCTGCCAGCCTGGATAGTATGAAGCTAAGCCTACCCCTAGGTTCCTCAACAGAGCCTGTCAGAGGCTGGAAGAATTTTTCTGCTAGGGACCCTGGTTACACCTGTGATGTAGATAACAGAAAACTCGTGCAGGAAACACTAGTGGCAGACCTTCCAAAATGACCACGAAGGTACAGTACAAGGGGAGTCAGCAACCAAGGTCAAAACTAGGAGATAGAGACATGGTAAATGCAGTAAAAAATAGGAAAATCCAGAGGCAGGCCAAGGTCAGTTACCAGGAGAGCTTATATAAATAGGAACAGCAGTCAAATAAAAAATGAGCCAAAGTCAATTCACCAAAAGAGCCAATAGGAAGTTGTGCAATATGGAGCCTGATGCAAACAAATTAAAAGGCTTATGAACAAGGAATCAGGTGTCCTAAACTCTCCTCATAGCTCTGGGATTAGACACAGACTTAGAAATCAGATTGGCTCAGCAACTAGTCACCCTGAAAGGTCAACCAGCCAAGAGTTGGCTGTTTGGCATTCCAATCCTATCAGCACAGCCGTATCTAGTGATTTGGCTAAGAGAACTCCTGACAATTATGTCTAAAGATGCACCAAGTTTATTAAACAATGTACAATTTTTGATAATTTTGGCGCAAATTCTCAAGAAATACTGACTTTAAAAATTCCTATCATGATACTATAAGTTCCCTCACAGTCTCCTCTTTGTCAGATCTTATTGCATATCCATTATAACATTCATAAATTGTGATAGAGTGGTGGAGGGGCTTTATTTGTAAGAGTTTATACCATCTTCTTTGACATTAATAAGTCATACAATGATCCTCCCCTCACAGTTTTAATTTCATTAACTACTTATTGAGATCTTGAACTAACATGAACTTGACAGGTTGATAGTTCTCAGGAAACGCATCTATAATATGTCACTTCTTTTTTGTCAGGTTAAACACTAAATGCTGCAGACAGCCTCCATTTCATAAGAAATTACCATTAGGAAACACATCATTTGTTTTATATGATCTGCTTGATGTAAATCTTTCTGTATTAAGAGATCTACCATTTTCACTAAACTACCCCACCATTTGTTGACTTTTTTTGTTAGTGTCCACAATGTTTCCTTCTTTCATTGTCATTGCTTTACTACTTGCACTTGACACACTTGAATGCATTGCAATTTAGGAAGAGAATAATAAAGCCGGTATACTGATTATTACATGGACAACAGCTCCCTCAAGTGATTTTTGCTATGCAAGTGCAAGCAAAAAAAATAAAATAAAAAAAGAGATCTTAAGGATGTGCGTTCCATACAGGCACCATACAGCTGGTATCCACGTCATTGACACTTTACCTTTATCACAATCAGATTGTAGTTTTTAAAAAGACCTCAAAAAGCTGATGGTCTAGTCATAGAAACTTATAATCATGTAGAATTGATTTGAGATTTTAAGTAAATCATCCAAAGATAATAACATCAATTTGCCTAATATAAAGCTTTTAAGAGATCTGGGGCAGTTAATAACATTGAATAAATATTTTGCTCTTTAAAATCTTGGAAAGAGAAAAGAAATGTGACATTTTTTATTCCAATGCTATCCTATCTTCACAGTGGGGAAATATATCAAAATCATTTAGGGAGAGTACTAGTTTTCTTGCAGTAGGTTTTATCATTCTTCCCAGCATTACTCCTTTCAGCCCTTTCCTCACCTTAAAAAAAACCTCTCTATGTTCCTACACAGGCCCTGAGGACTAATGTGAGTAATGCAAAAAGAAAGGAATACCAGTAATGTATCCATGTTATATCTCTGCGACTTGAGTGTGCAAACAGAGAGAAAAGGAAGAGTGCTCTGGTTTCGCTGACATAAACTAATTTGATTTTCTTTTGCCTGAAAATAAGTCCCCATATACCGCTGGTCTCTGCAATCAGAATGCCTCCTCCTATTCTTCTTGAACCTGCCTGCCAGCCATTGTAAAATATTACCCTTTTGATATGACTACTTATTTTCATCATTAAGTTAAATTTTCTCTACTAATTAGCTGCTACATATTACTTTTAACCTATCCAATCCAAGAAAATTTTTATTAAGCACCATTAAATTGGGGTTACAGTGATTAACTTCATAGAGCACAGCTATTCTCATAGGAACACTGGTACAAATGTCAAGCCGCATCTTCTACAACTGGGAATTTCTCCAATTCCCCTGTATAATCAGACACTGTCAACACACAACCACCATCTGTGGTTTTTTGTTCTTGCTTCATATTTTCTAATGCTTTTGATGAACAGATCACTCAGTTTCTGTCTCTAGTAATTCATTAGCATTAGTGTTATAATTACGTTCTCTTTTATATCAATCTGATGAATGTAAACACTACAGCCAACATTCACAAATTGATATATTCAACCATATCTTGACATACTGTAAAGCCGACATATAAAATAAAAGTATTGCAGGAAGATAGCAATGTGCTTATCTGGATAAGCATGCCTTTTTCTGCAATCTGAAACGGTAAAAGCTAAATAAAAGCTTTATAATGTACAGACAGTCCAGACATCGACATGTCTTGAATACTCAGTCCTCTTCTCAGTGTATTGCATGGTGAAAACACATCTAGGGCTGTGTAAAGTCTTAAAGAGTACATTGCATCCTCTTTTTGAATTGCCCTAATGTGTTATCATCTAAATCAGGGATGCCCAACCTGCGGCCCTTCAGCTGTTGCAAAACTACAACTCCCAGCATGCCCTCATAGCTGTAGGCTGCCCAGGCATAATGGAAGTTGTAGTTTTGCAACACCTGGAGGGCTGCAGGTTGGGCATCCCTGATCTAAATCATTCCTGCTACAATCCCAGAATAGGGCAGCAGCAGAGATGTCAAATTAGGCAATCGTTCAGCAGCATGCAAACTGGACAAACAGAACATTATATGACTTTGGCTCTGTTCAAGTCGAGCTGTTTGTCAGCATAATTTTCAGAAATGGTTGAGCCGCCAGTGAAAGGCTCCAATGTATGTCGCTGTATAAGCATACAATAGCTTATCTCACCCATAGGCTCACATGTTCAAAAACATATACTATGCAGTATACATTTTTGTTGCAGGATATTTCTATAGGACAACATAGTCTACTATACAAGTCTAAAAAGCCAAAAAACTATACTAATGTATATCAGCCTCACAGATGTCAGCTCAGGTTAGCACAAACTCTCCTTTCCATTGTATACATGACATCAGGATGACGCACGGCTGCTAATCAAGAAATCAACTGTAATCAACAGGTATTCGGTCCTCCATTATCACCACCACAGGTTTATGCAAACACCATCCATATCAATATCTGGTCTGAATGAGAGATGACTGCATTTAGCAGTTCTGCACCTCAGACAATTAGAACCCGTTAGCAGAGTGGTGGTTATTAAAACACCAACATCTTGCTGTAGGGCCTGAAACTACCTTAAAAGGATTTTCAGAGATCTTAGTACTGATTTTAATACTGATTAGTATCTGATCGGTGGGGTTCCAACACCCAGGGCTCCTATCGATCAGCTGTATGAGAAAGCATTGGCCCTCCTGTGAGTGCCACAGCCTTCTCAGTTCTCTCCAAGCACAGAGCCATACATTGTACAGTGGCTGTACTTGATATCGTGCCCAGCTCCACTCACTTCTATGGCCTAAGGAAAGCTGAAGAAGGCCTCAGCGCTACTGTGAGCATCGATTCATTTTCAAACATCTGAACGGTGGGGATCCCGTGTGTCGGACCCCCACAGATCAGAGAAAAACCTGCATAGAAAAATGGAGGGCCACAATGTACACAGTAAAAAAACATAATTCTTTATTGTATGCATAATATAATAAAAGAGTTAAAATTACATCATATAAGGAGAGGTGACAGAAAATGACACCATCCCAGACCGGCGCAGAACCATGGGGCTATATAAAATTATAATAAGCCACAAAGAAGAGTAACAAGTCACAAAGCAAAGACACTGACACTTAATAAATGAATGACAGCAATGAGTACAGGTCAAAAACCAACCTATGTATAATAAACATCAATTGCGTCAGATGTCCAAAGCTTACCCATAAACTGCATATGGTCAAGGGATGGAGCTACCCCGACGCGTGTTTCGGCGTGCCTTCATCCGGGAGTGAGATCAGATACTGATACAGATCAGATACTGATGACTTATCCAGGGGATAGGTCATCGGTATTTAAGTCTCGGAAAAAACCCTTTAATAGATGTGTCCATGTTAAACTTTTGATTTCAACATGGACATGTCTATAAAGGAATTTTCATGCTCTACAACAAGCCAGTCTCTCTCTGGTGACAGGTTCCACTTTACAGAGAATTCCCTTATAGGGTGTGTGAAAATAGTTTTTGTAAACTAGACAACCGCTTTAGGGATTATTTAAGGAGGTTTTAAAAACTTACAAAATTGAGTGTTTTATCACAGACACACATTACATACATTGCTGGACTACACTTCTATTTCCATACATCGGCATTAATTTTGAAATACTATAATCTGAATTTATTGATGCTGTGTTCAATGTTTTACTTTACATAAACTACAAGTAGGGATGAACGAATTGAGCTTTGGATCCAAGATCCGAAGTTGATTCGCTCAAAACTTCATTTTAATGCTGTACGGAGACCTGTCTTCAGATTCTTGTTTTAAAATGGTTTTCAATTTTAACAATTGAATGACGAAGTTATTCGGGACTTCAGTGATAACTCATTTCAACTCATTTGAATACTGTACAGAGACAAATCTCTATACAGTCTTCAAACGAAGTTTTGATCAAAGCGACTTCTCTTATTACAAGCTAGAAGCTTAATCAATTTTAATCAAACTATACTAAACAAAACCTAACAGATATGCCATTCATCACCTCACCATCCAAGAATATTACATTCATCATTACCTTTATATGCACATTAGTTGCCACCAAGTTGGTTCACCACTGCAGGAAAGGAAAGAGAATGTCTACAATCAGAGAAGAACTCACCCGTGAGTCACTGTATGTAATTGTTGCATATCTTGCCTATGACTCTGACTGACCATTGCTATTTTCTCCTGTATGCTCTGTAGAGCTGAGGTAGTGCATCCAGGCTTGTTTTGCATTTAAAAATGGTTTGAGGAGTTGGAGCATATATATCGAGGCTTGTATCTCTGATTTTTTAGATATACTTATGAAACAAGAAAGCCCACTGTGACTTGTCCACTGAGTGGGGTGGCTTAGTGGGGAAATTGCATGGCTTAACAGGGGTGTGGTTTGAGAGACAACATTTTTTTTTAAAAAAAAAAAAAGCATGTGTAGAAAGAGAATTGATGCGGCACTCACCAGAGTCTTCTTGCTTCTTAAAGTTTTATTAAACACTTACATAAAAACAGGTTGCAGGGCAGACGCCATTCAGTGCACCAGGAGACCAGCGGCGACGACCGTTTCACACACATGTGCTTCCTCTGGCCGCTTCCTGATGACGCAGCTGCGTCACCGCCTCTTAAAGGGCCGCTGTCCCGGCACACTGTGACGGAGCAGCAGCACAACAACATCTCAGCACAAAGTTTTAATATTATACACCATTTACAATATACACATGTATGTGAAGCAAAGTCTGTCTACCAAATAGTGGAATTAAGTGCCAATAAAGGAACTTAGATCATTCCTATCATTCATACCAAGAGGTCCAAGGGCTCCCGCTCTGATAATCCATCTTGCTTCTTTTTGTAAGAGGACTCTGTGCCCAGGGGCGGATTGGGAATGAAAAGTGGCCCTGGAAAAAAAGAATAAAAGTGGCCCTATGTCGTAGGCGGGCCTAGATTGAGAGAAGGTGGGACCAACATGAGTGGGCGGGGAGTTAAAACACAGGCAACAGCAGAGAGCCAGTCCTACCATCAGTATTCTGACTGGTCTTTCAGCGTTACCATACATATAGGGGAATACAGCGTCACATACCTCTCACATCCAGTGCTGTCTCCTCTGATGCACACATTCTCTTTCCTCATCTTCACCGTTAGGACCAGACAACACATGATGACATCTTCTAGCCGTGTTCCATCTCTGCAGAGTTTCACAAACAGACATCTTAGAGTCCTCAAATTTCCATCATCCTCCCCACCATGGTGCCCCAACATTGTCATCCTGCTGCTACCCCAATACTGAACCTGCTGTGCTCCCCAATGCCCCCAAATAACATACTGTAAAAATAATAATGTCCCCTATAGTACCGCCAGTGACAATAATGCCTGACCCCAGCAACAACAAAGTGCCACTTATAATTCCCCCAATAATGATAATGCCTCCACAGTGCCCTCAGTAATAATAATGCCCCCTGTAATGTCCCTTTAGCGCCCCCAGTAATGCCCCTTTGCCCAAATAATGTCCCTAGAGTGGCCGAAGCAATGCCCCTCCAGTAATTTATCCATAATCGTCACAGTAATCCCCCCTGCCCCCAGTAATGTCCCTATAGAGCCCCCAGTAAAGTCCCTATAGCGGCCACAGCAAAGCCCCTCTGCCCCCAGTAATGTCACTACAGAGCGCCCAGTAATGCCCCCCTGCCTCCAGTAATGTCCCTATAATGGTCACAATAATGCCCCCCTGCTCCCACAATTAATGTAACTATAGAGCCCCCAGGAATGCCCTCCTGCCCCCAATAATGTTCCTATAGCAGCCACAACAATGCCCCCTTGCCCCTAGTAATGTCCTTATAATGGTCACAGTAATGCCCCCCCAGCCCAGTAACGTCACTATACAGCCCCCAGTAATGCCCCCTTCCCCCAGTAATGTCCCTATAGAGCCCACAGTAATTTCCCCTCTGCCCTCAGTAATGTCCCTTTAATGGTCATAGTAATGCCCCCAGTAATATATAATCCTTATAGTGGTCCTTATAGTGCCCCCACACCTCCTAATTGTCAAATGGCTGGGGGAAAAAAATAAAAAAACTCACCTGAGTGTGTATACATGGGGCAGCCTCTTCTGTCCTGTGTCCTGGAGCAGGAGGAGTAGGGAGGATGTCACAGCGTCAGTCACGTTGACGCTAGGAGTGGGAGGAGCCACAGGTCCTTTGACATTTGGAGGGCAGAGTTGGGAATTGATCTCTGTCCTGCTGTCCGGTGTCAAAGGACCTGACAGCAGGAGGTACAGGGGCGCAGAATAATGATTAGATCACAGCAGGACGGGCGGCGGCCGCAATACAATACACATTAGAATACACATACAATACAATGCACACTACAATACACATTGCGGCCGTCAACAGCCCTGCTGCGATCTCATTATCATAACAGTGGCACCATAATTAGACCACAGCAAGGCTGACTGAGACCTGTAATGTATATTGTAGTGTGCATTGTATTGTATGTATATTGTAGTGAGGACAATGGCTGCCACCCGCCCTGCTTTAATCTATCCTGATGCAAAAGTGATACCGGCCCAGAGTATGATTTAAGCTGTCGGCCCACCGGGAAGGTTCCCGGAGGGATACATTGCCAATCCGCCCCTGTCTGTGCCTGTCCCCTCCCTGTGGCAGAATATGTATCATTTCTAAACCAGCAAAACTCAGCACATTTGTATTACCTTGATGTTCTCTTCTTATGTGATCGATTAATCTGGGACATCCTTTGCCTGTAACGATAGAGTTCAGATGTTCCCTGAATCTCTCATACAAACATCTGATTGTCTTACCTATATAAAATCTACCACATTGACAGAGAACTAGGTATACAATGTGCTTGCTCCTGCAGGTAATAAAATCATGGACTTTATGCCTTAGACCTCCAAAACATAGGAATCTCTTCTGACAATTAAAAGCACAAAAAGAACAACTCCCGCATCTGTAGTTGCCCGGGGAAAATAAGTTCCTAATCCAAGTGCTTGTTTTTTTCTCATGAAATCTACTTCTGACTATGGTGTCTCTGATTGTGTGACTGTGTCTGAAAGTAATACGGGTTTTTTTGGTTAATGTGGCCAGACTCGCATCTCTCTCTAAGATTTTTTTTTTTTTTTGCTTAAACCTTTTGCAAAGTAAGTTAACCAATAAGTGGTATACAGTGTTTTGCCATGCATGCACCAGATTTATCATCTAGCCTGAGCCACTGTGATAAATTTGGCAGATCTTTACATAGAAAGGAAAATATACAATGCAACGACACACTGCTAACCAGATAAAGCACAAAATGCCATAGGGATATGAAGTATTCTGGAGCTAATGCTATGCTTGTTTAGTAAATTAGAGATTCTTGGAAAATATATTTTGTACAAGATAATAAAAATAACAAAAAAATAATAAGATTGGCAGCAGAAAAAGACTACATGGCCCATACACATATGTTCATCTTAGGCATGTACGTGTGATTTTCCAACCACACCTGCTGGAAGCTTGTACCGAGCATCTACTACTCATTCAGCAAATTAATATTGACTCCCTGAGTTTACATTTTTACAGGAATTGTAGATCTGACTCATTGATTCTTAGTGGAGAATAATTAGAAGCTAGTCATGATAAAATTCACTATATTTACCAAGTGTGAGATTCAAGGTGTGATTTGCATTAGGAAACTTAGTAGGATTCCTCAGGGTGAAAGCATCAGATCATTTCCTTATGAAGATGATATGATAATAAGAATCATTTGCATATCATGTATTTATGATATTTTATCATTTAGTTCATCTCTAGTTTATGTAGAGAGGGTTTCTGTGTTTCTAATGTGGCCATGAAATAAAAGCTATGATAAATTTGTCCATGTTCTCTGGTCCTCACAGTGTTTTATTTTTTAATAAACCTATGCTGCCTTGAACATTTATAGCCACACAAGCAGAAATTAAAGTGGGCTGTTTTACTTCATAAACAAAAACAAAATTTTCATTTTTCCATCTTGCTGGCACATATTCTGTAATTGTGTTATGTCCTGTTGGCTGATTTCCCAGCAAAAGGTTGGGCTGCACGAAGAGTGTTAACTGGGTACCAACTGAAGACTTGCCAGTGGGATGCACACACCACTGCCTAGTGCCTTGGTTGTCTAGCAACTTCAAGGTCTGTGTAATTATCTCCCCTCTGCAGCTCCTGAGTCTTTAAATACAGACATTTTAAGGCTTTGCTTTGCACAGTAATAGCTTGTCCCAACAAGTATTCTGTGAAGACAAGCAATGGCAGAAGCTAATACACAGAACACAGAGGCTATCTAATTAACACCTTACAATCAAACATAGGGTACTGTTCCAATCCACATCCAGGCATAACACTGTTATTGGCTGTGAAGTACAATACTACTAGAGCTATTTCTATTTTCTTTCTCTATACGAAGGCAAATATTCTAGGTTCATACAAAATCCCATAGCTTTCAACAATTTTATTACCAGGTCTTAGATTAATTTATAGTTTTGTAAATGTTTGCCTTTTATAGGGACAGAGTGATTATAGTATATTTCCATTTTAATAGTCAATTCGGTAACAAGGTGTCTTTTATATCAGTTATGTCTTTCATCCTCCTTAAGGGATGCTGTATAAAATGGTGGAACCATGGGCATCTGCTATTTTAAAAGAGTTATTCCATGCATTTAAAACTCATTTTTGTACTCACCTATCTGGAGAAATTTCTCCCCTTACTGTGGGTTAACTGCTGCTCATCAAGCACATGCATCTCCGAAGTTGTATTGTAATTAGGTATTGTTAACCCCTATTTTCACTGCATAGAAAATAGGCCCTCAAAAACGGTTCCAGAGATACATATGGTTGTTAATGTTCCCACAATTTCCTTCTCCGCTGTCTAGAGAGAGAGAGAGAGAGAGAGAGAGAGAGCTACATATTTCTAATTTCTACCAATTTGGAAGCATGAGTTAAAGTTGTCTGTACTAAGGATAAGGAAATCGATTGTAAATTACTTGTCTGCCAAACAAATCCGAAGCTTTTGCCATTCTCTTTGGCCGAATCACATAATAACAGTGTCCAGCGCCATTTTGCTGTTCATTTTGGTGGGGAAAAACCATTAGGGAGGAAGAAGATGGAAGATCACATGACAATGGGAGAAAGTGGGAGGATGGCTTGCCTTGATTGGCTCAGAGGCTGAAAGATAGTCTCATAAGCCAATTAGGGGCAGTAGGCAGGGATATCTCTATGCTGAACAAGAAGAAGCACCATACTATGTTCAGCTGTTCATCTGGATGGATTTTGTGTGATAGTGTCTGCCAAAAAAATTATTGTAGCGTCACAAGCAACTATTGTAGCGTGATGGGGACACTGTATGGACAGTATAGGGAAACAGCAATATACTTGTGTAGATTTTATGGAATTTGATCAGGGAAAACTGAGGTAAAGCTTTGAGGGACTTGGTCATAGGAAGCTGGTCACACTGTGTTTAAAGCTGCTTGCTGCTGTAACAATTCAGCCTAGTAGTTCTACATTACAAAACCAATCCCCTACAAGAAAATCATTTTTATGTGAACAGAGAGACATCATTCTTTTTAAAACCTCAAATTTCTGGAGTTCATTATTTCCAACATGCCACCTCAATATCATTCTGCTGTATATGCTGGGCAAATGCACTTTTTTCAGTGCATTATACCCATCGGTGTTATTAAACGAGTCACATTATAATCAAAGTGCTTTAAGGCAATAATGATATTTTTATACCAGTGTTGAATTGAATGCAGAGAGACAGCTTTTTTTTAAAAACCTCAAGTTTCTATAGTACATTATTGCCAGCACTTCACCCCAGTAGCATTCTGCTGCAAACGCTGAACAAATACTCAGAGTTCAAAGAAATTTCACCGCCAACATAGCATTGTTGTATTGGTGGAAAATGGCTCATTATTGCATTACATTGTGTGCTTTATAGTACAAAAATGTCATTGTTGAACCAGTCCAGTGATATGAAACACATACATAATTCAAAGAAATTTCACCACCAACACTGCATCATTATATTGGTGGTGATTTTTTGATTTATTGGAAACCCTTGAGTTTTCATGTATAGACCCCATAATAAAATGTCTGAAAAATGGAGGATTGCAAAACAAATCCATGCCTCTATCTCTTCCTCAGAATTTTGGTAACAGCAGTAGTAGAACCAGCCACCTGGCCAGTAGTAGTAATAGTAGTAGTAGTAGTATTATTAGGCAACGGTGCTCCTTGGCTTCAGAAAGGCACAACATTATTGAGGATAAAGAGGATAAGATTTTGGCCTGGATGGCTCACCCCCCCTTCAATCACAGTAGGTTGTGGAGATCACCTCTGAGTCTGAAACTGTGCAGCAGCCAGGGGTCACAACATTACTCTTTCTCCTCCTCCTTGCAACCCCAGAGAAGTCTTTCAGTTTCAGTTGCCTCCTCTGTCTTCACTGCCCACTCCTAGCGGGAAACCTTCTTTTTTCCTAAGAGTAGGCAACAAAACAACACCATGTCCTACGGAAGATACTTAATAGTATTTCCCCATTTATGATTTGTGTGAGTCAGTGTTTGGACTGCTATGTGGAGGAGATTCAGGACGAGGTGGGAGATTCCATGCCTAACTGTGTGGGTGTGTTTGTGCTGGTGGTGGTAGAGTTGGCATCCGTAGCCACAGTGGTGGCAGTAGGGGAAGTGATAGCGATAGTAGTACTCAGGCAAACATAGAGCAGGAAATCGGGAGTGGGCCAAGGATCCAACAATGACATATCACAGTCTAATAAAAGTTATGGGGATGGTGAGGCATATGATAATGATTTTTTTTGTTGGACAGTACCTGGATTGGGGTGCTGAGGAGGAGATAACATCAGAGGAGGAGGGTGGTGGCAGCAGCAGCAATAAAGAGCAGAGGCAACGTACAGTCAGAACCTCCCAAAAAACTACCACAGCCAGATCTGCTTCTATTATGTTCATCTTGGCACAAAATGTGCCAGACCTAAGCCAACCTCGGTTGCTGCTAGCTCTGTGCAAGTATTACCCATCTGGAAGTTTTTCTCCTCAGTACTGGAACACAAATGCATTGCTATGCACAAGATCTACAGGATTAATATAAGCCATGGGTGTTCAAACACAAACATAGGCACCACTGCTGTATTACAGCACATGAAGTCACAACACTAATTATTGTGGGAAAACAGAAGTGGCCATCCATTATTGCAAAAATTTCCCTCCTTCTCCTGATCTCTTTTGCGACAGTCAGGCTGCATCCATGTGCAGTACAGTGTCCTTGTCATGGTCATGATCACTTATTGCTTCTCCTGATCAGACTACTCCTCTTCCTACTATGCTTCATCGTCAGTCATCGATAATGGAATATATGGCCAAGAAACAACTATAGACACCCATAATCCACTGATGCTTTCCTGCTGGATCCAATCCTGGCTTTGGTGAAAAAAAAAATCAAAAATTGTCAGGAAAACTGGGGCTTTAAAAAAAAAAAACCCTATCTGTTTTTATGCAGTTTCTTTTCATTTTTTGTCCAATAAAAATCAATGGGGGTTAATATTACAAATAAGACAAGTTGTACCAAGAAGAAAACAGTAGACTCTACAGTATGTGGTTCACAACCGCAGACTGGGAATGTGATATTCCAAAATCCTATTCAGTTACTGTACATCTAACATCTGGCTGTGTTGTTTTTGTGGCTGTGATGTGAACAAATCCTTTGAATCTAATTTGATCCTAGCGCGTGTTGTGTGTTGGGGTTGAACACCTATATGGCAACTATTGTTGAGTAAATCAAACTTGATCTTGGAATTTGATCTGAATTTCAGGGAACGGCGGTAAAATGTTTTTTTAAAATCATACTTACCTCATCCATTTGAGTGCAAAGAGCCGGCCACTGCCATCTTGATTAAAGATCTTGCACCAAATCCCGTGCACAGCGACATATGACTTCACCATTCCAGCTGATATGATGACGCCATCACGGGCGGCACTAGATTTAGCGCTAAATATTCAATTAAGATGGCAGCGGCCTGCTCTTCACGATCAAATGAATTGGCTCAGTATGATTTTTTTTTTTTTTATCTTACACTGTAATATTGCTGTCAGATGCTGTGATCAGCTATGAACGCGGCATCTGAGAGGTACAATGACGAGGCGCAGCCAATCGGTACTCCCTGTAATTGCACCCATTAATTACAAAGAAATGCGCTTTGTGTATAAGTAATTCATCAATAAGCAAATTTTGTTTGTAAAATTCAACGAAGCAGCCAAATCGAATTTTTAAATACTTTGCTCATTTCTAATGTCAACTGTTGACTTCCCAAGAAATTTTGCCAGCTACACAACTGTCCCCACACTTTGAGTCTCTGAGAGAAAAGCCCATTACAAATGTTTGTCATTCCTTATTTTTTATTTTTTTACTTAGAGATTAAATGCCTCAATCATAAGTGTTTGGATATATCATTTTTCATTTTATGTTATTATTAGTTTATCTGGAGAAAAATGGACTATGGAGCAAATATTAAACCTAATGATGGTCCATCACAGGTGAATTAATAACATCAGGAAATGCAACATGTAAATTTACTCATTATAAGACATGGAAAGAAATTTGACAAAATCCCAGCCGTTCATTATCTGTCTGGAGGTTGTAAATAAAACATTATACCTGAAAATCTTATATTAGAATTTCAGTATAATATGAGCTATTGCCAATGGCAAAAAAGCCTTTCATATCTGCCAAGTCAGCCTTGATATTTGGCAATATATCAAAATGGTATAATGATTTGGCAGCCAATCAAATGAACCCCATCTGTTAACACCATTCCCTTATCCTCAGAAAAGAAAGTTATCATACAATTACTGAGTAATATGTGTTTTTATGTGTCTCATACATAACAGAGTATAGCTTTACAGCTTCTACGCCCTGAATTATTACAAAGCTGACACCTTTAATGCTCCTCTAAATAATTCCTGAAAACATATGCATCTTTAAAGAATTACTAAGCAGCGATTGGTTCACAGGTTCACTATGATATGACTAATTCTGCGGCGGGAAGCTTGTATTATTCATGCACAGGCTCCTGGCTCCGGTTATTCTTATTTAGTAATCTTAGTGTGCCAGCCCAAAACAAACAAGCCTAGCTTCAATGAATCCCATTATTCACAGAGAGGAACCTTTGACAACTAGGTAAAGGAATGATATGAAGAAATGTCATCAAAGGTAGTCTTCAGCACTGCATTTTCTACAGGCCAAAAGCTTACTCCATGAGAAGCAGGTAGAAGTGCTGCAGGAGACTGTCAGACATGTAAAGTGGAATTCGCTTTGGCATCTGTGTACTGTACTCTGCACTGATTTTGGGATTGAATCAAGGCTTCGGAAAAATAGCCCCTTAGGATGTTCAGTCAGACATTATATTAACATAAACGTGGCACTGTGATATGGATTTTAATACATTGTAAGGAAATGGAGGATGATGATAAAATAGATACAGATTTGGTTTCATTCTTTTAAAGAAATGTGATTGCCTGTTATGGATCTGCAGAGCTCGTCTTGTATAAGCCATTATCATAAATAGTTCCATGTATGCGCCATTATATGGTATCACAGGGAACCTGTCAGCAGGTTTTTGCATCCCTAACCACAGGCAGCATGAAATACCTACAGGCTCCCTCATTACAATGAAGTATGTACTGCACTGAAACACGTCACAGTTTTGAATAAAGCGCTCCACCAGACAGCCTTTTTTTTCCTATATACAAATGAGAATTGTCTGTCAATCTGTGCCAGAAAGGAACTGCCCAACATACACTTCTTCCTGTCCCGGGTCCTTTTTTTTAAACTGTTATCTCTGAATAGAAAATTTCTGAATACATTTTTCTTTGTAATGTGGGAGCCTTTCAGTGTTTCATGCTCCCTGTGGTTAGGGCTGCGTGAAACTGCTGTCAGTATAGATGAGTGTATTGAATTGAATATTCCCAAAAACTTATTTTCATATTTTGTAGTTCTTATGTCATGAATTACACAAAATGGTGGGCGCTATTTTACAGATCAGAACACAAAATAGAAGGCATCTTCCACCATTTCTTGGACATTTGGACATTTTTTAATTAAAAAAAAAAACTAGTGCATTGTGGTCAATCAATTTATCCATACGTTGTATGTCATTACTAATGCTATCTTTGTGTTAAGGAACTTGAGAGGGGTTGCATATAGTCCTGAGGGAAGTCAGAATGTTTACATGACATTTAAGGGCAATAGAGACAATTCGGACCAAATATTTTCGATCAAATTGAATCTGAAGGCCAATTCAGTTTTAGGAAATTCACACTAGCTCTCAGGTTGCCTAAAAGTTCTGCCCAATAGTATAGCAAACAATATTACTGTAGATCAATGTTCCCAAACCACACATTAGGCTCGATAACTATTTAAGGACGTCATAGCATTAGTAGAACTTGGTATCTAAGTCAAAACTATATTACTAGCAGTTAATATGAGGGTAAGATCTCTTTTATTCAGTAGTTTATGAACTTTAAAAGGTTGGGAGCCTCAGCTGTTGAAGGTAGGATTTAGATTGAACATAACATACATTACTTCATAATATATTTTCTTGACGTCCGCACGTTACCAGAAATAATTTGAAAGAGTAGTCGCATTTTGATAACCTGAAATTAGCTTAGGCTAATAATTAAGTTAGCAATAGAATTACTTGTATCATGTAAGCAGTACAAGGTGGATCATGATGCTTCACACTTGCATAGCATATACTGTACATATGTCAGTACAGCAGACTTGGATAAGATTCTATTCTCACTTTCATTAAGAAGATCTGTTCATCCTTCTGTTTTTGTCACCAAAGTGGGAATGGATCCCAGAAAAAAAGACTGCTTCCTTTAAGAAGATTTATTTCATCTTATTTATGTATTTAAAGGGAACTTGAACCACTACTACTCTAACCACAAACAGTGTGAAATGGCAACAAGGTTTATCATCATAGCAAACAAGAGGGGAGATTTATCAAGACCTGTCTTGATACTCCCTGTGCTGCTGGAGGACACCCTTAATGTATAATGAGGCAAATGCCTTATTATAAATAAAGCACATCCTCCTGCAGTCCCAGCCCTTGATTGATATTGAGCTAGCGTATGTTTCAGTCCTCATTTACACCATAAAAATAATGTAAATCGTGATCAATGTTCAGCAAAGGTCCGAGGCTGCCAGGTCCTCACCAGGTCCTCTGAAACTCCCTGAAAGGGGCAAGGGCAGTGTAAACGCTGCAATTGTCAATACAATCTGTTGTTATGGTGTTTGCAACTTTTTTACACCTGTTTCTGGCAAATGGGGCATAAAAATGGTCCCAAAAGTTTTACGCTGAAATACTGTGGCATTCCAGAGAAAACATAGTTTACAAAATTAGCTTTTCCCTACTTTGCTGGGCTTAAAGAGAACCTGTCACCATAAAATGTGGTGCAATCTGTAGGCAGCATGTTATAGAACAGCAGAAGCTGAGCAGATTGATATATAGTTTTGTGGGAAAACATACAATACAACATGTAATTTATAAATTTAAATCTCTCTCTGATAGAATTCTCTGTGTAAGTATGTATAGATAGATAGCTGTCAGGCACTGATAGCTGTTCACGGGGGAGGTGTTATCAGAGATTGATGGTATTCTCTGTGTAAGTGTGTATACAGAGATAGCTATCAGTCACTGATAGATGTACATAGGAAGGTGTTATCACTGATTGATAGCAATTTCTGTGTAAGTGTGTATACGTAGCTGTCAGTCACTGATAACTGTAAATGGGGGAGGTGCTATCAGTGATTGAAAGTATTCTCTGTGTAAGTGTGTATACAGTATATAGATAACTGTCAGTCACTGATAACTGTACACGGGGAGGTGGCCGAGCACTCTAGCATAATGTTAGTCAATGGGACTAAACCAGGCACCCCCGCTCGGAAGAGGGGAGGGTGTCTGGTTAATAGGAAAAGGTCAGAATTGCGACTTCTCCTCTTTTACTCCTTTCGCTCGTAAAAGTATGCTAATTAACTGAATTTGTACGCATTAGCGCACAATGCGTACACATTAGTGTTGAGCGGGCATGCTCGGCCGAACAACGAGCAACCCCTAGTGCTTGGCCAGAGCACCCGAGCATACGAACACAGAGGTGCTCGCTCAGCACTAGTACAAATTAGCGTCCAAATGCGTACGCATTAGCATACAAATTTGTACGCATTAGCATATAATGCGTAGCATTAGCGTACAAATCAACATTACAGTGAATGCCAGCATTGTGCTCGAGTACACTCGGTACACTGACACCCGGTCAGACCTGCGAGAGGATGGACGTCGACACAGATAGGCAGCAGCCAACCGACTACATAGGATGTCTATATAGTACTTCAGTTTGTCCTCACTCTCAGCAGGTGAAAAAAAGGCCCCCATTTTAGACCGGTATGGTGAATATTCGGCTGTCACTACGTAAGCAAATGAGCTTGCATTGGGCCATTTGCGCAAGTGACTCGGAGGGACTCCCTGCCTTCAAAAGGCCCCAATTTTAGACTGGTAGCGAGGGTCTAAGAGGGTGGAGAGCCAGAAGTCATCCCTCTGCCGTATGGTGAATATTCGGCTGTCACTATGTAAGCAAGTGAGCATGCATCGGGCCATTTGCGCAAGTGACTCAGAGGGACTCCCTGCCTCCAACTCCACTGTATACTGCCATGGTGTCTCTGGGTCATCTGCCTCATCATCTTCATCTCCCTATACCTCCTCTGGCTGCTCCTGCTCCTCCTCTTCTGTCACCTGGGTAGAAAAACCACTAAATGCTTGTGCTCCAATGTCCTCCTCCTCCTCCAGTTCAGCCCCCACCGGACTCATGTAGCCGTGAGATGCAGTCTGCACGTCTCCAGTCCCCTGACTAGAAAGATTTTGCAGCATCTGTTCCAGGACATGAAGCAGTGGAATGACGTTGTTTATACCGTAGTTCTGGCGACTGACAAATAACGTGGCCTCCTCAAAGGGCCTGAGCAAGTGGCAGGTGTCACGCATGAGCTGCCCCTGGCTGACATCAAAATTACACAGAGGAGTACTCCTGTCCGCTTGGATCATTAAGAATTTCTTAATAAGAAATCGTTTATGGCCTTTCTCTGTTTGTACAGTCGGTCCAACATATGGCAGGTAGAATTCAACCGGGTGGAAATGTCACATATCAGCCTATGTTGGGGGATGCCATTCTGCCGCTGTAGCTCAAGGAGGGTATGCTTGGCGCTGTAGGAATGGCTAAAGTGCATGCAAAGTTTCCTGGCCATTTTTAGAAAGACTTGAGGAACCGTTTGACAACCAGATTAAATACGTGCACCATGCATGGCTCAGTCCTCCTTGGCGCAGCGCGGACACCATGTTCTTTCTGTTATCTGTCACCGTGATTCCGATTTTTAGTTGTCGCGGAGAAAGCCAGCAATCGATTTCTGGGCAGGAAAGACATTGACCCACTGGGCCGTAAAGGACATGTACTGGCCTTGACCGTAGTTACAACTCCACACGTCGGCACTGCCGTGCACTTTGACAGATACCGACAGGCTCAAGGACTGGGCCACCTTCTCTTCTACATATTTATGCAGGGCTGGGACTGACTTTTTGGCAAAGAAATGATGGCTTGGGACTCTCCACCTCGGCTCGGCACAAGCCATCAGTTCTCTGAACGGTGCAGAGTCCACCAGTTGAAAAGGGAGGGACTGCAGCACGAGCAACTTGGACAGGAGAACGGTCAGCTTCTGAGCTGTAGGATGGCTGGACGCATACTGCTGTCTGTCTGCAATCGCCTCGGTGAACGACTGCTGCCGTAATGAGTGGCGATGAATAAGAGGAGGAGGAGGAGCAGGAGCATCTAGAGCGGTAGACGATGAGACAGCTCCCTTCGGCCTTGACTGCCTGAAATGGGATGCGTGCCACTGGGTGATGCTGCTGTTGCTGCTGCCAACTGGACTGCCACATCTGAGCCACGGTTCTCCCAGGCCACTTTGTGGTGACACTGCATATGTTGGCGCAGGGCCGTGGTGCCAACATTAGCATCCTGGCCACGCTTCACTTTGTGACCACAGATTCTACATATAGCCATGTTCACCTCCTCAGGCGTCTTAACAAAAAAATTCCACACCGCCGAGTAGGCGATTTTACCACCAACACTCTGCACTGACTGAGTGGTATGTCCGCTGCCTGGCTGAGCTTCTGCGCCGCACTTTTCAAGGCCGGAAAGCACCTGAGAAGAGTGCGGTCTACCCTATGCCCGTTTGGCACTGCTGCCACTCTGCTGACTAACGGCCACACTACCGACTTGCTGCCTGCATCGCTGCCTGACGCGCAAGCTGTCAGTCTCGTCTGCAGATAATGATAATGATCATGATCAACTACAGTTTGCACGTCGCTAATGTCCTCCTCAACTGTCTCGGTGTACAAAGCCTGACCGCTCTCAACATCACCTCCCACTACACTCTCCTCATTAGTACTTGACCGCCTACTGGAAGGAGCGGATTTCTTCCCCACCTCTTGGCTTCCAAGCAGCTGCTGACTGTCCTCAAGTAGTTCGTCATCGCTGTATAGTGGCGCAGAGCCCATAGCATATAGTACTTCTCTGGCTGAGGGAACCGAAAAGGACAAAGGCAGGTTGAGAACAGGTGAGGTCACTGGAACTGCTCCAGGCCCATGCCAACTAAGGTTTGTGTCTGACGAACACACCGACTCATGGCTGGGAGTTTCAGATGTCATCTGGGAGGAAGTGGATGACCGAGTCAACCATTCAAGAACATCTGGGTTGGTGGTCAACACACGACCACTTGATGACACCGGTAGCTGTGGCCTCGCTGAGTGACCCCTAATGCCACGTCCCTTTGCTCTGCTGAGACCTGTGCCTGTTCCAGAAACATTTGTGCCACTGCCCCTCCCCTGTGAAGGGCCTGTCACCCCTATGTCTGAAATACTGTTTGATAAAAAATTTAAAATAAAAGGAAAATAAGAACCCCCCCAAAAAATATACTTTGCTCACTGCCTTGCACAACTGCTTAACTATTTCTTTAAGAAATACCGTTACCCACAGAGTGGGTTAAGAATGGGTTGCTGAACTGCAGTACAATGGGTTACTGCACAGCACAACACTATATGACGATTTTTTTTTCTATGGCGACTGACGCTGCAAATAGTTATTCAAAATGAACAACCCCACAAACACGGATTCACTGTTTTTTTGGCAATTCAACTTCACTGAAGAGGTTAGCACTATATGGCGCTTGTCTGTTTGTATGGCGAATAACGCTGCAAATAGTTATTTGAAATGAACAAACCCACAAACACGGATTTACTGTTTTTTTGGCAAATCAACTTCACTGACTACATTAGCACAATATCACGCTTCTCTGTTTGGATGGCGAATAACGCCGCAAATAGTTATTTAAAATCAAGAAACCCACAAACACAGATTCACAGTTTTTTGGCAACTCAACTAAACTGACTACGTTAGCACAATATCACGCTTTTCTGGTTGGATGGCGAATAACGCCGCAAATAGTTATTTAAAACTAACAACCACACAAACATGGATTCACTGTTTTTTTGGCAATTCAACTTCACTGACTACGTTAGCACAATATCACGCTTTTCTGTTTGGATGGCGAATAACGCCGCAAATAATTATTTAAAACGGACAACCCCACAAACACGGTTTCATAGTTTTTTTGACAAGTCAACTTCATTGACTACATTAGCATAACATTACTTTTTTCTATTTGGATGGCGAATAACGCCACAAATAGTTATTTAAAATGAACAAACCCACAAACACGGATTCACTGTTTTTTTGTCAAATTAACTCCACTGACTACGATCGCACAATATCACGCTTTTCTGTTTGGATGGTGAATAACGCCGCAAATAGTTAATTAAAATGAACAAACCCACAAACACGAATTCACAGTTTTTTTGGAAAATTAACTCCACTGACTACGTTAGCACAATATCACGCTTTTCTGTTTGGATGGCGAATAATGCCGCAAATAGTCATATAAAACAAACAAACCCACAAACACGGATTCACTGTTTTTTTGGCAAGTCAACTTCACTACGTTAGCACAATATCCCGCTTTTCTGTTTGGATGGCGAATAACGCCGCAAATAGTTATTTAAAATAAACAAACCCACAAACACGAATTCACTTTTTGGTGAGTCAACTTCACTGACAACATTAGCACTATATCACGCTTTTCTCTTTGGATGGCGAATAACGCCGTAAATAGTTATTTAAAATGAACAAACCCACGAACACGGATTCACTGTTTTTTTGGCAAGTCAACTTCACTGACTACGTTAGCACAATATCACCCTTTTGTGTTTGGATGGCGAATAATTCCGCAAATAGTTATTTAAAATAAATCACAGAAAAAGAATATTAGTGCACAAAAATAGAAGCAAACAATATATACTGTATAAACTAAGACCTCATTCTGATATGATAAAATCTGAGACTCTTAGCCAATATATTTTGATCAAAACACATCTGTGCCCACCTACCCAGCAGTAGATGGGTACAGATTTAAAATAAATTTTTTGAATTTAAAATGAACAAACCCACAAACACGGATTCACTGTTTTTTTGGCAAGTCAATTTCACTGACTACGTTAGCACACTATCATGCTTTTCTGTTTGGATGGCGAATAACGACGCAAACAGTTATTTAAAACTAACAACCCCACAAACACGGATTCACAGTTTTTTTGGCAAGTCAACTTCACTGACTACGTTAGCACAATATCACGCTTTTCTGTTTGGATGGCGAATAACGCCGCAAAAAGTTATTTAAAACTAACAACCCCACAAACACGGATTCACTGTTTTTTTGGCAAGTCAACTTCACTGACTACGTTAGGACAATATCACGCTCTTCTGTTTGGATGGCGAATAACGCCGCAAATAGTTATTTAATATGAACAAACCCACAAACACGGATTCACTGTTTTTTTGGCAAATCAACTCCACTGACTACATTAGCACTATATCACGCTTTTCTGTTTGGATGGCGAATAACGCCGCAAATAGATATTTAAAATGAACAAACCCACAAACACGGAGTCACAGTTTTTTTGGCAAGTCAACTTCACCGACTACGTTAGCACAATATCCTGCTTTTCTGTTTGGATGACGAATAACGCCGCAAATAGTTATTTAAAATGAACAAACCTACATACACGGATTCACTGTTTTTTTGGCAAATCAACTCCACTGACTACATTAGCACAATATCACGCTTTTCTGTTTGGATGGCGAATAACACCGCAAATAGATATTTATAATGAACAAACCCACAAACACGGATTCACAGTTTTTTTGGCAATTCAACTTCACTGACTTCGTTAGCACAATATCACGCTTTTCTGTTTTGATGGCGAATAACGCCCCAAATAGTTATTTAAAATGAACAAACCCACAAACACGGATTCACTGTATTTTTGGCGAGTCAACTTCACTGACTACGTTAGGAAATATCACGCTCTTCTGTTTGGATGGCGAATAACGCCGCAAATAGTTATTTAATATGAACAAACCCACAAACACGTATTTACTGTTCTTTTGGCAAATCAACTCCACTGACTACATTAGCACTATATCACGCTTTTCTGTTTGGATGGTGAATAACGCCGCAAATAGATATTTAAAATGAACAAACCCACAAACACGGAGTCACAGTTTTTTTGGCAAGTCAACTTCACTGACTACGTTAGCACTATATCACGCTTTTCTGTTTGGATGGTAAATAATGCCACAAATAGTTATTTAAAATGAACAAACCCACAAACACGGATTCACTGTTTTTTTGGCAAATCAACTTCACTGACTACGTTAGCACAATATCCTGCTTTTCTGTTTGGGTGGCGAATAACGCCGCAAATAGTTATTTAAAATGAACAAACCCACAAATACGGATTCACTGTTTTTTTTGGCAAATCAACTCCACTGAATACGTTAGCACAATATCACGCTTTTCTGTTTGGATGGCGAATAACACAGCAAATACTTAATTAAAATGAACAAAGCCACAAACACGGCTTCTCTGTTTTTTGGAAAATTAACTCCACTGACTACGTTAGCACAATATCACGCTTTTCTGTTTGGATGGCGAATAACGCCGCAAAAAGTCATATAAAACAAACAAACCCACAAACACGAATTCACTGTTTTTTTGGCAAGTCAACTTCACTACGTTAGCACAATATCCCGCTTTCCGGTTTGGATGGCGAATAACGCCTCAAATAGTTATTTAAAATGAATAAAACCCACAAACACGGATTCACTGTTTTTTTGGCAAGTCAACTTCACTACGTTAGCACAATATCCCGCTTTCCGGTTTGGATGGCGAATAACGCCGCAAATAGTTATTTAAAATGAACAAACCCACAAACACGGATTCACTTTTTTTGGCAAGTCAACTTCACTGACTACGTTAGCACTATATCACACTTTTCTGTTTGAATGGCGAATAACGCCTCAAATAGTTATTTAAAATGAACAAACCCACAAACACGGATTCACTATTTTTGTTTCAAGTTAACTTCACTGAATAGGTTAGCACTATATCACACTTCTCTGTTTGGATGGCGAATAACGCCGCAAATAGATACTTAAAATGAACAAACCCAGAAACATAGATTCACAGTTTTTTTGGCAAGTCAACTTCACTGACGACGTTAGCACTATATCACGCTTTTCTGTTTGGATGGTGAATAGTGCCGCAAATAGTTATTTAAAATGATCAAACCCACAAACACGTATTCACAGTTTTTTTGGCAAGTCAACTTCACTGACTACGTTAGCACAATATCTTGCTTTTCTGTTTGGATGGCGAATAATGCCGCGAGTAGTTATTTAAAATGAACAAACCCACAAAAAAGGATTCACAGTTTTTTTGGCAAATCAACTCCACTGACTACGTTAGCACAATATCACGCTTTTCTGTTTGGATGGCGAATAACGCCGCAAATAGTTATTTTAAATGAACAAACCCACAAACACAGATTCACAGTTTTTTGGCAAATCAACTCCACTGACTACGTTAAAACAATATTGCGCTTTTCTGTTTGGATGGCGAATAACGCAGCAAATAGTTATATAAAATGAACAAACCCACAAACACGGATTCACTGTTTTTTTGGCAAGTCAACTTCACTGACTACGTTAGCACAATATCACGCTTTTCTGTTTGGATGGCGAATAATGCCGCAAATAGTTATATAAAACAAACAAACCCACAAACACGGATTCACTGTTTTTTTGGCAAGTCAACTTCACTGACTACGTTAGCACAATATCACGCTTTTCTGTTTGGATGGCGAATAATGCCGTAAATAGATATTTAAAATGAACAAACCCACAAACACGGAGTCACAGTTTTTTTGGCAAGTCAACTTCACTGACGACGTTAGCACTATATCACGCTTTTCTGTTTGGATGGCGAATAATGCCGCAAATAGTTATTTAAAATGAACAAACCCACAAACACGGATTCACTGTTTTTTTGGCAAGTCAACTTCACTGACTACGTTAGCACAATATCACGCTTTTCTGTATAGATGGCGAATAATGCCACAAATAGTTATTTAATATGAACAAACCCACAAACACGGATTCACTGTTTTTTTAGCACATCAACTTCACTGACTACGTTAGCACAATATTTACGCTTTTCTGTTTGGATGGCGATTTATGCCGCAAATAGTTATTTAAAATGAACAAACCCACAAACACTGATTCACTGTTTTTTTGGCAAGTCAACTTCACTGACTGCGTTAGCACAATATCACGCTTTTCTGTTTGGATGGCGAATAATGCCGCAAATAGTTATATAAAACGAACAAACCCACAAACACGGATTCACAGTTTTTTTGGCAAGTCAACTTCACTGACTACGTTAGCACAATATCACGCTTTTCTGTTTGGATGGCGAATAACGCCGCAAATAGTTATTTAAAATGAACAAACCCACAAACACGGATTCACAGTTTTTTTGGCAAATCAACTTCACTGACTACATTAGCACAATATCACGCTTTTCTGTTTGGATGGCGAATAATGCCGCAAATAGTTATATAAAACGAACAAACCCACAAACACGGATTCACTGTTTTTGTGGCAAGTCAACTTCACTGACTACTTTAGCACTATATCACACTTCTCTGTTTGGATGGCTAATAGCGCCGCAAATATATATTTAAAATGAACAAACCCACAAACACGGATTCACTGATTTTTTGGCAAGTCAACTTCACTGACTACGTTAGCACTATTTCACGCTTTTTCTGTTTGGATGGCGAATAACGCCGCAAATAGTTATTTAAAATGAACAAACCCACAAACACGGATTTACTGTTTTTTTGGTAAGTCAACTTCACTGACTACGTTAGCACAATATCACGCTTTTCTGTTTGCATGGCAAATAACTACGCATATAATTATTTAAAAGAACAACCCCACAAACACGGATTCACTGTTTTTTTGGCAATTTAACTACACTGAAGAATTTAACACTATATGGCGCTTGTCTATTTGTATGGGGAATAACGCCCTAACTATTTCTTTCACATTTACAAGCTGCCAATCACGGATTATATATGATTTTACCCAAACACAGTCCAAAAGATATACATTCTTTTTAAAATGTTTTTTTTAATTATTATTTTTTATTTGTTTTTGTTTTTTTGTTAATATTTTTTTTATTTTAATGTACCCCAAACAAGGCTCTGACCCTCTTGCAAAAAGTGACACTAGTGGTGCTTCTTTGAATAAAGCACCCCAAAACAGCCTTTAGAACAGAGTACCCCTATGCCCACTCTCTGCTGCTCATTGTACCAGAATAGCGATTTCACTGCCTGATAATCCCCTATGAATTCTGTCTAGAAATCGTCCCTCTCCTATTCCTGCAATTCAGATTATCTATCCCTGATCTCCTCATTTCTTTTCTTTAGTTTTTCTTTCACTTGCCCTATCTTTCCGGACGTTTGTCTCTGGTCTAAAATCAATAGCAAATGGCGGATTCCAGCGCTGCAGAGCTATTTAAAGGGCTGTGACATCACAGGACCTGGCTGGCTGTTAATTGGCTACATGTCTGCATGTGTTCGCATTGTGGGTGTTTACCTCTTTGTCTCAGAAATCCTTCCCCCATGTCATGCCGTGTGCTTGCGGGCATTTTAGGAAAAAAAAATAAAATAGATTTGTTACTAACTTACTACGAATCGCCATGAAATTCGCTTTCGTTGTGAATCGAATTTTCCATGAAATTCGTAACGAATTCCACTTCGTCAGCTTCAATTCGCTCATCTCTATTCCTATTGATTAACAGTTGTATTGTTGTGATCATATAATATTACTTATTTTTAACAATATTAATATTATACTTTCATGTTATTTTTTTTAAATATGTCTGTTAATATTTAGTTTTATTCTCTAGGTTCTCACCACCAGAACTACACTATGTAACAATGCAACTGAAAAGGATGTGCAGTATCCCTTCCCCCTTTCCGGCAATATTATATTGTCTAAAGAGATTCTTGTTTCTATTCCACACTCCATTGTAAATGTACTATGATTAAGGGCTCGTTCACATCAGCGTTATGCTTTCCGTTTGTGTTTTCCGTTATAACATGGTTATAACGGAAAATAACGGAAACCATAAGACGGAAGTCAAAACGGAAGCCTTTAGAGGCATTCCGTTTTAATCCGTCATAATAGAAGCCTATGAGAATCATAACGGATCCATTTGGTTCCCGTTATGCAAAACGGAAAACAAAGTCCTGTCGACAGGACTTTGTTTTCCGTTCAGCATAACGGAACTCAGACGGATCCGTTATGATTCTCATAGGCTTCTATTATGACGGATCAAAACGGAAGCCTCTAAAGGCTTCCGTTTTGACTTCCGTCTTATGGTTTCCGTTATTTTCCGTTATAACCATGTTATAACGGAAAACACAAACGGAAAGCATAACGCTGATGTGAACGAGCCCTAAAGCATACATTTTAACAACAACCAATCATATGGGTATACTTCCTTTGAGACCTTTATTCAACACCTCAATTATGTTTTGAGAAAGGAAGAATTAACAGCTATTGACAGGGACCAAATGTTTGTATTCTCAAATATTTGGACTGTTTGGTTTCTCTTTAGAGACTCATATGAGGTAACCAAGAGTTTTATGAGGACCAATACATCTTAAAAAGACTGAGTATTACTTTTCTTATATTTTCTTTTCATATCCTGAATACCTTTTTATTCTATTTTCTGTACTTGATTATGAGGCCAGTCTTCTGGTTTTAGCTGTGTTCACATCCCATTTTTGTCCCACGTTTAAGATATACACATGACGTATACGTTAAACAGATGCCTGAGATGGATGCCATACAGTAGCATCCATCACCATAGGGTTCTATTGTAAATTTTAATAAAATCTGTTAGGATACAGTATATGTTTTTGTTTGTTTCTTTTGCTGGACTTTGGGGTGTACTGCAATTTTGTATCCTTTTTATCCAATTTTCCAAAACATGATGTGACCAGCCCATTAGCTGTGAACAGCAATTCAGAGATTTGCTTTATAACAACCCAATGAACATAAGAAATCTCAGTCAGAAAATGATCGATTGACCCCTTTGTTAGGTTGTTGTAGGCATGTTCTGTGACAGAGAAGATGATCATAACTATCATTTGTTGCTAATGGTGAATTCTGTGGTGAATACCGCAATACCAGCATTAATCACTGTTCTGCTGTCAAGACACATTACTCTCTACAGGACCGAACACAAACAGTACTAAAAATGTACTTTTTTGTCAGTTAAAACTGATAAAATGTGAAAGGCCACTCCCATATAATCTGCATTGATGTATCAAAACACCAACCATATTTGTAAATAATAATGTATCAAAAACACAAAGAAATAACCCACAGTGACAAAGTATTCAAAAAACTATTTTCATCTGTGCACTGTAGCATATGCCAATAATAAAACAATATTCTTACTATGATTCTGAAGATAATGCTGCTCACTTCTGTATGTACAAAGTCAAGCTCAGTTACAATATACATAAAACTGGGGTGAAAGATGGTAGACTGGGGATAATTTAACCAGACCACTATACAAACCTCTGCACTTCAATGTGTGGACTCTATTCCATTGGCAGAACCCCAGCCACATACATTATACAGGCTGCATTTACTAAATGCAAACTCCTATCCATCATCTGCTTCATATATTATTCTGAGATCTATGCAGTTGTCGTTCAGGGACTCCACATAATTTACAAATCCAGTCCAGATGTCTGTCCAGGTGACTTAAATGTCATCAATATACTGTGCCAATATATAAATCTTGTTGGTAACAGACAACTTTTCTTTGGTATATACGCCAATATCCTCCCACCAGCCCAGGAGCAATTTTCTGTACATAGAAGCACACAGAATGACCATATCAGTGCCTCTGAGCTTGTGGCATACCATTCCATTAACCCTTAGGATATCACAGGTTTTTTCGTTTTTGCATTTTCCTTTTTCCTCCCTATCTTTCTTGAGCCATAACTTTTTTTTTATCTTTCCGTTCACATAGCTGAATGATGCCTTATTTTTTTGCTGGACAAGTTGTACTTTCTAATGCCACCATTAATTATGGCTTACAATGAACTGGGAAGCAATAAATAAATTCCAAATGGGGTGAAACTGGGAAAAAAACGCAATTCCTTCACCCTTTTATGGGTTTTGTTCCCACGGTGTTCTGTTTGCAGCAAGATTGACCCATGCCCTTCATTTTCTGGGTCAGTATGATTACCACAATACCCCATATGTATAGGCTTTTTATGTCTAAATAGTGTAAAAATAAATGTAAACTTCTGACCCCCATAACTTTTTAAAAGTTATATCTAGTGAGCTGTATGGAGGCACATTTTTTGTGGGACAATCTGTAGTTTTTATTGATAACATTTTGGAGTGTGTGAGACTTTTTGATCACATTTTATTACATTTTTTGGGTAAGAGAAGCAATGAGAAAATGGTGAATTGGCCATTTTGACCCTTTTTTCCATTACGCCATTTGCCGTATTGGAAAAATATTTTTACATTTTAATAGTATGGGCAGTATTTTCGGTTGTGGTGATACCCATGATGTTTATATTTTTTGTTATTTAGTTATTTATTTTTTTATTATACAGAAAGGTGGGTGATATAAACTTTTACATTTTTAATTTTTTATATATTTTTTACAGTTTTTTGTATTGAAGCTCGTATTGGAGCTTTAAAATAATTTATTGAGCTTTAATTTTTAATTTTGAACAATCATGGATTTTTAAAATGCATTTATTACTGACTATTGCCCCTTTCACACGAGCGGGAGACTCGCATGTCTCCCTCAGCGCATCTACAGGGCTGGACTCTGCACGGACAGGGATCGCAGAGCATTATATGCGATCCCTGTCAGTGCCGAGTCCAGCCCTGTAGATGCGTTGCGGGAGACATGCGAGTCTCCCGCTCGTGTGAAAGGGGCATATTGCTCATTTCTTATGTGAGTCCAAAATAAGAATTGCAGCTTCAATGCCCTCAGCCTCTTCAGCGAGGCTGAGTGCATTGAAACCAATTACTGGCATCCTCATTGGCCTCAGAGAATGCCGGTAAGAAGCACGGAAGCGCGAGCTTCTGTTTTTTTTACCCTTTAGATGCTATGATCTCACTTGATCACGGAATCTAAAGGCTTTAATTATCGCGGTCAGCATTATTGTCATTCGGGGTAATTAGCTGCGGGTCTATGCTGTTTGAAACAGCAGAGACCTACAGGCCATGACAACTGCTGCATTTACGGGTGGGTACCATGTTTGCCTATCGCTCCAGTGCCATACATGTACGGTGCTGGTAGCGAAAGGATTAAAAAGGAAAAAATTGTAATAAAGATATACTGAAGTAGGCATAATACAAAGTTGTCATAGGTACAGTATGGGGATCATCTTGTTGACAAGTAAATTTATACCCCTTTCAACCCTCAATCATGGGGGCATGAAGAGTCTCAATGTCTATGTTCCTAGGTAGATATCCCCTTCAATTTTAATAGTGTCTATGAATGTGATAACTGCTGAGAAGTGATCTCTACAAAGTAGGAAGTGTCAGGAAGGGTATATGAAAGTTAAGATTTCTCAGTATCCTCTGTAGCTATTGTATTGCATGTAAGAAAGATACGTTTGCACCAAACATATATATATATATATATATATATATATATATATATATATGGGTCAGACTCAGGACACCATGAAGCGAAGTGGAAAAACAATACAATATGTATCTCATCTTCTGTTCTCACGTTTACAAGAAAACAATACTAGAATACTGTTGTGTATAGTCTTACCTGTATTATATATAGTGCCAGCTGTGCTGCATATACTGTACTGTACTGTCTTTTTCCTTGCGGTGACAAAAACAAGGACTAAAAATGCATGTACATGCTTGTGACCTTTTGAGCTTACACGTGTATGTAATTTCTATCACTTAACATATTTTCCTTGGCTTCAGGCGATATGAGCCACATACATTAGCATATTTCACTTTACATATCTTTTATATTGTCCCCAGAGGTAAATGAATGCTTAATGTCCTGGAAACATATGAATATGAATCACAGTGACTAACATTTACTGCACAAGATGAACCCTCACCTTACTGTTCATCTGATACTTCACCTGACTGATAGTTATTAACAAAAAGTTCAGAACATATTATAACCTCTGGAATATAGATGTTAAATCAAGCTAGTGCTATAGTTCCCGTTCCTGTTTAAATATGCCTCCCTTGCAATGTATCATATCTACTTCATTTGTTAATATCCTTCGTTAGCTAAGACATTGTGCTGACTTTCTTAGATTAAAAGGATTGTTCATGTCTTTGACATTCTACTGACTCTAAAGGGCATTTTAAGCTACTATGTATTAACACCATACTGGAGTAGGTTGACATCCAATCTCCTATTGCTTAAAGTAACTATCCATAATATATTTGTGTATATTAGAAATATGTGCAATATAAATATTTTCTAAATATTGTAATACATTAATAACAATAAAGCATAAGCAGTCTACATACATTAGCCACATAGATTATTATGCTTACAAAGCAGCATGGTCAGTAATATATTGCCTCTACGCAGGCCAGCTAGCATGTCATTTTTTGTAGTGTTGTAATATAGTGTTAAAACGTTGGTAATATAGTAACCTCAACTTTCCATTCTGTAGCACAAAGCACTGGGTTCCAATGTGTACTCTCAAAACTACAATGTATGATGGGAGTTGAAGCTAGGCAAAGCTATAGAACCTCTCACTGGAGACTGTTCTACCCTGCAGTCAGTGGTGTACCTTCCATGGAGGTAGACCACATAAACTTTATATATTCCTATGCACTGAGCTCCCCCTAGTGGTGGTTTCAGCCAGAGAGTTTCGTAATACACTGTATGAGGGAAGCCACAAACATAGAGCTATATAGGAAGATTAATTAGTGTATGCATGCTTGTTGTGTGTTGGAAATGCACTGAGAAAATTGCGTCCAGACAGAGCGCCATATTTATGAAGCACCTGTTCCATTTTTCCAGCAGAGAAGTTGGATAAACTGAGTGAGGAGGAAGGTGACGTTTTTTTATAAAAACTTTTTAAATCAAAATTTCTTCTGCTTAAAAAAATTGTGAAGTTGGCAGAAATCTGGGACATGACAATTTGCATTCTACACATACTGTGAAACTGGAAGGTGGGGTATACTAGGTTTTGCTATGGGGCCCTATGAGGTCTGTGTATGGCCCCTGTCTGCAGATGTCTTCCTTTCAGTTGGTCTAGTTTTCTGCCTGGTATTAGGCCTCTTTCACATGAGCATCACGGATTCAGTCCGGATGCGTTCAGGGTGCGTTCCGGAAAATCCGCACGCATCCGCACCAATCCGCAATCAATCGCAGTCAGTTATGACTGCGATTGCGTACGTTCGTTCAGTTTTTTCCGCGCGGGTGCGAAGCGTTTTGATGCGTTTTTCACGTGAGTGATAAAAAACTGAATGTTTACAAACAACATCTCTTAGCAACCATCAGTGAATCACGCATTGCATCCGCACTTGCGTGCGGATGCAATGCATTATTCACGCAGCCCCATTCACTTCAATGGGGCCAGGGCTGCGTGAAAAACACAGAATGTAGAACATGCTGCGATTTTCACGCAACGGTGAACTGATGCGTGAAAAACATTGCTCATGTGAAAAGCCCCATTGAAATGAATGGGTCAGGATTCAGTGCGGGTGCAATGCGTTCGCATCACGCATTGCACCCGCGCGGAAATCTCACCCGTGTGAAAGGGATCTTAGGCTCTGATTACATCAGGCGATCAGTCAGATAATTGTCAGGAAGGAAACGTTCCTTCCTGACAATCGCCTGCTCTGCAGTGGTTGTGACTGCTGTTATTACATGCAGCAATCTCCTCCACACCATGGGGAGAAGCAAATGTTCATGCCATTGCTCTTCCCTATACTGAATCATTGTTTGCTGGCAGCAGATCGTGATTAGACAGCATGATCTGCTGCAGGCAAGCAATCATTTTTAAACCTGTTTGTCCATCTGGTAATCGGCAGATGTGTTAGACAGGCAGATCATCGCTAACAAGCGTTCCTACGAATTCTTGTCAGCGATGATCTGCCCGATTATCGGCTGGTCTAATACAGCCTTTAGGCTCTGAAACTAGTCATTACCACTAGTAACAGATTTATTACTGCGTACTGTGCTAACTATTCTCCTTCATAGAAATTCACCTTCCACTATCTGGTTCCATCACCTCTGCTTCTAAAACAGTTCCATAATGAGGATATTGGGAACATCATGTACAGTCTGTTGTTTTTCAATTTATATATATAGATCTGTGCCTGTGCTTTTATACCTTGGCTCTTAGCTTGAGATACAATTTATCCAAGATGAGTGGCAAGAGATGACCAGCTTTAAAAAAAAAAATGGGTTGCTGTGTCAGGTATTGTGATCAACTCAAAAGTTTTTATTTTCAAAGCTGTTCATTTTTAGCCACTTATCTTGGATATCGCAAACTAAGAGGAAAAGTAAGAAAGAACACCTCTGTTTAACTGTATATACATTTAGAATGTTTTAAAGGACCTTTTCATCTAAGCAGTAGAGATGAGCGAACGTGCTCGTAACGAGCACTGTAGCGCTCGGCTCCCCTGCGCTCGCATGGGCGCAGGCATCCCAATCCATCGGGTGAGGAGGACAGATCCGGATGCCTGTGCCCATGCGAGCACAGGGGAGCCGAGCGATACATTGCTTGTTACGAGCATGTTCACTCATCTCTACTAAGCAGCCATTTCACTAGTAATTTCTTTTCACACTTTTCACACTATACAAGTTGAGGTTAAGCATGCAGTGTGAAATCCATGGGGCTAAAAAAAACCTGAGAAATGCTTTGGAATCAGTTGTCATAATGAAATATTTTTTACACATATATTTTGCATGAGTTTTCTTACATATGTGCAGCGTTCCTCTTTCAGGGTTAATTCATAAAAATATATTCAACATTTTTCTACACCGATATCACTTTTTACAAGCGGATGGGGTTTGTTTGTCACATTTATTAAATTCAATTTATTATTATTTATTTCAATTTATTATCATTTTCTTTGTACAGGCTATCTCTTCCAACCTTAAAGAGGTATTCCAGTTATAAAATGCCATCACCTATCCACAGGATAAGGGATAATTATTAAATTGGTGGGGGTCCTACCACTGGGACATAAGAACGAGGGCTACATATCCTGTGGAGCACCTCTGAAATGAACGGAGTGGCTGATTGGAAAAGCACACAGTCGCTCCATTTGTTTGTATGGGAGTGTCAGAAATAGCCAAGTACATCGCTCAGCTATCTCCAGTGCTCTCATTGACATATGTTAGAAAGCTAACACATATTATTGGTTTAATTATAATCATATATTGTGCCTGTGATTAAGGCAGTAATATGTATATTTGCTTTCTAAGCAAAGAAATCCATCCATCATTATGGTAAGGCTACCGTAAGTAGTGTATATGATATGAACATGCTAGGATACAGCTCTAAGACACATCAGCATGGTGATGTCTAGCCCTGTCAATCAAGTAGAGAGGGGAGTGTGCAGAGCACAGGGGTGTTACTAAAGCAGTGGTCCAAGATTCAGCCTTGTCTGCTGGTGCTCCAATTTGCTAATTTGCATCTGAATAAAAAGCTGTTCAGCATACAGGCAAAAGAAAGTTATTGTTTTAAACATTATTGAAACAAAATCAATGGTGAGTGTAGTGCAATTTATTCTTTGTTGAAATCTAAACCAATAAAGGAATATTCGAGCATTTGGCACTATATTGATATGAAAAATAGACACACTGGCATTGGTCTTTTCCAATGGCGATATGCAATATTTCTTGTATAGTACCAATCTGTTGTTGACTTCTAACTACTGGATTTCACACATTGCACTCTTTTTGAAAAAAAAAATCTAAGGGAATTAAAAACACATAAAAACACATGTAAAAATGTTTGAATAAGCTAAAAGCTGACTAGAATTCAAGATGTTTTTACAAGTAAAAAAAAAAAAAAAGTTTGTGTGAAGGAGACCTAAAATACTTAACTTTTTTGACCCTAGACAGCATATTACAAAATAAAAAAATAGGTGTATCCTCTCTATTAAAATCCTCCCACATCAGTGGTTCCATGGTTCCCTGACAATCCATGTGTGCTTTCAATGTTATCTCCTGGACATATGACTGCAATGGCCAATCCCCAAACTGAAGCAGTGATGTCCGTACAGCAGCATGTGACTGATGTGCCTAGTGATTAGCTGCTACGATCAAACATCTAGTACATGTTATCACTTCAGCTACGTGTAGCAAAGGCCAGGTGATGAGCATAGAATTGTTTTTGTTGGTTTGGCAAATAATTGGAAAAGTAATGTATGTGACTTTTTTTATCCATATACAACAGTTTGCTGAGAGTTAATGAAGACACTTTTGTTTGCATTGACAAGCTGCAGTTTTATGGCTTGCTGTTACACAGCCAGGGCCTTCAGTATTTCCCTGCTCCTAGCAGGCATAGCTGCTGGAAAACTCACCTACTCTAATTTCCCAGTTGTCCATATCTGTGGCATACCTCTGCTCTTTTGAGGTGGACATGGCTGCCATAGTAGTGTTCTTCCTGGTCACTCCACAATGGGAATGCAGCCTCTCCTTCCTTTCCCGCAGTGGCTCTGTCTGCTTGAAGGCCATCATGCACGTCCTAATCTTCATAGCCTATGACTAGCCTTCCCAGGATATTTAAGGAACCTTCAACTGTGGGACAATGCCTGAGCAATAAGATTCTCTAGCTTGCTAAACCCTGAAAAGGTATGTGTTACTGTCTGTTCTCCTATGCAGGACTTCAACCTATTTATTCATACTGTATTTGTTCCACCTGCCCTGACTTCAGCCTGTTTATCATACTGTGAAACTCATGATCAGCTGTGTTTCTGTCCTGCAAGATGGGGGCTGCAAACCTTGGCTCTGGGGGCCGCAGGTTGCGCATCTCTGAGATAGATGGATGATAGATAGATAGATAGATAGATAGATAGATAGATAGATAGATAGATAGATAGATAGATTTTGTAAACAATACCAGTTAATGACATACAGATCTATTACCACTAGAATGTGGTTGTATTGTGCTACAAATTCAATATTATAGCTCAGAATCTATTGCAGAATAGTACATTCTAATTATAACTGGCATAAGAGGTGTGAGCTGACTGTCAGAAAATCCGATGCTGCAAGTGACAGCTTACTATGTTTCCCACAGTAGTTGCATATAACAGTCAACATCAGCACTTGCTGTATCAAATCCAGTTATTTCTAATTGGATGTAGGTAGGCGACTGGTGCAAGCAATTACAGCGATGTCCTTAATGAATGGGACCAGTGGACATCTTGAATACTGAATGCTTTCTGCCACAGAGAGAGAAGATGGGGAGAGATATTATTTTGTCTTGGTCATTATATCTAAACTCTGTCTTTATTGGGTTTTAGACTTATTATATAGTATAAAACACAGAGATAATACAAGCCGGAATGTTATCAGTGTTTTACATTTCTTATTCATTTGAAAAGAATCGATGTTGGTGATGTTACTATATAGGACTGTAGTTAACACAGTTTTATATCTTTGGTATAGTAATCATTGACTTTTATTGGTCAACCGTTTTATAGTATGAATCTTGGGTTTTATTACTGTGCATTAAAGGTACAGTAATCCAAAAACTGTAGATAGAAAGTGTGTTTGTTACTGGTTTTATGGTTACAGTGGTTATGCTAACAGTGCTGACAAGTTGTGAGAAAAGTATGGACCGGCAATTTTCTCTTATACCACTGTAAACTGGCTATCCTTTATGTTTAGATGATTCTACTTACATACAAAGTCAAGTCAGCTCATGTGTGTAGCTACGAAGATTGGTGGTTTATGTGCCCTAGGTACTGGGTTTGGGATGTGGTGAACCACTGGCACCAGCAGCAAGAATTAAGAGACAGTTACAATAATAATTGTCCAACACACTATTCGGGCAGTAAACTCACTTTGCATGGTAAAGGTGAGCAAGGCTATCACTAGCCAATTTATAAATCCGGTTATGCACATTAATATATAGGTACTTGTACATATTATTATGTGTATCATTAATACTCATAACAGAATTCCATGGTATTTTAGCTAAGGTATTTTAGCTGGGAAGCACAGTGGCTCAGTGGTTAGCACTGTTGCCTTGCAGCACTGGGGTCTTAGGTTTGCATCTGACCACGAACAACATCTGCATGGAGTATGTATGTTCTCTCCGTGTTTGTGTGGATTTCCTCTGGGTATTCCAGTTTCCTCCCACACTCCAAAGACATACTGATAGGGAAAATAGATTGTGAGACGCATTGGGGACAGCTTGATGTTAATGCCTGTAAAGCACTGCAGAATATAGTAGTGCTATATAGGTGCATACAATAAATATAAATAAATAAGGTGCACCCGATGTTGCTGCTATACAGTCATGTGCATGTTGTCTTCAAAGGAGTTGCCCAAGATTGAAAGAATATGACTGATTTCTTCCAAGAACAACGGCACACCTGTTCACAAGGTGTGTGTGGTATTGCAGATCAACTCCATTCCACATAGAGCTGAGAGGCAATACCAGACACAACCTATGGACTGCTGCAGTATTGTTTCTGGTAGAAAGCAGCTTTGTTTTTCCAATCTTGGACAACCCCATTAAAAGTGTTCATTTTAATTGTATAATAATTTAATACTGTAGTATCTATCTACTGCACATTTGAAAGATATATAGAAATTTTGCAACCTTAATAAATTCTGCTTCTCCTGTGCGGAAAATCTTAAAACAGTGAACCAACAAAATTAAAACTTTCATAAAGATTAATTTTGCTTGATCTTATATTTATTTACACACTTAGGAGGAATTTATCAATGTAGGTATATTTATATAGTTTTTCTTGTGTTTTAACATTGAAATTATTTTTTATTTTCATCTTTGTATTGTGACCCCCATAACTTTTTTATAGTTGTGTCTATGGATCTGTGAAGGAGCTCATTTTTTGTAGTACGATCTGTAAATTTTATTCATACCATTTTAGAGCGTGTAACTCTTTGATCACATTTTATTCAGTTTTTTTGGGTGAAGCGATGAAAAAATGGTGAATATGCCATTTTGATGTTTTTTGTTTTTTTTTCCGTCATGCCATTCGCCGTATGGGATAAATATTTTAAGATTTCAGCAGTACGGGCATTTTTTGGACATAGTGATGCCCATGATCATTATATGTTTTATTTATTTTTATTTTAATACTGAGGAAAAGGGAAGTGATTTAAATTTATATATTTTTAAAACGTTTTTACAGCCCCCCCCCCCCCCCCGAAAGCTGCAATATGAAACCTTTTGATTTATTTTAGCTTAGACTGTAGTTCAATAAAACTCCTTGCCCAGTAGTACATGCTTCCAGTTTTTTTAGCATTTAGATGCCGTGGTGGGTTAAATGTATGCTAATGGCATTATTGCCAGTTGCAGACATTAGCCCCAGGCCTCTTGAGTTGCATAAAATAATGTATGCATTCTGATATATAATAAATACCCTAAAATAAACAGATAAAGCTGATTAATCCTCCTTGGATGTTTTAAGGAAATTTCAAATAGTTCCCTTAAACCTTGGGTCAGCAAACTCTGGCACTTCAGCTGTTGAGAAATTACAAGTCCTAGTATGCACACTTGCTTGGCTGTTCACAGAACTCCCATAGATCTGAATGGGGCATGCTGGGAGGTTTACAACAGCTGGAGTTTCAGGAGTTGCGTTGCTGACTCATGCAGTACACAGTGAAGACTATGTGAGCACTAAAAAGGGAGAATGTAAAACCCAATTGTAAATGTATTTATACATTTAAGGGAAAAAATTGCTAAAATTAGCTAAAATGTACCCTCAATAAAACCAGGACAATTAACTTATTTTCTCTATTACTCAAATAACCCACTAACCCTGTATTACCTTTAAATAGTACTTTCATTATTATTGGATTTAAAGCCCATTGCCTTACATAAACCTTGCTTCATCTACTTTGCCATGCCTCAGTGCTTGCTGTATTTCCTGACATTCTCACTTGCATGTCTCTGCTAAAGGTATAGTTCTCACCACCATAATCTCTTGATCACTAGCACCCTCCTTGTCTTGCCCACATCTAATGACATTCTGACCTCCAAAGTCCATTATGAATCCTGGCCCAAGTCCTATCTATACCCCAATCACTGTTAAATTGCCCCCCTCTATTAATCTATTCACCATGTCTTTGCTGAAGAATAAATATGAAACATTCCTTAGAATCCTGAACTTGTACAACCTCATCCGCAAATAATACCCTAAGAGAACTTTTTGCTCATTCTGTGGTCCACTATTGACCTTCCTCCCTGTATAGCTGTTCCCAGTGTCTGGCCTATGAACTTCTCTCAAGCTTTCCTCTGTATCCTACTTCAAACACCCTTCAAATATAAGGTCAAATTCTTTTTACTTCCCCTGATTTTCACTTGATATCACTAACAAAAAAAAAAAAAAAAACTTCCAGCCTCTGTCTACCTTACTGTATCTAGTATTAGTGGAATATCCTGTAAACTTGCACTGTGAATGATATGTTGATTCTGTATAAATGATAATAGCATTTAAAAACAGGCAGTTAAGAGATGTTTCTAAAATTCACACAATACAATGCACACTGGCCCAAACAAGTCAATGGAGCTATTCAAACATCTTTTTTTTTGTTTGTTTCGTTTTTTTTGTGTGTTTTTTTTTCATAGATCTGCATGCTGAATCCAAGAAACTCCTATTTGTGTATGTAATTTTTTGGCAGATTTGAAAATGAGGCCTTGTGAGGCATACTATTGGATTGAAGAAGCAGTAGAAACATAGTCCAATAGCAGACATAGGTCAGCAGGAGGAGGTCACTAGAATTACCAAGTGGAAAGAGAATGTCAAAGTCCAAAGCTGTTCACCTGGGTCAGAGCTGTAAAATCACAGGTACCACCAATCCTAGAAGTAAAAGAGTAGCAAAGTCTTGAGCAAGCCAGGGTCAGACTCATGGAAACAGTACTGGGAGCAAAGAGAATGGCAAGGTCTTGAGCAATCCAGAATTAAATCCATGAAACCACAGGATTATGCAATCCAAGGAACAAAGCAAATAACATGTAAAAGAGAAGGCCAAGGGTCAGCTGAAATAAGGCAATCAGAAAACAAATGAGATTAGGGTTGCCACTTTGCTGGCAAACCACCAGCCTAGCTAGTATCAATCCATATCACTGAAAGCTTAAATATAAAACTGAACTTTTAATAAAGATATTCATAAAAAGGGAATAATTGCAATCCCACATCACATTATTACATAAATATAGGGCTCCAAAACAATAACCACTTAAAGAGAAATATATAAATCAATAAAAACCTGTCAGGAAGTGGGTAATCAAATAGGGCAAGAGAGGGGAGAGAAGGAAAATACTCTCCCTGATACCCTGATACTTACCCTAAAAATAACTCTGTACATTTTCAACATGCCACCCACCAGGGCCAAACTGGTCCCAGGTCTATAGGAACACCGAGTGGTGTGGCATTAACAGACTTTCTGTGTGTGTCGCAGTGCTCCTACCTGGATAACGTCACTCCCCTGTGCTTGGCTCCAAAGCAAGAAAAGAGATGGGGAATGACGGAGCATAAGAGTCCAGACTTTTAAAAAGTTCAACAGCTTTACTTGAATCCAGACGATATTCAGGCTTTTCCTTGGTTCCAGCAGGCTTTGGCATAAACTGGGATGCAAACTTCAGTACTCTGTGTTCTCTCTCTGCTGTGCTAAACTCAGCTCTATTCTGGCAGTTTGACTTTCGGTCTGTACTCTATTCATGCAGTGGGGTGCCTTTGACTGTTGACCTCCTCGTGACACTCTGTAGGTAAATCTGCAAGAAGGCAGGGTGCTCAAGGAGCTGCTTCCCTCTGGAGAGACTCCTGCTGCAGCAGGTGGGCCTCCCCTAACTGCTACAGTACCTCATGGCACATCTGCATCTGACGCAGCCCTGGCTTAGACTGACTGGACTAAACTAGAACTGCAACACCTCCCTTTGGTAGTAAACAGGGCTGGCCCACTTCTGCCTAAAAGGGGTAGAAGGGAATGGTAAGTTCCATTCTATCTAAGGATATGTCTCACTCTGCCCGGTGCACACTGCCTTCTGCTGGACAACCAGGCACATTACACGAAATACAACTAATAACAGTTTCACAGCAATATTATCAATGCACAGTGACAAAGGACCTGGAATAAATACACAGATGACATTATGGTTAGCAATTAAAGACAGTAGCAGGGTGAAGAAATGATAATACCACTCTAGGGTATTTAACACAGAGTAAAACTCTGATAGTGGAAGCACTCCACACTGAAACCTACCCCTAATTACTATAATACACCCTACACTGTAAAGGAAAAGGGATGTACAGTTATCCTTAGATGTATGATGCTGATGCTCCAATATTGTGCCAATGTATTTCTTCCAACAAGGTTCATCTAGAGGCCAATATGACAACAGTAGCTCAATAGTAGGATCACAATCCAAAAACACAACAATACATTGTTATTATTTTTGATATGTAAGTCAGGCTCATAACAGAGCCACTCACTCAGTCCAGAAGGAGGTTTAGTTACCATGTGCAGTGAAGACTCATAACCAGAGTCTGGAAGTTCACAGGAGCTTAAAGGGGTTGGCCACTTTGTTAGCACTTATTAAAACTGTAAAGAAAGTTGGGAGACATTACACTTACTAATATATCTTCTTAAGCAGATCTGCTTGGTTTCCTTGCTATTGGAAGCCACATCCCCTCCTGTCCTGCTCTCCCAGCTGCCTGTCTCATCCATCTCTGCACGTGCTCTAGTCCATGGCTGAAGGAGTGTGCTGCTGTCTGGGTCAGAGGTGCTTTCCTTCTATTCTGACTGCACTCCTGGCTGTGCAGGGCTGGCAGGAGCTTAGCAGGGACACTTGTTAACAGCTGAAATAAATAAACTTTGCAGGAGGAAGGGAGACTGAGGAGAAGTTGTGATGGAGCTCACTGCCTGCAGTGATGTAGCAGAGCCAGGAAGGTGCTGTGGACAACAAAGTGTGAGCAATCTTAGTGTCTGTCCTGTCTATGACCACTCTGCAATGTGATCTTATCACAGACATGTTTATTCCAGCCAGACCAGCAGGTCAGGAGCTTTAACCCCTTCTGAGCTGTCAGTATGGCTGAGGTCAGTGATATCAGCAGCAGTCACTGGTCTCATCTGTAAATATGTGCCCTCTCCTTCATGCACACTGTATATAGTGATATATGATGCCCCCTATACAGTGATATGTGACCCCCACCACTGTATATAGTGATGTCTGACCCCATGTATACTGTATACAGTTATAGTTGCCCCCCCACCATACACTGTATATACTGATGTGTGACCCCCCAACACTGCATATAGATATCTGTGAACCCCTGTACACAGTATACAGTGATGTGTGATGCCCACCACTACATATAGAGATCCGTGAACTCCTGTACAGTGACCTCCTTTATACTGTATATACAGATATGTGACCCCCTGCACATTATGTATAATGATGTGTGACCCTCTGTACATTATATATAGTGATGTGTGACCCCCTATACACTGTATATAGTGGTGTGTGACCCCCTGTACACTATATACAGTGATGTGTGACCCCCTGTCGACTGTATATAGTGATCTGTGACCCCCCTGTACATTGTATATAGTGATCTGTGACCCCCTGTACATTGTACATAGTGATGTGTGACCCCCTGTACACTCTAGATAGTGATGTGTGACCCCCCTGTACATTATCTATAGTGATGTTGACAACCTGTACACTGTATATAGTGATGTGTGACCCCCTGTACATTATATATAGTGATGTGTGACCCCCTGTACATTATATATAGTGAGGTGTGACCCCCTGTACACTGTGTATAGTGATGTGTGACCCCCTGTACATTATATATAGTGATATGTGACCCCCTGTACATTATATATAGTGATGTGTGACCCCCTGTAGACTGTATATAGTGATCTGTGACCCCCTGTACATTGTATATAGTGACCTGTGACCCCCCTGTACATTGTACATAGTGATGTGTGACCCTCTGTACATTATATATAGTGATGTGTGACCCCCCTGTACATTATCTATAGTGATGCTGACCCCCTGTACACTGTATATAGTGATGTGTGACCCCCTGTACATTATATATAGTGATGTGTGACCCCCTGTACAGTATATATAGTGAGGTGTGACCCCCTGTACACTGTATATAGTGATGTGTGACCCCCTGTACATTATATATATAGTGATATGTGACCCCTGTACATTATATATAGTGATGTGTGACCCACTGTACATTATATATAGTGATGTGTGACCCCCTGTACATTATATATAGTGATGTGTGACCCCCTGTACAATATATATATTGATGTGTGATCCCCTGTATGTTATATATAGTGATGTGTGACCCCCTGTACCATATATATATATATATATATATATATATATATATATATATATACAGTCATGGCCAAAAGTTTTGAGAATGATACAAATATTATTTTTTACAAAGTCTACTGCTTCAGTTTTTATAATGGCAATTTGCATATACTCCAGAATGTTATAAAGAGTGATCAGCTTAACAGCAATTACTTGAAAAGTCAATATTTGCCTAGAAAATGAACTTTATCCCCCAAAACACATTTCAACATCATTGCAGCCCTGCCTTAAAAGGACCAGCTAACATCGTTTCAGTGATTGCTCCATTAACACAGGTGTGGGTGTTGATGAGGACAGGGCTGGAGATCAATCTGTCATGATTAAGTAAGAATGACACCACTGGACACTTTAAAAGGAGGCTGGTGCTTGGCATCATTGTATCTCTTCTGTTAACCATGGTTATCTCTAAAGAAACACGTGCAGTCATCATTGCACTGCACAAAAATGGCCTAACAGGGAAGAGTATCGCAGCTAGAAAGATTGCACCTCAGTCAACAATCTATCGCATCATCAAGAACTTCAAGGAGAGAGGTTCCATTGTTGCCAAAAAGGCTCCAGGGCACCCAAGAAAGACCAGAAAGCGCCAGGACCGTCTCTTAAAAGTGTTTCAGCTGCGGGATTGGGCTGCCAGCAGTGCAGAGCTTGCTCAGGAATGGCAGCAGGCAGGTGTGAGTGCATCTGCATGCACTGTGAGGCGGAGACTCTTGGAGCAAGGCCTGGTCTCAAGGAGGGCAGCAAAGAAGCCACTTCTCTCCAGAAAAAAACATCAGGGACAGACTGATATTCTGCAAAAGGTACAGGGAGTGGACTGCTGAGGACTGGGGTAAAGTCATTTTCTCTGATGAATCCCCTTTTCGATTGTTTGGGACATCTGGAAAACAGCTTATTCGGAGAAGACGAGGTGAGCGCTACCACCAGTCTTGTCTCATGCCAACTGTAAAGCATCCTGAAACCATTCATGTGTGGGGTTGCTTCTCAGCCAAGGGAATCGGCTCTCTCACAGTCTTGCCTAAAAACACAGCCATGAATAAAGAATGGTACCAGAATGTCCTCCGAGAGCCACTTCTCCCAACCGTCCAAGAGCAGTTTGGCGATCAACAATGCCTTTTCCAGCATGATGGAGCACCTTGCCATAAAGCAAAGGTGATAACTAAATGGCTCAGGGAACAAAACATAGAAATTTTGGTTCCATGGCCTGGAAACTCCCCAGATCTTAATCCCATTGAGAACATGTGGTCAATCATCAAGAGACGGGTGGACAAACAAAAACCTACAAATTCTGACAAAATGCAAGCATTGATTGTGCAAGAATGGACTGCTATCAGTCAGGATTTGGTCCAGAAGTTGATTGAGAGCATGCCAGGGAGAATTGCAGAGGTCCTGAAGAAGAAGGGTCAACACTGCAAATATTGACTTGCTGCATTAACTCATTCTAACTGTCAATATAAGCTTTTGTTACTCATAATATGATTGCAATTATATTTCTGTATGTGATAAAAACATCTGACAAACACACATAAAAACCAGAGGGCAGCAGATCATGTGAAAATATAATATTTGTGTCATTCTCAAAACTTTTGGCCATGACTGTATATATATATATATATATATATATATATATATATATATATATTTGACTACACTCATTTTCCTGTTTTCCCCAGATGAAGCGTAGTCATATATTCATAGATGATTGATAGGCTGTCACCTGGGAGCAGGTTGTGTGATGATAGACAGGAGGCTCCTCTGTATGTGAGCAGATCAATTTGTACAAATTTATTCATCAGAGTTCTTGTGTAACAAAGGTCTTTCAAAGGTCTTTCTGGGGTGTTCTTTCTATTGCTATGTCTGTACAGCAGTTATTCACTGATAACTGAGTTATTGATATTATATGAAGGGCTCTTGTTTCTATGGGAACACAGGTGGGCAGGGAGGTCATGTGACTGCTCCCCTGAACACACTTGCTGCAGTATATGATGGGATTTTTACTTTCACTTTTCAGCTGCTCCTCTCACACAGCCTGTCTGAGGGAGCTCCTCCAGTGGGAGTGTGTCATGTGAACAGGTTAGATAAATGACATACAGCCAGTACATGTCACCTGATAGAAATACTTAATAGTGTTGGCTATTGTCTGGGGCACTTTGGATTTTGGATACTTAGGGTGGCCAACCCCTTTAAGGCACCTCCCCTTTAGCTGGTCTTTACTTTGCCTACCTCTCAGTGGGAAAAGTAGATAACTGGAGGGGGGAGGGCTGCTTTAGATGCTGCTACCTCCTGAATGGTACAGCTAGAAACTTGCAATTGATCTTGTTTGAAAGCAGACATTCCAAGCTTTAAGACAATACCAAATGACAGCAGTATGTTCAGGACAGAAAAAGATATCACTGATAGAAATTGGGATACTGTGAATGCAGCTGAAAATGAAAATAAAAACACGTTTTACTTGCGATTATTCACGGCTTCATTTCTAACAGTGATTTCTCCTCAGTTGCTTGGACATTAGCTTTCATTTGGTCTGTCAGCTTTCAGACAAGACCAGTTGCAAGTTTCTAGCTGCTACCATTGAGGAGATGTCACCATCTAAAGAAGCCCTCCACCTCCAGTAGCTACTTTTCACACTGCCCGAGCTGGACTGGGGTAAAACAGTTAGGTGGCTAACCCTTTCACCCCAGGTTTTTTCGGTTCTGCATTTTCATTTTGCGCTCCCTGCCTTCAAACAGCCATAACTGTTTTATTTTTCTGTTCACATAGCTGTATGAGGGCTTGTTTTTTGAGGGACAAGTTGTACTTTCCAACGCCACCATTTAATATTGCATATGGTGTAGTGGGAAGCGGGAAAAAAATTCCAAATGGGGTGAAATTGCAAGAAAACCGCTATTCCGCTACAGTTCTACGGATTTCTTATTTACAGCGTTCGATGTGCATTAAAACTGACTGGTTACTTTCATTCTACTGGTCAGTACGAATCCGGCAATACCTAATATGTATAGTTTTTCCTGCGTTTATATGGTGATAAAATAATTAGAAAGTTGCCCTTTTTTTTCTTTGTCATATCTTGACCCCTATAACTTTTTGGTATTTATGTGTACAGAGCTGTATGGGGGCTCATTTTTTGCGGGGCGGTCTGAAGTTTTTATTGATAACATTCTGGGGTGTGTATGACTTTTTGATCACTTTTTATTTAATTTTTTTTAGAAAAAAAGCGACAAAAAACGGCAAATCGCCATTTGGACGCTTTTTTTCTGCCACACAATTCGCCGTATTGAATTTTTTTTATATTTTAAAAGTACGGGCGTTTTCGGTCACGGTGATACCCATGATGTCTATATTTATTGTTATTTAGGTATTTATTTTTTACTTATACGGAAAGGGGGGTGATTTGAACTTTTATATCTTTTTTATTTTTTATATATTTTTTAACATTTTTTTAATTTTTTTGTGATTATTTTAAAGCTCAAATATGAGCTGATCTATTGTGTTTTGTTTTTTTTTCTTTATGAGCAATCATGGATTTACTAGATGCAGTTAAATCCATGAATTGCTAATTTCTTATCCTGGCCTGCCATCTAGTGGCCAGAATAAGAATTGCAGTTTGAAAACTGTAATCCTCACCAGCGAGGATTACAGTTTTCACATGGTGTACAGACACCCCGATTGGCCAATCGGGGCGTCTGTACACCACCCGGAAGCGTAGGCTTCCGGGTTCAGACGCATCCTGATGCCGTGATCACGTGTGATCACGGCATCAGAAGGCCCTGGAAGTCGCCGCCGACGGAGGTAAGAAGCGGCAAGTCTCTGCTGTTAGAAACACGTCATGTCCCCGCACCGCCCGAGCGCCGTACATGTACGGCGCCGGTCGGGAAGGGGTTAAAGAGGATCTGTCACCACTCCTGATATGCCTGTTTTAATAGCGTCATGCATTCCCCATGTAATAACATGGTGACATGTGACCCGGCCAGTGTTAGACAGGGACAGCTGCTGTAAGGAGGGACAGAGAGTGTAGGGAGAGAAGCACGTTAGGCAGGGATAGAAATCACTCCAAAAAGACCCAAAATCCCTTTTAAGGGATATTATATGTGGCACAAACTTATTATTTATAATATTTTATTACTTTGAAGGTGTTGAAAATAGCGCTAGGTGGCCTGCCATTAACGCCACAAGCGCTGCTGCAGCAAGGAGGGACATACACTGTAGGGAGAGAAGCATGCTAGGCAGGGATAGAAATCGCTCAAAAAAGACCCAAAAGCCCTTATAAGGGCCATTATATCTCTCACAAACGTTTATTTACTGATATTTGAGTACTTTAAAGTTGGTGAAAATAGCACTAGGTGGCCTGCCATTAATGACACATGTGCTGCTGCTGCATGCTGTAGGACACTCTCTGTATACTATATACCTGACATACTTTGCAATAATTTCTGCTGTTAAACCCGCAGAAATTCTTTTGCGTCTTGCTGTATAACATTTGCGTATTGATAGAATTTCTATAGTCAGGGTTACTATCATTGTTCAAACGTCCATTGGGAAATACGTTTTTTTTTTTTTGTGGGTGCGCCCAGTGAGTAACGCTAGGTGCACAGCGTATTACAAGTTCAAAAGTCTTTGTAGCTGACATCCATATTTAATACCGTTAATTTAGGCTGCAGTTCCTCATTTGCTGCTGCAGTTCAATTTTCCCTAGGAGGGAATTAAACAATAGGGATAGTATTTGGGTAGGTAGAAAGATTGTCGCTGCTCAAAAAAGACCAAAGTCCATTGTGAAATACGTCTTTTTTATTTTTTTGAGTGGCAAAAAAAAACCCAGGTGTGCTCTGCCAGTAACGCTAGGTGCACAGCGTATTACAACCGTTCAAAAGTCTCTGTAGCTGACATCCGGATTTAATACCATTCATTTAGGCCACAGTTCCTCATTTGCTGCTGCAGTTCAATTTTCCCTAGGAGGGAATTAAACAATAGGGATAGGATTTGGGTAGCTAGAACGAATTTCTCTGTTCAAAAAAGACCAAAGTCCATTGTGAAATACGTCTTTTTGTATTTTTTTTGGTGGCAAAAAATCCCCAGGTGTGCTCTGCCAGTAACGCTAGGTGCACAGCGTATTACAACTGTTCAAAAGTCTATGTAGCTGACATCCGTATTTAATACCGATCATTTAGGCCACAGTTCCTCATTTGCTGCTGCAGTTCAATTTTCCCTAGGAGGGAATTAAACAATAGGGATAGGATTTGGGTAGGTAGAAAGATTGTCGCTGCTCAAAAAAGACCAAAGTCCATTGTGAAATACATCTTTTTTTATTTTTTTGGGTGGCAAAAAACCCCAGGTGTGCTCTGCCAGTAACGCTAGGTGCACAACGTAATACAACCGTTCAAAAGTCTCTGCAGCTGACATACGTATTTAATACAGTTAATTTAAGCCGCAGTTCCTCATTTGCTGCTGCTCTATAATGTTACCGCATTCAAAATATTGGACATTCGTTTAAATTTTTCTCATCATACAGTTAATAAAAATGTGCAGTACTATAGTTGTGACCAAGTTGCATATATACTATACAATATGCGCAAGGTGAGCACTAAGGGACGTGGAAGTGGGCGTGCTGCTGATGGTGAACGCAGAGGCCAGGGCTCTGGACGAGGTGAAACTGTGCCTACTGGCAGAGCCCAAGAAACAAAGTCATCCAAAACTCCTGGCTTCATGTCACAGTTTGCAGGGCGGCGCAAGACGCAATTCTTGTCGCCACAGCAGTGCGAGCAAGTAGTTGGTTGGATTTCAGCTGATAATGCTTCCAGTCGGTTCAGCACCACCCCCTCTTCCACAAAGTCCTGTCTCAGTAGCCAAGAGTCTTGGCAACCGCATCCTCACCCTGATCCTCCTTCCTCCCACCCTGCAGATTCTGGGCAAAGAAGAGATCCCACATTGGGATATTCCGAGGAGCTTTTTTCATCACCGTCCCTTGGCTTGGCCCTCTCGCCAAGGCCGCTTGAAGTGGGACATGAGGAGATATTGTGCCTTGATTCCCAACCTATTGAGCAAACACAGTCTGAAGATGATGACGGTGGGGAATGACAAGTATTATCTCCCGAGGTGGATGATGATGATGATGAGACATAGTTGCCAATAAGTAAAGGGCAATTAGTGTCTCGAGAGGTTATGGATGAGGATGAGACGCAGTTAAGTCAGGTTCTTGTTAGTTCACCATGTCAGGAGGAGTAGCAGAGTGAGGTGGTGGACGACGAAATAGCTGACCCAACCTGGGAAGGTGGCAAGCCGTGCAAGGACAGCAGTACAGAGGGGGAGGGATCCGCAGCAGCGCAACAGGCTGAAAGAGGCAGTGGGGTGGAAAAAGGGAGAAGGCAGGCCACGCCAACCAGGCCTGCAACTGTTCCCCGGAGAAGCCCCTTGCAGTCAGCTCCCTTGCCAAGGGTTCGGTGTTCGGCAGTCTGGCGTTTTTTTAAGGAAAGTGCTGACGATAAACAGATTGTAATTTGTAACCTGTGCCGTACCAAGATGAGCAGGGGCGTAAACACCAGCAACCTGACCACCACCAGCATGATCCGACACATGTCAGCAAAGCACCCTAAAAGGTGAGCTTAACGCCTGGGTCCATGATCTGTGTGCAGATCACACCACTGTCTCCTCTTCCCCTCTGTTACCTGCTGTCCAAGACGCAGGCCCAGAAGCCTTCCGCCCTGCACCTGGACCTTCGCAGGAAACATCAGCCAGCACGTCCACATCAATGTCCCAGCGCAGTCCTTACCGCAGGCATTATAATGCAAGCGCAAATACCCTGCCACCCACCCATAGGCCATAGCTCTAAACGCGCAACTTTCTAAGTTGCTGGCCCTGGAAATGTCGTTTAGGCTGGTGGACACCGAGGCCTTTCGCAGCCTGATGGCAGCGGCTGTCCCTCGTTATGCAGTCCCCAGCCACCACTATTTTTCCCGGTGTGCCGTCCCTGCCTTATACCAGCATGTGTCCAGAAACATAACCCGGGCCCTGACCAACGCAGTTACTGGCAAGGTCCACTTAACAACTGACATGTAGACAAGCGCTTGTGGCCAGGGGCGCTACATTTCCCTGACCGTACACTGGGTGAACGTTGTGGAGGCTGGGAGCGAGTTGTAGCCTGGGATGGCCCAGATGCTACCCACGACGAGGATTGCGGGCCCTACTTCCATCCGGACTTCCGCTTCCACCTATAGTAGCGGCTGCAACCCCTCCTTCTCTTCCTCCACCTCCTCCTCTACTTCTTCCCATGCAGAATTGCCATCTTGCAGCACCACCCAGACTTCTGTCAGTAGCTGGAAGCAGTGTAGCACAGCAGACGGTAAGCGGCAACAGGCCGTGCTGAAGCTTATTTGCCTGGGTGACAAACAGCACACCCCCACAGAGATGTGGCATGGCATAAGGGAACAGGCTGAGCTGTGGCTCTCGCCAGTCAACCTACAGCCAGGCATGGTTATATCCGATAACGGCCGCAACTTGGTAGCAGATTTGGAGCTGGCCAACCTCTCACACATACCATGCCTGGCCTATGTATTCAACTTACTGGTTCAGCGGTTTCTGAAATCCTACCCCAGTTTGTATTAGCTACTGGTGAAGGTGCGTCGCCTGTGCGCAGATTTCCGCAAGTCACCGACAGCTTCAGCCGGCTGGGCAACCCTGCAGCAGCGCTTGCGGTTGCCGGCTCACCGACTGTTGTAGGACCTGAGCACGCGATGGAATTCCACCTTACACGTGTTGAGCAGGCTTTGTGAGCAGCAGAGAGCAGTCGTAGGATACCCGCTACACCATGGTCGGCGCCTTTCTAGTCAGCTTCCACTCTTCACAAGCGACGAGTGGGCATTGATGTCTGACCTCTGTGAGATGTTACTCAACTTTGATGAATCTACGCAGATAGCGAGCGACGATAATGCCATTATCAGCGTAACCATCCCACTTCTGTGTCTGCTAAAAAACTCACTGCTCACAATAAAGGCCGATGCTCTGCGTGTGGAAGAGGTGGAAATGGAGGAAGACCCTACACAGGGTGATAGCCAGAGCACCATCGATTCATCATCTCAGCGCCAATTGGAGGAGGAGGAGGAGACGGTTGCTACCAATACACAGGGTAGGCATACCACGTTTACACCATCTCTTCGGCGTGGATGGGCTGAAGATGAGGAAGAGGATGAGGAGGATATTGAGAGTCATGTTCCTGGTGGGGAGAGCGAAGCCTTGTCTGTTGGGACTCTGGCACACATGGCTAACTTCATGCTAGGCTGCCTTTCCCGTGACCCGCGTGTTATACGCATATTAGGCAACACGGATTACTAGTTATTCACCCTTCTCGACCCCTGCTACAAAGAGAACTTCCCATCTCTCAGTCCTGTGGTGGAGAGGACAAGTAAAATGTTGCAATACCAGAAGGTCCTTGTCGAAAAATTTTCATCTGACAACGCTGGCGGCAGAGTACGTAGTTCCTTGGCCACCCAAGGAGGGGAGACGAGGGGAACCCACAGCAGTTCCAACAAAGGCAAGGTGACACTCTCCAAGGCCTGGGACAGTTTTATGACACCCCGCCAGCACCCTCACCCTGATGAGCGGCTTAGTGTGACAAGGAGGGAAAAGTTTTGGAAGATGGTAAAGGAATACATAGCTGACCGTGTCAACGTCCTCAGCAATCCCTCTGTGCCATATAATTATTGGGTGTCTAAGCTGGACACGTGGCACGAACTGGCACTCTATGCCTTGGAGGTGCAGGCCTGCCCTGCCGCCAACGTTTTGTCTTAGAGGGTACTTAGTGCCGCTGGGGGCATAATTACTGATAAGAGCATCCGCCTGTCAACTGACAATGCTGACAGGTTGACGCTTATCAAAATGAACAAGGCCTGGATTACCCCTGACTTCTGTACTCCACCAGAGGAAAGCAGCTTAACATGAAGGAACCTTAAATCTGGCTTTTAGGGTGTATTGAATACACTGTATTATCATGTACCCCTTCCTCTTCTCATCCTCTTCCTCCTCTTCCTCCATCATATGAAACAGCTTATTAGGCTGCCCTCGAAGTCCACTATTTAGGCCTGCAGCATAATTTTTGGGCCTGTCAGCCCATCAGCAGGCACTCAACCATAATGTTTTACACGCTTAGCTCAACAGCTGGGCCTGCACCCGAATTTGTAAGCCGTTCAGCTCACCAGCTGGGCCTGCAACATAATTTTTTGGCCTGTTAGCTTACCAGCAGGCACTCAACCATAATGTTTTACACGCTCAGCTCTGCTACATGTCACTTCTAATGTTTCAGACCTTCAGCTAAGCGGTATGTCTCCCCTAAATTTTTTTTTCTATAAGGTCGGCAGCAGAGTGACACCCTTAAATTTTTTGGACGGTTAGCTCGGCATTAGCGTGTCAGACTTAAATATTTTTAACGGTCTGCTCTTCTGCTGAATGTCACATGAAGAATATCATTTT
>ONZH01029675.1:0-30130 GCA_900303285.1 Rhinella marina | reverse complement strand
AAGAGAACGCACAGTACAGTGGCCTATTAAAAGGCCTAGATATTGTATATTTCAAAGTACACAGCCGTGTAGTAACTGAACAGACGGTGGGTATTTACACCAGGTATGTGAATAATTTAGCAAGAGAACGCACAGTACAGTGGCCTATTAAAAGGCCTAGATATTGTATATTTCAAAGTACAACAGCCGTGTAGTAACTGAACAGACGGTGGGTATTTACACCAGGTATGTGAGATAATTTAGCAAGAGAACGCACAGTACAGTGGCCTATTAAAATGGCCTAGATATTGTATATTTCAAAGTACAAAGCCGTGTAGTAACTGAACAGACGGTGGGTATTTACACCAGGTATGTGAAGATAATTTAGCAAGAGAACGCACAGTACAGTGGCCTATTAAAATGGCCTAGATATTGTATATTTCAAAGTACAAAGCCGTGTAGTAACTGAACAGACGGTGGGTATTTACACCAGGTATGTGAGATAATTTAGCAAGAAGAACGCACAGTACAGTGGCCTATTAAAATGCCTAGATATTGTATATTTCAAAGTACACAAGCCGCTGTAGTAAACTGAACAGACGGTGGGTATGTACACCAGGTATGTGAGATAATTTAACAAGAAAACGCACAGTACAGTGGCCTATTAAATGGCCTAGTATATTGTATATTTCAAAGTACAAAGCCGTGTAGTAACTGAACAGACGGTGGGTATTTACACCAGGTATGTGAGATAATTTAGCAGAGAACGCACAGTACAGTGGCCTATTAAAATGCCTAGATATTGTATATTTCAAAGTACAAAGCCGTGTAGTAACTGAAAACAGACGGTGGGTATGTAACACCAGGTATGTGAGATAATTTAACAAGAAAACGCACAGTACAGTGGCCTATTAAATGGCCTAGATATTGTATATTTCAAAGTACAAAGCCGTGTAGTTAACTGAACAGACGGTGGGTATTTACACCAGGTATGTGAGATAATTTAGCAAGAGAACGCACAGTACAGTGGCCTATTAAAATGCCTAGATATTGTATATTTCAAAGTACAAAGCCGTGTAGTAACTGAACAGACGGTGGGTATGTACACCAGGTATGTGAGATAATTTAACAAGAAAACGCACAGTACAGTGGCCTATTAAATGGCCTAGATATTGTATATTTCAAAGTACAAAGCCGTGTAGTAACTGAACAGACGGTGGGTATTTACACCAGGTATGTGAGATAATTTAGCAAGAGAACGCACAGTACAGTGGCCTATTAAAATGCCTAGATATTGTATATTTCAAAGTACAAAGCCGTGTAGTAACTGAACAGACGGTGGGTATGTACACCAGGTATGTGAGATAATTTAACAAGAAAACGCACAGTACAGTGGCCTATTAAATGGCCTAGATATTGTATATTTCAAAGTACAAAGCCCGTGTAGTAACTGAACAGACGGTGGGTATTTACACCAGGTATGTAGATAATTTAAGCAAGAGAACGCACAGTACAGTGGCCCTATTAAAATGCCTAGATATTGTATATTTCAAAGTACAAAGCCGTGTAGTAACTGAACAGACGGTGGGTATGTACACCAGGTATGTGAGATAATTTAACAAGAAAACGCACAGTACAGTGGCCTATTAAATGGGCCTAGATATTGTATATTTCAAAGTACAAAGCCCGTGTAGTAACTGAACAGACGGTGGGTATTTACACCAGGTATGTGAGATAATTTAGCAAGAGAACGCACAGTACAGTGGCCTATTAAAATGGCCTAGATATTGTATATTTCAAAGTACAAAGCCGTGTAGTAACTGAAACAAGACGGTGGGTATGTACACCAGGTATGTGAGATAATTTAACAAGAAAACGCACAGTACAGTGGCCTATTAAATGGCCTAGATATTGTATATTTCAAAGTACAAAGCCGTGTAGTAACTGAACAGACGGTGGGTATTTACACCAGGTATGTGAGATAATTTAGCAAGAGAACGCACAGTACAGTGGCCTATTAAAATGCCTAGATATTGGTATATTTCAAAGTACAAAGCCGTGTAGTAACTGAACAGACGGTGGGTATGTACACCAGGTATGTGAGATAATTTAACAAGAAAACGCACAGTACAGTGGCCTATTAAATGGCCTAGATATTGTATATTTCAAAGTACAAAGCCGTGTAGTAACTGAACAGACGGTGGGTATTTACACCAGGTATGTGAGATAATTTAGCAAGAGAACGCACAGTACAGTGGCCTATTAAAATGCCTAGATATTGTATATTTCAAAGTACAAAGCCGTGTAGTAACTGAACAGACGTGGGTATGTACACCAGGTATGTGAGATAATTTAACAAGAAAACGCACAGTACAGTGGCCTATTAAATGGCCTAGATATTGTATATTTCAAAGTACAAAGCCGTGTAGTAACTGAACAGACGGTGGGTATTTACACCAGGTATGTGAGATAATTTAGCAAGAGAACGCACAGTACAGTGGCCTATTAAAATGCCTAGATATTGTATATTTCAAAGTACAAAGCCGTGTAGTAACTGAACAGACGGTGGGTATGTACACCAGGTATGTGAGATAATTTAACAAGAAAAACGCACAGTACAGTGGCCTATTAAATGCCTAGATATTGTATATTTCAAAGTACACAGCCGTGTTAGTAACTGAACAGACGGTGGGTATTTACACCAGGTATGTGAGATAATTTAGCAAGAGAACGCACGTACAGTGGCCTATTAAAATGCCTAGATATTGTATATTTCAAAGTACACAGCCGTGTACTAACTGAACAGACGGTGGGTATTTACACCAGGTATGTGAAATTATTTAGCAAGAGAACGCACAGTACAGTTGCCAATTAAAAGGCCTAGATATTGTATATTTCAAGGTACACAGCAGTAGTGCCAAATATAGTTTGGTATGTAGCAGAGCACCTAATACACCACTAATGCCTCTCTCTGTCCCTACTCCAGCAGCTATCCCTGAATACAGCAGCCGTTCTCTGTAAAGTCTATATTGTAGTAAAGCTATCACTGAAGTCCACTGTAGTAGCCCTGATAAGGGCTTTTATTCACGCTCCTGCCTGTCCAACAGCTAAAATCTGTCTCTCCCTTCTCCAGCCTCTGTCCCTGACTAAGTTCACGCAGCATATGCGTACGAGCAGGAAGAGCTGAGTTTTTAATATTCGAGGTCACATGGTTTTTCCAGCCAATGCATGTAGACGCTGTTTTCGCGCTGCCAGCGTGCTCAGCGTGCCTGTCATACCCCCCCTGCATGTTGATTGGTGGAAAAAGAGCGCCAGGGAAGGTGGGAGGGGAAACGAATTCTAAGTGCGCCATCGCCGTTATACTCGATTGAAATCGAGTGTGCCGAATATCGTAGTATTCGATCGAATACCAGCTCGATCGAACACTACTCGCTCATCTCTAATCCACAACATCCCCCCTCAAAAGTTGCACACAAACACACATGACCACAAAAAGGTATATCATACGGTTGCACACTCTTGCACTCGATCTAATATGCATGTTACCCCTTTCTCTGTCAGATCTATAAGAGACAGTTGGTGGCTTCCCAAAAAATAAATTGCTAGCTGCATCGAAAAATCACTTATTAAATGAGGCAATTTCTTCCCAGATATATCAATCTTCTCTCCTTCCATTACACAATTAAAATTTTCCACCCACATTGTAGGCATCCCTCTCCTCCCCAGCAGGAAACAGCAATTTTATTCAACATATCAACTTTATTGTGTTTCCCCTGTTGGTAGGCCTATATGATTTAGTTATCTTAAATCTCCATCCTTTTAAACACACAACAACAGGAACAAATTGCTTTGTCTCCACTGAAGAGGTGCATGCACACGGCCATTGTTGTCTTGTGGTCCACAGTTTACGGATCCACAAAACTCGGATGCCCCTAATAGACAAGTCCTATTATTATCCGTGATGCGGACAGTAGGAAATGTTTTTTTTTTTTTTTGCGGAACAGACTTGGGCACATACATACACAGAATGAACACTGAGTCCTTTTTTTTTTTTTTGTGGCTCCGTTAAAGTGAGTGGTTCCGCATATGGGCCGCAAAAACAGAATGAACACGGACAAAAAATATGTTTGTGTGCATGAGCCCTTAGTGTAACTCTAATTTTAAGTTTCTACTTCCCAACAAAATCCCCACCCCATCATTGTTGTTATTACATGAGCCAGACCATATGTACTGGCCATAGGATCATTATTGCTCAGGCAAAGGGTCAGCAATTCCACATTCTTGCAAACAGTACTCATCAGATTTTTTTAAATAATTAAAGACCACAGTGCTCTTGAATATGGATCTAATTTGTGGCAGATTTAGATCATTGGCGTAACTATAGGGGTCGCAGCGGTCACAGCTGCGACCGGGCCCCTAAGCCAGGGGGGCCCAGAGGGTCCCCATGCCAGTGGTACTCTACTTTTCCCTTTATATGATGCAGGACTCACTCTGACCTGACGCTGCAGGAGGTCAGGTGAATGCATTGTGGGCCCGGGAAGAGGTGAGAGCGGGGAGACAGCCTGACAGGGAGAGGAGCGACACAGCAGGATAGGTGAGTTTATTTATTTGTTTTATGGTCTGATGTGAGGGCCTAAAGGGGGGTCTGATATGGTGGCCAGAAGGGGGGTCTGATATGGGGGCCAGAAGGGAGGTGTGATATGGGGTTAGAAGGGGGCTGATATGGGGACTAGAAGGGGGTCTGATATGGGGACAGAAGGGGGTCTGATATGGGGGACAAAAAGGGGGTCTGATTAGGGGTCTGATATGGGGCAGAAGGGGGGTCTGGTTAGTGGCCAGAAGGGGGGTCTGATTAGGGGCCTGAAGGGGGTCTGATATGGGGGCCAGAAGGGGGCTCTGATTATGGGTCTGATATAGGGGCAGAAGGGGGTTCTGATTAGGGGCCAGAAGGGGGTTCTGATTGGGGGTCTGATTAGGGGCCTGAAGAGCCTGAAGGGGTTCTGATTGGGGGTCTGAAGGGTCTGACTGGGGGTCTAGAGAGGTCTAATGGGGGTCTGGCGGTCTTATTGGGGGTCAGATTGGTTGTTTGGAGGTCTATTGGGGGTCAGATATGGGGGTTTGGAGGTCTAATGGGGTCAGATATGGGGGTTTGGAGGTCTAATAGGGGTCTTATATGGGGGTCTAGAGATGGGGGGGTCTCATCTGGGGTTTCATATGGGGATCTGATCTGAAAGGTAAGGGAGTATTGTTTTTCTGTGTGGTACCAGTATTTTCAGGGGGACTGTTTCTGCAGTATAGTATTGGGGGGGCAGGATGGGGTGTTGAGAAGGTGAGAGGATGATGGAAAAGTAGGAAAGTAAGATGTATGTTTGTTAAATTCTGCAGAGACGAGGCTCGGCTGAAAGAAGTCACCATGGTGGTCTGGTCTGACAAGAGAAGAAGAGGAAATAGAACATCTACATCAGAGGAGACATCATTGGATGTAAGAGGTACATATGTGGGGATGTACGTTCTGTAGTGCTGTATGTCATGTTTTCCAAGTATGTCTTTAAAGGGGTTGTCAGTTTTTTTTTTTTTTGTGTGCGAGCGCTGCCTTCTCTTTGTTTACTGCTCATCACTGCAAATGCTACGGCGAGCAAGTGAACAGAGCAAAGTAAGCAGCTCTCATATGAGCACTGCCCTCTCTTCAAACAGCTGATCGTCGGGGGTGCCGGAGGACCCTGAGCGATCTGATATTGATGACCTACCCTGAGGATAGGTCATCAGTAGTAAAAAGAGGACAACCCCTTTAACAGTAGGACTGGAGGGAAGGGGTTAGGTTGAGAATTTTTGCCTCGGGCAGCAGAAAAGCTAGGTTCACCAGCACTGAGTGAGGGGGGGCCCAAGCTGAACTGCTGCATCAGGGCCCATGAGCCTTTAGCTACGCCCCTGGATCTTATGCAAATTACCATTATTTGGGTCTACGTTCTATCCACATTTTTTGCAGATTTCACATGTACCCTTTCATTTCCATGTTTCCGTAGTCCATAAAACTGTCATCTGTCTCCTGTCCACAGCCGTGCGCCCATTCTGAAAATTATAGAACATGTCCTATTCTTTTCTGTTTTGCAGGCCAAGAATAGGCAGTTCTATTAGAAATTGCAGATTCACATTTTGGGGACAGCAAAATACATATGATTGTGTGCATGAGGCCTTAAAGAGCATCTGTCAGCAGATTTGTACTTATGAAACTGGCTGAACCATTGCATGTGTGATTGGTGGCTGAAGGCATCTGTGTTGGACCCACGTTCATATGTGTCTGCATTGCTGAGAAAAATGAAGTGAGCAAATGAGCCTCTGCTTGAGAGGGCTAAGCAGTGAAAACGTCATCATGTCTGGCCTTGTCAATCAAAGTGGAGAGGGTGCAGAAATTGCAGATAAAGTGGAGTCTCCATGTGTAAAAGTAATGCCCCTGTTGCAATCCTGTTGGTCTGATGGATGAGGGGGTTCTTCCTCCAAAGGGGTTATTTCCATCTCAGCCACCAGCAGATACCTTATCTGAAAATGGAGCTTCTCCAGGAACATCTGATCTAGCTGGCTGTCCTGGATTCTCAGTTTCCTACATGCCCTGTCTGCCTCTGCAAAAGATATGACCTCTCTCCCAGATAACAGTTTTTGAAGACATGCCCTGTCTCATAACACAAATTAAGCACAATCTCCTTTTTACAGTCCTTTGCTTTGTGCTCATTTTGGTGCACTTTGTGCATTTACCAACCTGATTGCAGTCCTCCTGAGTATGCCCAAACAATCTGCAATTTCTAGAGAAAATGCTTTATTTTTGCAAATGGCAAAACTTTAAGGATGATAATGAAATTTATAATTCCTAGTCCATAGACTTGTTGGTCATAAAAAAACAAAATGTTTTTCAAAGGTACAGTATGTGAGTATTGTACATACAGAGAACAACAAAAAAAAGTCTCTCTCATCATACAGCAAAGTGAGGGCAAGTCCACAAAGCTTAAGATGAAGAAATAGTACCCCAACCAAGGCCCCTCAGGCAGCGAAGTAAGACTTCTTTGTTTAGTTCTGTTAAAGTATGGTTGCCTAGAAAGAGCTGGGTTCCTGGTATAAGGAGCTTGCATGTCTCTTTTCTAGAGAAGCATTATGTGGAGATGCAAGCACAGCAATATATATAAATCTTATTGTGAGAAAGCATTGATTAAACAGCTTTATACAACCACTAAAAACTTAGTGGATAGCAAAGTGGACATATGATATGAATAAATGAATAATGAATAAATATACATACTAGAGATTATCAAATTGAATTCCATCAATATGGAATTGATCTTGAATTAAAAAAAACAAACATTGGATTCTAACAAACCTAAATATTTTACAAAGAGAGAGAGACTTAGATGTAAAATTCCTATGCAAGTCAGCTTTCTTTCTAAAAAAGAATTAACAAAAGTTGTTGAGTGTTTTATAACTAGAGCATAGCCTTCCAGTATTTCCTCAGCCCTTTAAACAGGCTCACATAGCATACCTGGAAAAACAGTTACACCAGGCTTACATCTGCAACTAGCTATTAGAGGGGGGGAAAAAGAAAAGCTTTTACCAGAATAGATAGAAGCAGCTTTTCTTGTTGAGAGGCCTTGGAGGATCCCCTGACAGATTGCGTTTTCTATTATTGAGACCAGTTAATATATGTGATAACGGGGGCGGAGCTAGCGCCTGATCTGAATGGTCACACTGTGCTGAGCTCCGCTTAACAGCTCTTCTATAGCACTAGCTATCTACAGCAATATTGGACAAAGATGGTAAAACTCGGTCAATCCAGACAGGGGGACACCACCTCTTCCACTAAAGGCCAACCATCGAGTGGTGAGATGGACAAATTTATAAAAAAAAGCAGCCACCACGGTCGCAGCGCGGGAATCCAAGATGGCGCCGAATGTCCCTCACAGAGTGAGTGATCTTCATGCTGAGACCTCAGAAGCAGATGGCATCGAAGAAGACCCGCAGATTGATAGATCCCTTCCCATCACCAGGACTTACCTGGATCGAGCCCAAAATCAGGCCTTAGGCAAGGCTATTGAACCAGTCCTTAATGAGCTCTCTTACCTCCGCCAAGACCTACGCCAGGTCGGGGATCGAGTTGAGGCCTTGGAATCTAACCAGGCTGCGCTCCTTACGCATCAAGAAGCAACGGCTGCTGCGCTCCAAAAATGTACAACGCACCTTAACGACATACACAATGCTCTTGAAGACCACGAGAACAGAAGCCGCAGGAACAACTTGCGCTTTCGGGGCATACCTGAAACAGTGGCTGCCGGAGATGTCTCGTCCACCATCTTCACCATCTGCTCCTTGCTTCTGGGCCCGGACTACCATCTAGAAGTTGTTCTGGAGCGGGCACACAGGGCTCTCCGCCTGAAGCCCAAACCATCCGAGCCCCCAAGAGACATTATCTGTCGATTCCTGAATTTTCAGGTAAAAACAGCAGTGTTAGAAGCGGCCAGACAGCACCAGAACCTGGTCTATGAAGACTCCCCCATATCTATCTATCAGGACCTTGCTCCTTCCACTCTCAGAAAGAGAAGGATTCTTAAACCTTTAACAGACTGGCTTTGATCCCATGGAATCCTATACAGATGGACCTTTCCTTTTGGACTATCCTTTTTCCATGAAGGGAGACGCCTGACCGTATCTACATATTCAGATTTAGATGCAGCCTACGATCTTCTTTAAATTGCCCCTCTGGACATTGAAAACTGGGAACTGTACAAAGATATGACTGATCTCCCGGAGATCCCCAAAGTGGCGCCTTTCACCCTCCAGAGGATACCTAAAGCCCAAAGGACCAAGAAGAAAAATAACCCGCTGACCCCGAAGAGACTCATTCCAGATGATTAATTCTGTTGTACTTTACCTTATATGACTGTCTTACTCTAACCTTTTGTATATCACCTCCTGCTCTGTCATCTTTTTTCCAACTTTATTTCAAAGTTCACATACAACATTTGCCATTCTATTTGAGGTGCTAATCTGTTTAGTGATGGATCCAAAAGAGATAATGTTTTCTCATGATTATTGGACCTGTCTCTATATGACATACCCCTGTTTTCCTCTCTTTCTATTCTACCCCCGCATTGGTACAATGTGCGGGTTATATAGACCTCTGTCTGCCTACACCTGATTTTTGTATATCACCCGCTTGCTCTACCTTTCCCCTTACTGACTCTACTTTTTATGGCTCATCTATAAAGTAGTGACAATGCACATTTATAGGAACAAAAAGTCTATAGCCCAGGTATCCCTTATGTAAGCTTACTATACTCCCCTTTCTACTTCTGCACTATCCTCCTTTCCCATTTCCTTCTAATATACCTGAGGCTTGCGCCCTGTCTTGGAGTTTGACCTCTTGGAACCTCCCATATTACTTCTTTTAAGTTATCCATTTTTGTCAATATCTTAAAACTGTGCTATGAAGACCTACACTGGGTCAATGTACCTGTTTCCCCCCCTCGCCTACCACTGTTCTAGTGGCCTTATTATTCAACCACAGCATATACTCATATATGATTATGTTTTTCATATGTTTTGTTTCTCGTTTTGTTCTATGTTGCTCAAGGTACCCTGTATTTCTTACAAGTCTTCATACACCAGCTTGACCTTCCTATGTCTACCATATGCTCGCGCTGGGAGCCGGGACCGACTCTACACTTAGCCCCTGTCTCCTGGAGGGGGACAACCAATCAGCAAGGTAGTGACCACATCTTACTGCATCATGACTGATTTACACATCTGTTCATTTAATGTTAAGGGCTTTAACTCCCCTTCCAAAAGGAGTCAGGTCTTTACATTACTAAGGAAATCTGGAGCAACGGTCGTGCTCCTCCAGGAGACACACTTTAAATTTAACCACTACCCTAATATGTCTTTCTCCTATTACTCTCAGTGGTATCACTGTGGGGGGGGGTCTTCGGCTTCCGGTGGGGTAAGCATTGGATTCCAGAAGAATGTACCCTTTGTGTACTTATCACATTTGCAAGACCCTGAGGGCCGCTATATATTGGTCAAAGGTAGAATCAGCTCCCAAGTATATACTCTGGTGAACCTCTACGCTCCCAACACAGGTCAAACCCGGTGGTTTCTATGGCTACTCCCTATTATTGAATCTTTCCAGGAGGGTGTGACCATTGTTGGTGGTGATTTCAACGTAACATTGAACCCTTCTTTGGACGCGTCTTCTAGTAAATCCGCTCTAGCCTCGGCAGCGTTGAGGTCCATTAGGCATAGCTTGTGGAACTTACATCTTTTGGATGCTTGGCGCATTTTCAATCCGTCCACCACTGATTACACCTTCTATTCAAATGCTCACCACTCTTACCAACATCTAGATTACCTCTTTATTTCAAAGGAACACCTCCAGCTCTGTACTGCAGCAAAGATTGGTTCAATTCTCTTGTCAGATCATGCTCCCATATCTATTTCCATTTCAGCTCTATCTCCCGCTCCTCGTCACTTCAACTGGAGAATGAATGAATGCATTTTAGGCAACAAATCCCATACTGCCTCCATAGCTGACTCCCTTAAAAACTACTTTATCACAAATAACACTAGTGACATCTCCATTTGCACACTGTGGGATGCCCATAAACCCTTTATACGGGGGGAGTTTATCAGTCTAGGTGCTTATGTGAAAAAGCAGAGAAATGGGAAAATAGATGACCTCCTTATGCAAATTAAATCCTTAGAATCTCTCCATAAACGCACACTCTCAGACCAGCAGCTACAGGATCTTTCTAGCTTACGAGCAGAACTTAAATCTATTCTACACTCCAACTCTGCAAAATATTACTTAAATTCCCAACATAAGTTTTTCACCCATGGTGATAAAGCTACCAAATTTATGATGTCTAGAGTCAAACAGAGGAGGCTTTCCAACTATATCCACCAACTCCAGACACCCTCAGGGGCGCCCATATACTCCTCCTCAGCAATAGCAGCACAGTTTAGGGAATTTTATGAAACACTATATAACTTACCTCTCCCTCTCTCATCATCCTCTACTTATCCGGCCCTTCTAAGAGTAGTAGAAGCTTGGAACAAACTTCCAGCAGAGGTGGTTGATAAATCCACAGTAACTAAATTTAAACATGCCTGGGATAAACATGTATCTATCCTAAGATAACAATAAAAGGATAATAAAAGGGCAGACTAGATGGACCAGGTGGTCTTTTTCTGCCGTCAATCTTCTATGTTTCTATGTTTCTATCTTCTTTTATGGACTCAATTACTCTTCCTCAAGTGTCACCCTCCCAGGTGCAAGCCTTGACAGCACCGTTCACGTTGGAGGGACTTCGCACAACACTAAAAACAAACCCCTATGGGTAAAAGCCCAGGCCCTGATGGCTTCCCAGTCATGTATTATAGGACATTTCAGGATATCCTGCTTCCTCACTTGCTCAAAGTCTGTAATTCCGCTCTATTAGACTCCCCCATGTCTAGAGATATGACTCAAGCTCACATTACATTGATCCCTAAGGAAGGGAAAGACCCTACCCAATGCCCCAATTACAGACCAATTTCCCTTTTGAACATTGACCTCAAACTCCTGGCCAAAATGTTGGCCAACCGTTTGGCCATTATTCTCCCCACCCTTATACATGGAGACCAGGTGGGATTTGTGCGGGGTAGGGAGGGCAGAGACAACACTGCAAGGGTTTTGACTGCGGCTTTCTATGCTAAGTCCACCTCAACACCCTTACTACTCCTCAGCACTGATGCAGAAAAGGCCTTCGATAGGCTCAGTTGGCCTTTTTTGGCAGACGTTTTATCGGCATTTGGTATCCCTGAGGCCTTCATTCAAGCCACTCTAGCCATGTACTCCCACGCATCGGCCTCCATCAGAGTAAATGGCCTGTTGTCTCTGCCCTTCCAGATTAAGAATGGTACTCGTCAGGGATGCCCACTCTCCCCCCTGCTATTTGTCCTGGCTCTAGAACCCCTCCTGGTCAAACTCCGCTCTGACCCAGCTGTAAGGGGCTTGCGTCTGGGGGATCAGGACATATCACAGCAGCCTTTGCGGACGACATCCTCCTTATGACCACCAACCCCTCTATTTCCTTACAAGTAATCTATACTCATCTAGATGATTACGGTTTTCTCTCTAATTTTAAAGTAAATCTGAAAAAATCTTTGATCATATGTATGGGTATCCCGCTGAAACAAAAACTCTGTTTAGCAGCAAATTCCCCCTTTGACTGGAATGCTCCTTATCTCAAATACCTTGGAGTTAAAGTGAGTGACAATCCATCAGACCTCTTCCAATTAAACTATACCCCTCTACTCCAATCTATGTGTGAACAAATTGACAAATTGAATTTTCCCACGCTGTCCTGGTTCGGCCGTAAAAACCTTCTGACATCTCTGATAATCCCTAGACTAACATATCTGCAACAGGTTCTGCCACTACCTGTACCGTCTGCCTTTTATGACACCCTTAACAAAAAGATCAGAACATTCATTTGGAGTGGGAAGAAGCCCAGGGTCTCGCTCTCCTGCTTGACCAGGCCCAAACATCTCGGCGGTATCTCCTTGCCGAACCCTGAATTGTATGGTAAAGCTATTCTCCTTTCCAGGGCCATCGACTGGTTGAGACTTAGCAAAAATAAATCCTGGGTGGCGATGGAGCGAGATCTCCTGGGCTGTTCCCCCCGAGCTTTGCTTCTTGGCTCTCCCCAACTCCCGCTTACTGTAAGCTCCAAATACCCTCTTATCAGAGCCACCTTGTCGGCCTGGACATGGCTACAATCTTCTCACTCATCTATCCCCTTTCCTTCACTTCTCCTGACTATTGGGGACGTCATATATACAGCGTCTAGAACGCTTCTAGATAATTCCCCTTCAAGGTTAAAAAACTCCCACATCTTGATCTCATCATTGTATCAGCACCCGGACAAACAATTTGGCATTGCAGATGTATTTGCTGCTCTACCCCCTGCTCCTTGCCTGGGTCCTCAAGCTTCGTACATTCACAAGCACCTTACTAAACACGTGCAAAGACGAGATTTCCTCCGCCCATTAGTATGGTTGGAATCTCTAATTGCATCCAATAGCCCTCCTAGGAAGGTGATTTCTCTACTCTACAACAAACTTAATTCCCCACCCACATTCACTAAGCCGGCTTACATTCACCTATGGGAGCGTGATTTGAATAAGTCCTTTCCTCTGCAAAATCTCTCTAACCTCTTAATAACTCCACATATCTCCTCACGATGTGTCAGAATTCAGGAAAATGGATATAAAATCCTGACACGGTGGTATAATACCCCAGATAAAGTTAGCCTTTTATACAATCTGGCTTCAGACAGATGCTGGCGGTGCCTAGGCGACAGAGGCTCCTTTTTCCACATAAGGTAGGATTGCCCTTTGATAAATCAGTGGTGGACGGAAATCTTTTCCATCGGCAATCAGATCTGCTCTTCAAACATACCGGTTTGTCCGAGACTGGCATTATTGAATTCCGACGACTCAATGGGCTCTCATTCCCCAAGCCCTATGTTTCGTATCTGTTTGATGGCAGCTAGATTGATGATACCTAGATTCTGGCTCTCCACAGAAGTTCCCCCAACAGAAATGTGGAAACAGAAACTTGACCAACTATACCGGTTTGAGGAACTCTCCTCATGGGAAAACCGCAACCATGCCAAATTCCTCAACTTGTGGCATAATTGGGCATCCTATAGATACCAAAATACAAATCTACACACCACATAGGTTGAGGACATTTGTGATGTCTTTATAGGTGCTCTCTGTACAGTCATGGCCAAAAGTTTTGAGAATGACAAAAATATTATATTTTCACATGATCTGCTGCCCTCTGGTTTTTATGTGTGTTTGTCAGATGTTTTTATCACATACAGAAATATAATTGCAATCATATTATGAGTAACAAAAGCTTATATTGACAGTTAGAATGAGTTAATGCAGCAAGTCAATATTTGCAGTGTTGACCCTTCTTCTTCAGGACCTCTGCAATTCTCCCTGGCATGCTCTCAATCAACTTCTGGACCAAATCCTGACTGATAGCAGTCCATTCTTGCACAATCAATGCTTGCATTTTGTCAGAATTTGTAGGTTTTTGTTTGTCCACCCGTCTCTTGATGATTGACCACAAGTTCTCAATGGGATTAAGATCTGGGGAGTTTCCAGGCCATGGACCCAAAATCTCTGTTTTGTTCCCTGAGCCATTTAGTTATCACCTTTGCTTTATGGCAAGGTGCTCCATCATGCTGGAAAAGGCATTGTTGATCGCCAAACTGCTCTTGGACGGTTGGGAGAAGTTGCTCTCGGAGGACATTCTCGTACCATTCTTTATTCATAGCTGTGTTTTTAGGCAAGACTGTGAGAGAGCCGATTCCCTTGGCTGAGAAGCAACCCCACACATGAATGGTTTCAGGATGCTTTACAGTTGGCATAAGACAAGACTGGTGGTAGCGCTCACCTCGTCTTCTCCGAATAAGCTGTTTTCCAGATGTCCCAAACAGTCGAAAAGGGGATTCATCAGAGAAAATGACTTTACCCCAGTCCTCAGCAGTCCACTCCCTGTACCTTTTGCAGAATATCAGTCTGTCCCTGATGTTTTTATGGAGAGAAGTGGCTTCTTTGCTGCCCTCCTTGAGACCAGGCCTTGCTCCAAGAGTCTCCGCCTCACAGTGCGTGCAGATGCACTCACACCTGCCTGCTGCCATTCCTGAGCTAGCTCTGCACTGCTGGTAGCCGGATCCTGCAGCTGAAACACTTTTAAGGGACGGTCCTGGCGCTTGCTGGTCTTTCTTGGGCGCCCTGGAGCCTTTTTGGCAACAATGGAACCTCTCTCCTTGAAGTTCTTGATGATGCGATAGATTGTTGACTGAGGTGCAATCTTTCTAGCTGCGATACTCTTCCCTGTTAGGCCATTTTTGTGCAGTGCAATGATGACTGCACGTGTTTCTTTAGAGATAACCATGGTTAACAGAAGAGAAACAATGATGCCAAACACCAGCCTCCTTTTAAAGTGTCCAGTGGTGTCATTCTTACTTAATCATGACAGATTGATCTCCAGCCCTGTCCTCATCAACACCCATACCTGTGTTAATGGAGCAATCACTGAAACGATGTTAGCTGGTCCTTTTAAGGCAGGGCTGCAATGATGTTGAAATGTGTTTTGGGGGATAAAGTTCATTTTCTAGGCAAATATTGACTTTGCAAGTAATTGCTGTTAAGCTAATCACTCTTTATAACATTCTGGAGTATATGCAAATTGCCATTATAAAAACTGAAGCAGTAAACTTTGTAAAAATTAATATTTGTATCATTCTCAAAACTTTTGGCCATGACTGTACAGGGTCTTTATGGTAAAGATGGTTTGTATCAGGATCAGATTTATTTTTCATGCTTGGTGTATACTGTACTTCATTTGCTATGTGTACCTTATTGTTGTATTATTGTTTTACTTCAATAAAAATTTAAAAAAAAAAAAAAATAATAATAATATATATATATATATATATATATATATATATATATATATATATATATATATATATAATAACTATTGTAGGCTAGACAACACTCCTCTTGGTTCCTGGGAAAATATATGCAAATTAGCATGTCTAACATCAGTTGACATCAGAAAGAATTACCTTTCTTATCCATTTTGTCCATAAAGCTAATTAGAATATTGTTTCCAAAAACTCAGTTATGCAAACAAGGTTTCCTCACAAAAAAGTAATTCTTTCTGATACTAGCTATTACACATACTAATTTGCATATATTTTTTCCTAGAAACCAAGTGGCGTGTGGCCTAGCCTACAATAGTAGCATGGCAATATGATAGTCATCACATATAATAACCGGTCTCCATAATAGAAATAGCACTCAGCTAGTGGCCTCTCGGCTAGAAAAGCTTATTTTGTCTGTTCTTGGCTTTTGTCCTGAAAGAACTAGTTGCAGATGCGAGGCTGGTATGGCTATTTTTCTACTTATGTTATATAATTCTGTTTAAAAGGCTATGCTGTAGTTATAAAACACTCAGCTTTGTTAATTCCTTTTGGAAAGAAAACTGCATTTAACATGTTTTACAAGTGGGTCTCTCTTGAACTGCAAAATATTTCGGTTTGTTAAAATCCAAATGTTTTTGGAAAATTTGGGATAAATTCCATATTGATAGAGTTGATTTGCTCACCTGTAGCATGAACATATTTCCTTGTGCTTCATAGATCATTTTTTATGTACTAAATGTTTGGTAGTAGCCTCAAACTGTGTTATCATTGCTTTTACTTAACTTTTTTTTAATCTATTGCTACGCAAGCTTTTTTTTTTTTTTTTCAAAAGAGAAGGAAAGCAAAGTGTTTCATACCTGGAACCCAGCTCTTTCTAGGTAACTATTCGTTAACGGAGCTGAGCAAAGTAAATTTGTTTGGCTGCCTGAGAGACCTTGGTCCGGGTAATATTACTTGTTATGGAGAGCACCGATATGCATGAGGAAATATAGTAAGGCAGTCAACGTTTTATATATGATGTCAGGGATTGCTCTCTCTCAGGGATTTGAAATCACTAATTTCTCTCTGGACAACGGGGTTCAAGTTCAAATGGCGCTTTATTTTAGCACTCCAGCACCAGCACAAATGAAAAACATTCAAATAAACACCTGCCCGTCTGGGATCATACACGTGACCTAATACACGTGATATCCCTATCTCACCTATAGAGCGCCGTTCACACACTGTATTCAATCCGGCTTCCTCCGCCGTACGATCGAGCAGCCTCCTGGCTGTGACCTCAACAGCACCTTTGGGGGGAGATGGTCCAGTAGTCCTCCTGACTCTAACTGTGCGACCCTCTATCCATAGGCATCACTGGGCCCCCCAAACTTTAAGCTTTACAAAGCCTTGTGGCCCCTCAGCCCCTCACTGCCTCACAATGAAAATTAGCAGATCTTATATCTGCTGTCTTCAGATAAGCTTAAGAGTGCTAATTTGAATATCTTTCCAAGAAACCCAGAGGATCATTGCCTGGCTTATAATGCTCTCCTCATTTACTATGCTAGGAGGTCTCTATAATGAGAAAAATTACCCCGAGACAAAGCATACATATTTTTGATATATCCAGAGTAGAGTACAAGGCTCTCTCTCTCCTGAAACAAACCAAATCTTAAAAGGTTCACTTATTTTGAATACAAATTTTCATTCCTGATAGGGAAGTTAGGGATTTTATATTTTTAAATACAATTTGTATTACTAACTGAAAACCTGATTGACTTCTGATTTTAGGATAACCAAGTGCTTCTTGGTTCAGTATGAACATACTCATTGAAGTGGTGAGCACTGTGAATATGAAAGGTAACCTCTTTACAAGCATCTCGAAAAACATATTCGGTCCATGAAACTAATCAAAATGTAAATCCCTACAAATGTCAGTGATAAAACAATGCAAACAACTAGGGATAAAGGACTGTTTGACACTTCTTATCCACACCAATATGAGTTTCAGCTGTGTTAAGAGAGCTTTGCAAAAAGGGGAGAAATAGGCTTCCGATAGGAACTATAGCTCTATATAGAAAAAGTGAAGCATAACAAAGTAATCATATTTTAAATTTTTATTTTTCTCTAAAAAATAGGTGCATTTTAAAATATTTACTATTTATAGATAACATGAAAACAAGAAAACTGGATTTTTTTAAAATATTAATATAGTGCATACGCTACCAACAGTGCATAGGCTATCTCTCAATTCTTTTTGCCCATTTTAGCCCTTATTGTGATCGCAGAATTCAGTTACATGAGAAGGCAGACTTGAGGTCAGTATCAACCATTTTGTCTGAAATCCAGTCCAATACAACTGAAATCCAGTCCAATACAATTCAGTCCAGTCCACTGTTAGTCACCAGTATACTTTACCTGCCCCATTGCTTGTCTCTTAAGGAAACACAATCGCCCATATGAAACCTTATAAACTCTCTTAATAAATCTCATCTCGTCTAATCATTATTGAATCACATTGAATCACTTCTCTGCAGCAGATTTTTGTTATACTATATCATTATTTCTTACTCTGACAACCATTGACTCTGCTTTAACTCCTTAGATTCAGACGTTTGTGTGTCCAGAAGGAGAGAAGAGTGGTCAAAGCAGAGAAAGAAACAGAAGAAGTGCTCTAACATTTTCAGATTCACCAACACCAGCAGCTAGGCGAAGAACTTACATAGTAGGACATTTCCATTAAAGACTATTTTGAAAGTTGTCTGTGAAGATTCTCATTCATCCAGGTTATGGTATATTAGTAGTCATAAGTCAGAGTAACTGGACTTTTTTTATTTTCTCTTGAAGACATCATCTGACTGGCTCTCTCAATTAAAATAAAGCCAGTTGGATGACTAGCAAAGGGTCTTAAAAAATACAAATCCAGTTACTGTAACCTATTACCACTGATACAGTATTCAGAAAGTTGCTTAATTTTGAAAGCAAATGGACATACAATAAAGTGCAACATTGAGCATAGCCTTTAAGTTGTAGGAATGACTGACATAAATTATGATCTCTTCATTGTGAAAATAAGATAAGCAAACAATATAATATTTAGCCAGCCAGGGAGACTGGTAATTGATGTTTAAGAACCCTTTACTGCTGTTACATTGCATCAGTACACATTTCTATGTTATTAATTATCCTTTTGACCTTTACCCCACTGCTGGTTAAATAATTCCATTGTATGTATATATGTGAACTTTATTCAGAATAACTGTTGGAAGAAAAGAAACCTAGACTAATTAAGGCAATACAACCCTTATTGTTATAACTATTAAATTGAATTCTTCGGTTCATAATTGTTCCTGCAAATTTATCCATGACCGAAATAATGAGCATTTAATGGAAAATATGTTCCAGTGCAGAGGTTAAACTTTAATCCTTTTCTGACTCTTTCTGTGAACATTCTCCAATTTCAATGCATATGGACATACAGATTATATAAGCTACAATGTGAGGGGTGGCAAAGTCTAAAATAAGGAAAGAAACATATGGAGAGGAAGGGAGTTTGCTGGATTCATCAGAAACAAAATTGTGTCAAGTTCCTTCAGACTACTGTTTAGCGAATTGAAGCTATCAAAGTGGACTTTGATCTGATTTAGGAAAATTTTTTTGCATTGAGAAACCAACTTTTCTTGCGCTTCTTGGTAACAAATCAGATTTTTTTCTAAAATGGCTACTTTACAGGTTACAAAGTAAAAGTAAGAAGCCTGGGAATGCAATATGACCCATAATGCCATACAGCCAGCCAATCAGCAGACTGCGATTATGTGCAGCGACAGTGTAGGTAGATTTTAGGGAGAGTTTTTAGACACTGTAGGGAGAACATAAGAAGAGCATAGGGAGACTGCAGGGACAGTGCAGGTTGAGTGCAATTGCCATGTGCATCTTGTTGAACTGCTGGCACATTTGCAGTTAATCTCTTAGTTTATATTTAGAATTAATGTGCCTCTGTATTAAAGAGCAGTCTAATATATTGCAGTGTTTATATTGTTCAACTGCTGCAACATTCATAGTTAATATGTTACAGTTACTGTACACTATGGCCAACAGTTGCCTAGGCCCTCCAAAGGAATGGACTATGGCAAAAATGTTGCTGTAGCTGGCACAAGTGTTCTAGGCATACTAGTACTGATGATGACAGTCGGGTGGGAGCACATGTTACGAGAGGTCAGGGACGTGTGCAAGAGACAGATGAGGGTGACACAAGTGATGACCAAACTGATGTAGATGATGATCTAGCCAATCACACATGGGAGTTGGGTAAAAAAGGGGCATCATCATCAGGGGACAAGAGTGGCAGCATGCCCAGGAGACAGCAGGATGGAAGATCTGCAGACAAAAGAAGGAGGGTACACCATGTGCTACTTGGGAGACTACCTGTGAGGAACACACAGTGCATGGGTTAATAAAAGCAGCGGCAGGCAGGCATCACGCAGTGGTGGAGGAAATATGCCATACTCGGCAGTGTGGGAATTTTTCACCAAGTTGCTGGTGGACATTAGTGTGGGGGTTTGTCGGGATATGTGGGCAGAAGGTGAGATGTGGCAAAAAGACAACAGTATGTGTGCACTCATCCAGCGGCACAGAAGCTGAACATGCACCTGGCCAAGTTGCTGATACTACAGTCCCTCCCTTTCCATGTAGTTGACTCTGCACCTTTCAGAGAACTGAAGTATTGTGCCCACCCAAGGTGGAAAGTCCCAAGCCAACATTACTTAAAAAAAAAAAAAAAAAACTATACAAGCCCTGAAAATGTTAGTTGAGCAGACAGCAAGCCAATATATGTCATTCACGGCCCACTTGGTAAATGTAGTTCAGGGAGAGGCACACCAGCAACTTGGCCAGGTGATGTTAATGTTGCCTCCGCATTCTAATCATGGGATTTCTGCTCCAATGTCCTCCTCTGGCTCCTCATCCTTCACCCTGTCCTCACCCTCCCCTCTAGGCAGAGTTCACAGTGGACCTCCAGCATATCACCTATGCAAAGATAAGCGTTTGCATGTAGTTCTCCATCTGGTCAGACTTGGTGAACAGAGCCACACTGGGAGGGATCCGCATCAATAAAGACATCAAACACTGGCTGTCACCTTGCCAACTGTAGATATGACCCATGGTTACTGATAATGGGAAGAACATTTTCTCTGTGCAGCTTGAGAGAGCTGACCCATGCACCCTGCAAGTTGCACATCTTCAATCTCATTGTCAATCTTCCTCAGAAAGAGCTGTTAAAAATGTCCAGAAAACTGTGCATGCACTTCAGCCACTCTTACAGTGCAAAACACGCCCTCCTTGATCCGCAAAGGCAAAATGCTCTTCCCGAACATCACCAGATATGCGTTTCCACCCGTTGGAACTCCACGCTAAATATGTCAGACCACCTGTACAAACATAGTAAGTAGGTTAGCCAGTGGCAGCTCATGCGTGACGTGACATTTGTTCAGGCCATTTGAGGAGGCCACTTTATTTGTCAGTTGGCAGAACTATGAGATGAATGTTATTCCACTCCTTCGTGTCATGGAGGAGATGCGGACAAATCTGATTGATGGGGACAGAAGACCTGGCACCTATATTTGATGTCCACCTGAGTGAACAAGAGGCTGAACTGGCAGTGGAGGAGGATATAATACTGACAAAATACTGTTACAAAATACTGACCAAATACTGACCGTGTGAGAGTCCATTAAAGTCCTGTATGTAGATTTTTTTTTTTCCAGGTTAAAAACCTGATTTTAGATGTAAATGGGCAAAACGGATGCAAAATGAGCATAAAGCCCTCTTTCACACGGTAAGTATTTTGCATCAGTATTTGATAAGTATTTGTAACTAGAGGTGAGCGAGCATACTCGTCCGAGCTTGGTGCTCGTTCGAGTATTAGGGTACTTGTAAGTGCTCGCTGCTCGGGTGAGTATCTCGCCATGCTCGAGGAAATGGCAACTTCCGCATCGTGCTTTTTTGGCGCCTATAAACAAAGCCAATCACAAGCCAGGAGACTCTACGGTACACCCAGCATCACGTGGGACCCTTACATGTCGATAGCAGGGGTTGGCTGGCCTGATCAGGTGACCCTGGAATATACTAGTGACTGGCCGCGGTGCTCGGCTCAGATGCCGTCTGGATGTTGTTAGGGTAGAGCTGCTGCCTTTCAGGGAGAGTGTTAGGGCCTGCATTTAGTTCCCTGTTAGGCAGGAATCACCCACAAAGAACCCAACAGCCCTTCTAAGGGCTAGAAGACATTTTTTTTTGTCTCCTGGCTTGGCTGGCTGGCACTAGTAGTGCAGCTATCGCATATATAACCCCCTTTTTTATGTTATATCTCAGTGATACAAATCCATTGCACACAGCAGTGTGGAACCATTCTGTGTGTCACAGTTCAGTACACTCACTATTTTCTGTCCAGGTGACACTTTCTGTACGTCACTGAATACAACCAAGTCTTTTGCTGCCTGTCACGTGTATAGCTTGATCCCAAAAATCTCTGTTCGACATTTGTCTGGGTCGCAGTCTAAATAGCTACCGTCAGTAGGGAGTCAGTTAGCTCTACGATAGTTTCTGCACGTCACGTTCCAATACAAACAAAAATCCAAAACAAAATATACCAAAAAAATTAGTTTTTTTTGTTGTTTTAGCTCAGTGATACAAATCCATTTCACACAGCTGCGTGTAACCTTTCTGTGTGTCACAGTTCAGCACACTCACTCCAATCCGTAGTTTCTGTCCAGGTGACACTTTCTGTATGTCACTGAATACAACCAAGTCATTTGTCACGTATATAGCTTGATCCTAAAAATCTCTGTGCGACATTTGTTTGGGTCGCAGTCTAAATAGCCACCGTTAACAGGGTGCACGTCAAGTTCCCAAAAAAACAAAACTACAAAAAAAAAATAGGAAACAAAATATATAAAAAAAATTAGTTGTATTTGTTGTTTTAGCTCAGTGATACAAATCCATTTCACACAGCTGCGTGTAACCTTTCTGTGTGTCACAGTTCAGCACACTCGCTCCAATCCGTATATTCTGTCCAGGTGACACTTTCTGTACGTCACTGAATACAACCAAGTCATTTGCTGCCTGTCACATATATAGCTTGATCCTAAAAATCACTGTGCAACATTTGTCTGGGTCGCAGACTAAATAGCCACCATCAGTAGAGTGTCAGTCAGATCTACAATAGTTTCTGCACGTCACGTTCCAAAAAAAATACAACTAAAAAAAAATATAAAAAATATATATAAAAAAATTAGTTGTATTTGCTGTTTTAGCTCAGTGATACAAATCCATTTCTCACAGCTGTGTGTAACCTTTCTGTGTGTCACAGTTCAGCACACTCACTCCAATCCGTATTTTTTGTCCAGGTGACACTTTCTGTACGTCACTTAATCAAACCAGACTGAACAAGTTTGTGGGTTTCAGTACACCAGGCCCGTTTATTTATTTTTTTTATATCATACACTTATATACAGAAAATGTTGAACCCCAGGGCTAAGGGTCGAGGACGAGGGTGTGGGCGTGGGCGTGGGCATTCAATTACTGCAGGGGGCACAGGCCGTGGTCCTGGGCTGGGTGAGACAGTACCTGCTGATGAGGGAGCTGTGGAAAGCCGCAGAGCTACACTCCCTAGCTTCATGTCTCAACTTACAGGGACACGTGGTAGAGGACTGTTGAAACCACAACAGTGCAAACAGCTGATCTCGTGGATTGCGGACAATGCTTCAAGTAATTTGTCCACCAGTCAGTCTTCCACGCAGTCCACCCACGTTACCCAAGGGAGCACTCCTCTTGCTCCTCCACCTCAACCTCCTATCCCCCAGTCTGCCCCCTCCCAGGAAAATTTGGAATGCGATCCGGCATACTCTCAGGAACTGTTTTCTGGACCCTTCCCAGAGTCACAAACCACTTCTCAGGTTGCTGCTGACCTCGTTCCCGATGCCCAAGTTTTCCAACTGTCGCAGTCTGTGGGTGATGATGATGATGACAATGTTGAGTTAGTGGAAGAAGTTTGTAAAGAGGTGTCAGACGATGAGGAGACACGGTTGTCAGACAGTGGTGAAGTTGTTGTTAGGGGAGGAATTCCGAGGGGGGAGCAGACTGAGGAATCAGAGGATGACGAGGTGACTGACCCAAGCTGGGTTGATATGCTGAGTGAAGACAGTGCTTCTGAGGCGGAGGCGAGTGCTGCACCAGAACAGGTTGTAAGAGGCAGTGGTGTGGCCAGAGGGAGAAGCAGGGCCAGAGCTGGTGCATCAGCAGCAACTGTTTCACGTAGTGAAGCTCCCGTGGTGAGGTCTAGATGTTCGCAAGTCTGGAGGTTCTTTAAAGAAAGTGAGGATGACCGACGGACTGTGGTGTGCAACCTGTGCCACACCAGGATCAGCAGGGGTGCCACCACTACTAGCCTAACCACCACCAGCATGCGCACGTATATGAGTGCTAAACACCCGACTCAATGGAACCAAGGCCGTTCACCACCTCCTGCGGGTCACAGCATTGCTCCTTCCCCTGTGTCACTCGCTGCCTCTGCTAGCCAACCCCATGCGCCACTCGCTGCCTCTGCTAGTCAACCCCCTGCCCAGGACCCCGGCACGAGCGCCTCCCGCCGGAAAACCACACCTTCGCCTCCGCGATCCTCTACAGTGTCCACCAACGTGTCCCAGGCAAGCATTCAGCTGTCTTTACAGCAGACGCTGGAGCGCAAGAGGAAATACAGTTCCACCCACATGCCCAAGCCCTCAACGTCCACATCTCCAAATTGCTTAGCCTGGAGATGCTGCCCTATAGGCTGGTAGAGACCAAGGCCTTTCGCAATCTCTTGGCAGTGGCTGCCCCTCGGTATTCGGTCCCCATCCGCCACTATTTTTCCCGATGTGCCATCCCAGCCCTACAACAGCACGTGTCACAGAACATCATCCGTGCCCTGACCAACGCTGTTTCTGAGTAGGTCCACCTAACCACGGACGCGTGGACAAGTGCTGCCGGGCAGGGACACTATATCTCACTGACGGCACATTGGGTTAACTTGGTGGAGGCTGGGACCGAGACTGACCCTGGGGCCGCTCATGTACTGCCCACACCGAGGATTGCGGGGCCTACCTCGGTCACGGTCTCTCAGACGTACTATGCCTCCTCCTCCTCCGACCCCTCCTCCTCCTCCACCGAATTACCATCCGTGGGCACGGTGCCTTCAGTCGGTAGCTCTAGGCGCAGCAGTAGTGCCGTGGGTAAGCGCCAGCAGGCGGTGCTCAAACTGCTGAGCTTAGGTGACAAAAGGCACACCGCCCAAGAGCTGTTACAGGGCATCACGGCGCAGACCGATGTGTGGCTGGCAGCACTGAACCTCAAGCCAGGCATGGTTGTGTGTGACAACGGGCGTAACCTGGTGGCGGCTCTGCAACTCGGCATACTGACACATGTGCCATGCCTGGCCCACGTGTTCAATCTCATAGTTCAGCGTTTCCTCAAGACATACCCCAATCTGTCTGATTTGCTCACCAAGGTGCGAAGCATCTGTGCGCATTTCCGCAAGTCCACCACAGATGCTGCCACTCTCAGGGCAGCGCAGCGCCGCCTACAGCTACCTGCTCACTGACTGTTGTGCGACGTGCCCACGAGATGGAATCCGGAGTTTACCAGCAGCGCAGAGCGATTGTAGACTGCCAGATGTCAACTTCTACCAGAACTGGTAGTCAGGTGAGTCAGATTCCTCAAGTCTACAATGAGGATTGGACGTGGATGTCTGATATCTGCCAGGTGTTGAGCAACTTTGAGGAGTCAACACAGATGGTCAGCGGCGATGCCGCCATTATCAGCCTCACCATCCCGCTGCTTTGCCTGTTGAAAAACTCACTGCTCAGCATCAAGTCGGATGCTTTGCGCTTGTCACAAGAGATGGTGGAGGAAGATACGTTGCTTGATAGCCAGAGCACCCTCCGGTCTGTTTCTCAGCGAGTTTCGGAGGAGGGGGATGAGGATGAGAAGGAAGAGGAGGAGAATGTTGGCGAGACAGTAGAGGGTACCAGTCCTCAGTCATTAACTCTTGAACGTGTATGGGCTGAAGAGGAGGACTTGGAGGAGGAGGAGGAGGAAATGGAGAGTCAGGCCAGTGAGGAGAGGGAATTCTTGTGTGTTGGGACTCTGGCGCACATGGCAGACTTCATGTTAGGCTGCCTATCCCGTGACCCTCGCGTTAGAAGAATTTTTTCAAACACCGATTACTGGGTGTTCACTCTCCTGGACCCACGGTACAAGCAGAACCTTTCCACTCTCATCCCTGCAGAGGAAAGGAGTATGAGAGTGAATAGATATCAACAGGTCCTGGTGCACAAGCTGAAACAATTCTTCCCATCTGACGCCGCTAGAGGCAGAGGGCATGGCTCTGTGGGCCAAGTAGCGGGGGAGAGGAGGCGAGCAGGCAGCTTGTCATGCACTGGCAGGGGAACGCTTTCCAAGGCCTTTGCCAGTTTTATGTCACCCCAGCAAGACACTGTCACCTGTCCCCAGTCTAGGCAGAGTAGGGGGGAGCTGTATAGTAAGATGGTGAGGGAGTACCTAGCTGACCATACCAACGTCCGTAGCTATCACTCTGCTCCATACAACTACTGGGTTTCAAAGCTGGACACGTGGCCTGAACTGGCGCTGTACGCCTTGGAGGTGGTGGCCTGCCCTGCCACTAGTGTGCTGTCAGAGCGGGTATTCAGTGCAGCTGGTGGCGTCATCACCGATAAGCGTACACGCCTGTCAACTGACAGCGCTGACAGGCTGACGCTTATTAACATGAACAAAGCCTGGATTTCACCAGAATTCAAATCTCCTCTGGGGGGAAAGCAGCTAAAATTTAACATTACTTATGTATCCGATTCCTCTTCTCTACTCCTCTTACTCCTCCTCCTCCTCCGTATCGTTTTTGCCTAACTCTGACCAAAAAAACGCCATTTTTCAGAGGTCCAACTGGCACTCTTTTACCACAATTTTTCAGGAGGGCCCCCTACAAGCCCTCTCTTCAAACAATTTTTCCGGAGGTCCACCTACAGGCCCTCTCTCCAAACAATTTTTCCGGAGGTCCACCTACAGGCCCTCGCCCACAACGTCTCCATCTACGAACCTAAAGACCATTGTGGAGAGAGCGGCACAGCTCGCCATCAAAGTGACGAACCCCAACGCCAGACTGCGCAGCAAAGTTAACAAATAAATATCTCTGTGGTTATTTGAGCTAAATAAAAGTTAAATAAACACACAAAAAAAAAAAATTGATCTGTTCCTGTTCCTGATCCACCCAAGTTGAATCTGTCCCATCATGAGAAAGTCCCCCCAAGGAATCCCCACTGTAACTTGCTTCCCATACAACTACCTCACCCCCGACACCTGTGTCTCGCCATTGTCCACCACCTCCTCAGACAACACTGGTAAATCCCCACTGTCAGCACACGGAGACTGCAAAAGATCTTGCGAATTGGGGCAGAGAATGTTCTGGGCTAGAACATCAGAGAAGGGGTGACTATGGGGTTCCAGGGAGTACGTGACCACATGCAATCTCCATCTAAAAAGTCATGCCACACTTGATCGAGCTCATAATTGACAATTGTACCGGTTGATGCTAAATTTTTAAGTTGGGGTCCTGCGCCGTCATTCTAACTACATCCGGCTGTTGTCACCACCACACACGCTAGCCCAGGGGGCACTCCTCTGGCTCTTCCAGCTCAACCTCCTTCCCCCCAGCCTGCCTCCCCACCTACAGGCCCTCTCTCCAAACAATTTACGTCTTTGTACTATCTTTCTCTCTCTCCAATCTATTTTTCCGGATAGCTGCCATATACGGTATTAAACTGAGTAGTATACATAGAAGACATACCACACTTGATCAATCTCATAATTTACGACTGTACCGGTTGATGCTAAATTTTTTAGTTGGGGTCCTGCGTCGTCATTCTAACTACATCCGGCTGTTATCACCACCACACACGCTAGCCCAGGGGGCACTCCTCTGGCTCTTCCAGCTCAACCTCCTTCCTCCCAGCCTGCCCCCTACCTACAGGCCCTCTCTCCAAACAATTTACCTGGATAGGGGACGTATTAGATATTGTACAGATTTTTTTTTTGTTCTTCTTTTAATTGCCTCCTGACCTGTGATAGGCAGAGCATGGACACGTCCCCTTAGCTGCAGAAGGAAAGACACTCCCCTGGCCAGAGCAAACTCTTTTTCCTTTTCCGTGGTCGAAAAATCCATGAAATATAGGGTCCCAAGATAGGGGACGTATACGGTATTAAACTGAGAAGAATCGATACCGTACCGGTTGATGCTACAGTTTTTCCAAATCCATTCTGGCTGTTGTCACCACCACACACGCTAGCCCAGGGGGCACTCCTCTGGCTCTTCCAGCGAAACCTCCTTCCCCCCAGCCTGCCCCCAACCTACAGGCCCTCTCTCCAAACAATTTACCCGGATAGGGGACGTATTAGATATTGTACTGATGTTTTTTGTTTTTCTTCTTTTAATTGCCTCCTGACCTGTGATAGGCAGAGCATGGACACATCCCCTTAGCTGCAGTAGGAAAGACACTCCCCTGGCCAGAGCAATCTCTTTTTCCTTTTACGTGGTCGAAAAATCTATGAAATATAGGGTCCCAAGATAGGGGACGTATACGATTTTAAACTAAGAAGAATCGATACCGTACCGGTTGATGCTACAGTTTTTCCAAATCCATTCCGGCTTTTGTCACCACCACACACGCTAGCCCAGGGGGCACTCCTCTTGCTCTTGCAGCGAAACCTTCTTCCCCCCGCCTGCCCCCCACCTACAGGCCCTCTCTCCAAACAATTTACCCGGATAGGGGACGTATTAGATATTGTACAGATTTTTTTTTGGTTCTTTTAATTGCCTCCTGACCTGTGATATGCAGAGCATGGAAACGTCCCCTAAGCTGCAGTAGGAAAGACACTCCCCTGGCCAGAGCAAGCTCTTTTTCCTTTTCCCTGGTCGAAAAATCCATGAAATATATGGTCCCAAGATAGGGGACGTATACGATTTTAAACTGAGAAGAATCGATACCGTACCGGTTGATGCTACAGTTTTTCCAAATCCATTCCGGCTGTTGTCACCACCACACACGCTAGCCCAGGGGGCACTCCTCTGGCTCTTCCAGCGAAACCTCCTTCCCCCCAGCCTTCCCCCAACCTACAGGCCCTCTCTCCAAACAATTTACTCGGATAGGGGACGTATTAGATATTGTACTGATGTTTTTTGTTTTTCTTCTTTTAATTGCCTCCTGACCTGTGATAGGCAGAGCATGGACACATCCCCTTAGCTGCAGTAGGAAATACACTCCCCTGGCCAGAGCAAGCTCTTTTTCCTTTTACGTGGTCGAAAAATCATGAAATATAGGGTCCCAAGATAGGGGATGTATACGATTTTAAACTGAGAAGAATCGATCCCGTACTGGTTGATGCTACAGTTTTTCCAAATCCATTCCGGCTTTTGTCACCACCACACACGCTAGCCCAGGGGGCACTCCTCTTGCTCTTCCAGCGAAACCTTCTTCCCCCCGCCTGCCCCCCACCTACAGGCCCTCTCTTCAAACAATTTACCCGGATAGGGGACGTATTAGATATTGTACAGATTTTTTTTTGGTTCTTCTTTTAATTGCCTCCTGACCTGTGATATGCAGAGCATGGACACGTCCCCTTAGCTGAAGTAGGAAAGACACTCCCCTGGCCAGAGCAAGCTCTTTTTCCGTTTTCCGTGGTCGAAAAATCCATGAAATATAAGGTCCCAAAATAGGGGACGTATACGGTATTAAACTGAGAAGAATCAATACCGTACCGGTTGATGCTAGAGTTTTTCTAAATCCATCCGGCTGTTTTCACCACCACACATGCTAGACAAGGGGGCACTCCTCTGGCTCTTCCAGCGAAACCTCCTTTCCCCAGCCTGCCCCCAACCTACAGGCCCTCTCTCCAAACAATTTACTCAGATAGGGGACGTATTAGATATTGTACTGATGTTTTTTGTTTTTCTTCTTTTAATTGCCTCCTGACCTGTGATAGGCAGAGCATGGACACATCCCCTTAGCTACAGTAGGAAAGACACTCCCCTGGCCAGAGCAAGCTCTTTTTCCTTTTACGTGGTCGAAAAATCCATGAAATATAGGGTCCCAAGATAGGGGACGTATACGATTTTAAACTGAGAAGAATCGATACCGTACCGGTTGATGCTACAGTTTTTCCAAATCCATTCCGGCTTTTGTCACCACCACAAACGCTAGCCCAGGGGGCACTCCTCTTGCTCATCCAGCGAAACCTTCTTCCCCCCGCCTGCCCCCCACCTACAGGCCCTCTCTACAAACAATTTACCCAGATAGGGGACGTATTAGATATTGTACAGATTTTTTTTTGGTGCTTCTTTTAATTGCCTCCTGACCTGTGATATGCAGAGCATGGACACGTCCCCTTAGCTGCAGTAGGAAAGACACTCCCCTGGCCAGAGCAAGCTCTTTTTCCTTTTCCGTGGTCGAAAAATCCATGAAATATATGGTCCCAAGATAGGGGACGTATACGATTTTAAACTGAGAAGAATCGATACCGTACCGGTTGATGCTAGAGTTTTT
>ONZH01029674.1:0-71827 GCA_900303285.1 Rhinella marina | reverse complement strand
AAACTGTAGCATCAACCGGTACGTATCGATTCTTCTCAGTTTAATACCGTATATGTCCCCTATCTTGGGACCCTATATTTTATGGATTTTTCAACCACGGAAAATGGAAAAAGAGCTTGCTCTGGCCAGGGGAGTGTCTTTCCCACTGCAGCTAAGGGGACGTGTCCATGCTCTGCCTATCACAGGTCAGGAGGCAATTAAAAGAAGAACAAAAAAAAACATCAGTACAATATGTAATACGTCCCCTATCCGGGTAAATTGTTTGGAGAGAGGGCCTGTAGGTGGGGGGGCAAGCTGGGGGGAAGGAGGTTGAGCTGGAAGAGCCAGAGGAGTGCCCCCTGGGCTAGCGTGTGTGGTTATGTCAACAGCCGGATGTAGTTAGAATGACGACGCAGGACCCCAACTTAAAAATTTTGCATCAACCGGTACAATTGTCAATTATGAACTCGATCAAGTGTGGCATGACTTTTTAAATGGAGATTGCATGTGGTCACGTACTCCCTGGAACCCCATAGTCACCCCTTCTCTGATGTGCTAGCCGAGAACATTCTCTGCCCCAATTCGCAAGACCTTTTGCAGTCTCCGTGTGCTGACAGTGGGGATTTACCAGTGTTGTCTGAGAAGGTGGTGGACAATGGCGAGACACAGGTGTCGGGTAGTGAGGTAGTTGTATGGGAAGCAAGTTACAGTGGGGACTCCTTGGGGGGACTTTCTCATGATGGGACAGATTCAACTTGGGTGGATCAGGCACAGGAACAGATGAATTTTTTTTGTGTTTATTTAACTTTTATTTAGCAAAAATAACCACAGAGATATTTATTCGTTATCTTCTCTGCGCAGTCTGGCGTTGGGGTTCGTCACTTTGATGGTGAGCTGTGCCGCTCTCTCCACAATGGTCTTTAGGTTCTTAGATGGAGACGTTGTGGGTGATTTCAGCACAGAAGGACTTGTTGCTCCTCCTCAACAGAACCTCGAGCTCCTTGACATTGTGGACCAGAAATTTGCGAAACCCTGTTGGCAGCATGTGTTTGGTCTTCTACTTGCTACCGTATCCAATGTTGGGCAATATAGATACGCAGGTAATATTATTTTTCACACCTATCCCAAAAATAAAAATTTACGCAGTTTGCGCAAATAAAACTGGAAACTGGAATTTGAGAGAGGGCCTGTAGGTGGACCTCCGGAAAAATTGTTTGGAGACAGGGCCTGTAGGTGGACCTCCGGAAAAATTGTTTGGACAGAGGGCCTGTAGGTGGACCTCCTGAAAAATTGTTTGGACAGAGTGCCAGTTGAACCTCTGAAAAATGGCGTTGTTTTGGTCAGCGTTAGGCAAAGACGATATGGAGGAGGAGGAGGAGGAGTAGAGAAGAGGAATCGGATACATAAGTTATTTAAATCTTTAGCTGCTTTCCCCAGGAGGAGATTTGAATTCCGGTGAAATCCAGGCTTTGTTCATTTTAATAAGCGTCAGCCTGTCAGCGCTGTCAGTTGACAGGCGTGTACGCTTATCGGTGATGACGCCACCAGCTGCACTGAATACCCGCTCTGATAGCACGCTAGCGGCAGGGCAGGCCAGCACCTCCAAGGCATACAGCGCCAGTTCAGGCCACGTGTCCAGCTTTGAAACCCAGTAGTTGTATGGAGCAGAGTGATCACTACGGACGTTGGTATGGTCAGCTAGGTACTCCCTCACCATCTTTCTGTACAGCTCCCCCCTACTCTGCCTAGACTGGGGACAGGTGACAGTGTCTTGCTGGGGTGACCTAAAACTGGCAAAGGCCTTGGAGAGCGTTCCCCTGCCAGTGCTGGACAAGCTGCCTGCTCGCCTCCTCTCCCCAGCTACTTGGCCCACAAAACCATGCCCTCTGCCGCTAGCGGCGTCAGATGGGAAGAATTGTTTCAGCTTGTGCACCAGGGCCTGTTGATATCTATTCACTCTCATACTCCTTTCCTCTGTAGGGATGAGAGTGGAAAGGTTCTGCTTGTACCTTGGGTCCAGGAGAGTGAACACCCAGTAATCGGTGTTTGAAAAAATTCTTCTAACGCGAGGGTCACGGGATAGGCAGCCGAACATGAAGTCTGCCATGTGCGTCAGAGTCCGAACACACAAGAATTCCCTCTCCTCACTGGCCTGACTCTCCATTTCCTCCTCCTACTCATCTCCAAGTCCTAGTCTTCAGCCCATACACGCTCAAGAGTTAAGGACTGAGCACTGGTACCCTCTACTGTCTCGCCGACAGTCTCCTCCTCTTCCTCCTCATCCTCATTCCCCTCCTCCGATACGCGCTGAGAAACAGACCGGAGGGTGCTCTGGCTATCAAGCGACGTATCTTCCTCCACCGTCTCTTGTGACAAGCGCAAAGCATCCGACTTGATGCTGAGCAGTGAGTTTTTCAACAGGCAAAGCAGCGGGATGGTGAGGCTGATAATGGTGGCATCGCCGCTGACCATCTGTGTTGACTCCTCAAAGTTGCTCAACACCTGGCAGATATCAGACATCCACGTCCACTCCTCATTGTAGACTTGAGGAATCTGACTGACCTGACTACCAGTTCTGGTGGAAGTTGACATCTGGCACTCTACAATGGCTCTGCGCTGCTGGTAAACTCTGGATAACATGTTTAATGTGGAATTCCATCTGGGGACACGTCGCACAACAGTCGGTGAGCGGGCAGTTGTAGGCGGCGCTGCGCTGTCCTGAGAGTGGCAGCATCTGTGCTCGACTTGCGGAAATGCGCACAGATGCGGCGCACTTTGGTGAGCAAAGCAGACAGATTGAGGTATGTCTTGAGGAACCGCTGAACTATGAGATTGAACACGTGGGCCAGGCATGGCACATGTGTCAGTCTGCCGAGTTGCAGAGCCGCCACCAGGTTACGCCCGTTGTCACACACAACCATGCCTGGCTTGAGGTTCAGCGGTGCCAGCCACACATCGGTCTGCGCCGTGATGCCCTGTAACAGCTCTTGGGCGGTGTGCCTTTTGTCACCTAAGCTCAGCAGTTTGAGCACCGCCTGCTGGCGCTTTCCCATGGCACTGCTGCTGCGCCTAGAGCTACCGACTGAAGGCGCCGTGCCCACGGATGGTAATTCGGTGGAGGAGGAGGAGGGGTCGCAGGAGGAGGAGGCATAGTATGTCTGAGAGGTAGGCCCGGCAATCCTCGGTGTGGGCAGTACATGAGCGGCCCCAGGATCATTCTCGGTCCCAGCCTCCACCAAGTTAACCCAATGTGCCGTCAGTGAGATATAGTATTCCTGCCCGGCAGCACTTGTCCACGTGTCCATGGTTAGGTGGACCTTCTCAGAAACAGCGTTGGTCAGGGCACGGATTATGTTCTGTGACACGTGCTGGTGTAGGGCTGGGACGGCACATCGGGAAAAATAGTGGCGGCTGGGGACCGAATACCGAGGGGCAGCCACCGCCATGAGATTGCGAAAGGCCTCGGTCTCTACCAGCCTATAGGGCAGCATCTCCAGGCTAAGCAATTTTGAGATGTGGACGTTGAGGGCTTGGGCATGTGGGTGGGTGGAACTGTATTTCCTCTTGCGCTCCAGCGTCTGCTCTAAATACAGCTGGGACACATTGGTGGACACTGTGGAGGATCGTGGAGGCAAAGGTGTGGTTTTCCGGCGGGAGGCGCTTGTTCCGGGGTCCTGGGCAGGGGGTTGACTAGCAGAGGCAGCGAGTGACGCAGGGGGTTGACTAGCAGAGGCAGCGAGTGACACAGGGGAAGGAGCTGTGGTGTGACCCGCAGGAGGTGGTGAATGGCCTTGGTTCCATTGAGTGGGGTGTTTAGCACTCATATGCCTGCGCATGCTGGTGGTGGTTAGGCTAGTAGTGGTGGCACCCCTGCTGATCCTGGTGTGGCACAGGTTGCACACCATAGTCCGTCGTTCATCCTCAATTTCTTTAAAGAACCTCCAGACTTGTGAATATCTAGGCCTCGCCACGGGAGCTTCCCTACGTGAAACAGTTGCTGCTGATGCACCAGCTCTGGCCCTGCTTCTCTTTCAGGCCACACCACTGCCTCTTACAACCTGTTCTGGTGCAGCACTCGCCTCCGCCTCAGAAGCACTGTCTTCACTCGGCATATCAACCCAGCTTGGGTCAGTCACCTCGTCATCCTCTGATTCCTCAGTCTGCTCCCCCCTCGGAATTCCTCCACTAACAACAACTTCACCACTGTCTGACAACCGTGTCTCCTCATCGTCTGACACCTCTTTACAAACTTCTTCTACTAACTCAACATTGTCATCATCATCATCATCACCCACAGACTGCGACAGTTGGAAAACTTGGGCATCGGGAACGAGGTCAGCAGCAACCTGAGAAGTGGTTTGTGACTCTGGGAAGGGTCCAGAAAACAGTTCCTAGAGTATGCCGGATCGCATTCCAAATTTTCCTGGGAGGGGCAGACTGGGGGATAGGAGGTTGAGGTGGAGGAGCCAGAGGAGTGCTCCATTGGGTAACGTGGGTGGACTGCGTGGAAGACTGACTGGTGGACAAATTACTTGAAGCATTGTCCGCAATCCACGAGATCAGCTGTTCGCACTGTGGTGGTTTCAACAGTCCTCTACCACGTGTCCCTGTAAGTTGAGACATGAAGCTAGGGAGTGTAGCTCTGCGGCGTTCCACAGCTCCCTCATCAGCAGGTACTGTCTCACCCTGCCCAGGACCACGGCCTCTGCCCCCTGCAGTAATTGAATGCCCACGCCCTCGTCCTCGACCCTTAGCCCTGGGGTTCAACATTTTCTGTATATAAGTGTATGATATAAAAAAAATAAATAAATAAACGGGCCTGGTGTACTGAAACCCACAAACTTGTTCAGTCTGGTTTAATTAAGTGACGTACAGAAAGTGTCACCTGGACAGAATATATGGATTGGAGTGAGTGTGCTGAACTGTGACACACAGAAAGGTTACACGCAGCTGTGTGAAATGGATTTGTATTACTCAGCTAAAACAACAAATACAACTAATTATTTTTATATATTTTTTTTTTTAGTTTTGTTTTTTTTGGAACGTGACGTGCAGATACTATCGTAGAGCTTACTGACACCCTACTGACGGTGGCTATTTAGACTGCGACCCAGACAAATGTCGCACAGAGATTTTTAGGATCAAGCTGTATACGTGACAGGTAGCAAATGACTTGGTTGTATTCTGTGACGTACAGAAAGTGTCACCTGGACAGAATATACGGATTGGAGTGAGTGTGCTGAACTGTGACACACAGAAAGGTTACATGCAGCTGCGTGAAATGGATTTGTATCACTGAGCTAAAACAACAAAAAAAATAAATTTTTTTTGTATATTTTGTTTTGGATTTTTGTTGTTTTTGGAACGTGACGTGCAGAAACTATCAGAGAGCTGACTGACACCCTACTGACGGTGGCTATTTAGACTGCGACCCAGACAAATGTCGCACAGAGATTTTTAGGATCAAGCTGTATACGTGACAGGTAGCAAATGACTTGGTTCTATTCTGTGACGTACAGAAAGTGTCACCTGGACAGAAAATAGTGAGTGTACTGAACTGTGACACACAGAATGGTTCCACACTGCTGTGTGCAATGGATTTGTATCACTGAGATATAACATAAAAAAGGGGGTTATATATGGCGATAGCTGCACTACTAGTGCCAGCCAGCCAAGCCAGGAGACAAAAAAAAATGTCTTCTAGCCCTTAGAAGGGCTGCTGGGTTCTTTGTGGGTGATTCCTGCCTAACAGAGAACTAAATGCAGGCCCTAACACTCTCCCTGAAAGGCAGCAGCTCTATCCCTAACGACATCCAGACAGCATCTGAGCCGAGCACCGCAGCCAGTCACTAGTATATTCCAGGGTCACCTGATCAGGCCAGCCAACCCCTGCTATCGACATGTAAGGGCCCCACGTGATGCTGGGTGTACCGTAGAGTCTCCTGGCTTGTGATTGGCTGTGTTTATAGGCGCCAAAAAAGCACGATGCGGAAGTTGCCATTTCCTCGAGCATGGCGAGATACTCGTCCGAGCAGCAAGCACTTACGAGTACCCTAATACTCGAACGAGCACCAAGCTTGGACGAGTATGCTCGCTCATCTCTAATCATCACAGGTTCTTCCAAGTGTTCAGTAGGACTACCTATATAAAGTTCCACAACGTACTGTCTGACCTCTGAGGAGTTGAGGGTCACCCACTCAGGATCACTTCTACCCTAGCTTACACATCCACAAGGTTCATGCGTCTTCCACCTGGACGCCAGAGTGCAAGGGCAGCGTCATTCTCGAAGTATTTCAAGTGCTCAAAGTTCTCTAGTTACCCGTGCCTTACTCAGCTGAAAAGACTAACCTATTGGATCAGGTCTGTACTTACTTATTATACTACTACTACTCCTATCATCTCAAGTCAGCCGACAGCTAAGCTCTTAAAGCTACTGCGCATTGTCAAGCCACTCTACTCTACCGCTGTATCCATACCATCTAAACCTGGCTGTGTATCAGAGACACTGTAACCTGTATAACATCTTGGTTCCCGCATTAAAGTAAACGTTATCCTTGACCCCTGGCATTGGTGTAATTATTGGTGCCTTGTGCGAGGAGGGTAACGGGAACAATCTTGCAGCCGGGCAACCCTGGGAACAAGGCCGCCATAGTAACCCTCATGCCCGTGATATCACCCATGACAACCTTAAAGGTCCCCTGTCCCAGGATAGTACCTGTGTGTTGCAGACAGATGTCTTTTTTCGGCCTTAAAAACTGTTACTATGTTACTTCTTCACTCTGGTCCTCATCCTGACAAGTTGACGTTCAGTGCTGCTGACACTCAAAAACATTAGGGGCGAGTGCCTGCTGCTGATCTGACCGTGTAAAATATTAGGGGTGAGGGCCTGCTACTACTCGCGCTTTATATACAAGTAAATATATGTTTCCTAACAATATTTCCTCTAAAATCAATGTTATATTTGATTTGGGGGGTATTATTGTCATTCTGTAAAAGTAGCGTAATAGTCGGACATCATCGTGAATATCAGCGACTTTGGAGTCCAAGATGCATCCAGACATCCTCCCCATGCTGTTCCCTAACCATTTCTGTGGTGTTTCCACCATTTTCTGATGTTTTTCCTATGAACCAGACACCCTCTCCTCTGTGGAGCAGGGGGTGCCTGGTCTTCTCCCATTGACTCCCATTATACTCGGGTGCTCGGCAGAGAACTCGAGCACCACCTAGTGTTCGGCCAGAGCAACCGAGCATCGCGGTGCTCGATCATCACTAATTGTTACCCTCCAGAAATACATCCAGGACCCTCTTGAACTCTTTCAGTGAACTTACCATCACCACCTACTCAAGCAGAGAGTTCCATAGTCTCACTGCTCTTACCGTAAAGAATCCTCTTCTATGTTTGTGTACAAACCTTCTTTCCTTCAGACGCAGAGGATGTCCCCTCATCACAGTCACAGTCCTGGGGATAAATAGATCATGGGAGGGATCTCTGTACTGACCCCTGATATATTTATACATAGTTATTAGATCTCCCCTCAGTCGTCTTTTTTCTAAAGTGAATAACCCTAATTTTAATAATCTTTCTGGGTACTGTAGTCCACCCATTCCAGTTATTACTTTAGTTGCCCTCCTCTGAACCCTCTCCAGCTCTGCTATGTCTTTTTTGTTCACAGGAGCCCAGAACTGTACACAGTACTCCATGTGTGGTCTGACTAGTGATTTGTAAAGTGGCAGGACTATCTTCTCATCACGAGCATCTATGCCCCTTTTGAAGCAACCCATTAGCTTATTGGTCTTGACAGCAGCTGCCTGCTGTATACTGATATGTGAGGTATGAGGTATAAATTATAGCGCGTACCTCACATCTCAGTCCACTCCTGTATACACTATATACCTATACACACTGCATCTATTATAACTTGTACCTCACATATCAGTACACTGCTGTATATACTATATATCTGTATACACTGCATCTATTAATCCTCTTACCTCATATATCAGTACACTGCTGTGTATACTATATATCCGCACACACTGCATATTTTATACCTTTTACCTCACATATCTGAAAATGGTGCATTCTTTTTATATGAATTTTTTGAAATAAAAATATACTTGATTTAAAAAAACAAAGAAAATACCCCTTCCCCTTATCTGCTCCAGTTAATAACCAAGAAACTCAGTAATGGATGCAACAGACTGTTATTTTTATATCTTCAAACAACAGAAAGAATATTACAAAATACGGCACCAATTGTGGTTACATCAAATAAAAGTGGGGGGGAAATAATTCTGTGCCACTGTGGAGGCTAGAGGAAAATCAAATTACCGGTAAGTAATTATCATCTTTTACAGCAGCTTCCACAGAGGCACGGTACTAACAGGAGTTGTGGGGGGAAACTGTCAGCATGGAGGACAGTGTTACTTGCTATTGGCTTGTGAAAGGTGGTGGGCATGATTGTCTCACCCACCCTACCCATTAATTTAAAGAGTAACTAAACTTTTGTATAGGAAAAAACAAAAGAAAAAAATGAGGAAACAGATCTGAAACTATACAAAAAAACATATATATACACAGGAATTTCACACCCTCATGTCATGCATTGTTCTACTGCTTCTCATCAGTCTCAGTTTTAGACATGTGCCCAAGGCACATTCTGTACATTTTGTTGAAAATGCTCACTCTGCAGGACCGTACATAGAAGTCACTGGGACCAATAGCAAGAATCTAAATTGAGCCCCATTCATAGACACTCCCCGCTAATCGTTCCTGGCCCGCAGTATACTGATATGTGTGGTATGAGGTATAAATTATAGCTCGTACCTCACATCTCAGTCCACTCCTGTATACACTATACTGTATATCTATAAAAACTGCATCTATTATACCTCGTACCTCACATATCAGTACTCTGCTGGATATGCTATATACCTGTACACACTGCATCTATTATACCTCGTACCTCACATATCAGTACACTGCAGTATATACTATATGACACGTATCAGGGAATAGTGCAGCCCTGAGCTGAAACCCACATCACTGTCCCTGCCTACTTGCACAGTCTGTCCTAACTGACGGTGCGCAACTGGGCGGCAGTTCATAGCTTACGTATGTGCTGGGGCTTACAGGGAGGGGAAGAACAGGAGAAAACAACAGATAAAGACAGAACATATGGACAAGAGAATATTACTAAACCGAGGTCAAGAGCCAGGAGGTCACGTCAATATCAAGGGATAACACTGGAGCGGAGTCAAATACGAGCCGAGGTCAGGAGCCAAGAGGTTACATAGTACAAGGGGAGATACAAGGACGAGGTAAAAACAAAAGTCTCAATAGTACACAAAATGCTGTTGAAGGTAAGAAGACTAATCACAGGCAACCTGTGGGCAGCAGATTGCCTCTTTAAATAGGCCAGCAGGTGGGTCACATAACATGGCCAGCATCACGTGACCCTAATCAGCAGACCCACTGCAGCTGAGCGCTGGTGTTGATAAGCTGGCGCTCAGCTGCAGTGGGTCAGGCCCCCTTGCTCATTGCCTAGGGAATGGAGGACCGGCGGCACTGCTGGGAGGAAGTGCACCGACAGCTCCCCGTTACACTATATATCTGTATACACTGCATCTATTAATCCTTATACCTGACATATCAGTACTCTGCTGGATATACTATATACCTGTACAGTCATGGCCAAAAGTTTTGAGAATGATACAAATATTAATTTTTACAAAGTCTACTGCTTCAGTTTTTATAATGGCAATTTGCATATACTCCAGAATGTTATAAAGAGTGATCAGCTTAACAGCAATTACTTGCAAAGTCAATATTTGCCTAGAAAATGAAACACATTTCAACATCATTGCAGCCCTGCCTTAAAAGGACCAGCTAACATCGTTTGCTCCATTAACACAGTTGTGGGTGTTGATGAGGACAGGGCTGGAGATCAATCTGTCATGATTAAGTAAGAATGACACCACTGGACACTTTAAAAGGAGGCTGGTGCTTGGCATCATTGCTTCTTTTCTGTTAACCACGGTTATCTCTAAAGAAACACGTGCAGTCATCATTGCACTGCACAAAAATGGCCTAACAGGAAAGAGTATCGCAGCTAGAAAGATTGCACCTCAGTCAACAATCTATCGCTTCATCAAGAACTTCAATTAGAGAGGTTCCATTGTTGCCAAAAAGGCTCCAGGGCGCCCAAGAAAGACCAGCAAGCGCCAGGACCGCCTCTTAAAAGTGTTTCAGCTGCGGGATCGGGCTACCAGCAGTGCAGAGCTTGCTCAGGAATGGCAGCAGGCAGGTGTGAGTGCATCTGCACGCACTGTGAGGCAGAGACTCTTGGAGCAAGGCCTGGTCTCAAGGAGGGCAGCAAAGAAGCCACTTCTCTCCAGAAAAAACATCAGGGACAGACTGATATTCTGCAAAAGGTACAGGGAGTGGACTGCTGAGGACTGGGGTAAAGTCATTTTCTCTGATGAATCCCCTTTTCGATTGTTTGGGACATCTGGAAAACAGCTTATTCAGAGAAGACGAGGTGAGTGCTACCACCAGTCTTGTCTCATGCCAACTGTAAAGCATCCTGAAACCATTCATGTGTGGGGTTGCTTCTTAGCCAAAGGAATCGGCTCTCTCACAGTCTTGCCTAAAAACACAGCCATGAATAAAGAATGGTACCAGAATGTCCTCCGAGAGCAACTTCTCCCAACCGTCCAAGGAAAGTTTGGCGATCAACAATGCCTTTTCCAGCATGATGGATCACCTTGCCATAAAGCAAAGGTGATAACTAAATGGCTCAGGGAACAAAACATAGAGATTTAGGGTCCATGGCCTGGAAACTCCCCAGATCTTAATCCCATTGAGAACTTGTGGTCAATAATCAAGGGGCGGGTGGACAAACAAAAACCTACAAATTCTGACAAAATGTAAGCATGGATTGTGCAAGAATGGACTGCTATCAGTCAGGATTTGGTCCAGAAGTTGATTGAGAGCATGCCAGGGAGAATTACAGAGGTCCTGAAGAAGAAGGGTCAACACTGCAAATATTGACTTGCTGCATTAACTCATTCTAACTGTCAATATAAGCTTTTGTTACTCATAATATGATTGCAGTTATATTTCTGTATGTGATAAAACCATCTGACAAACACACATAAAAACCAGAGGGCAGCAGATCATTTGAAAATATAATATTTGTGTCATTCTCAAAACTTTTGGCCATGACTGTACACACTGCATCTATTATACCTCTTACCTCATATATCAGTACACTGCTGGGTGGACTACATACTGTACCTGTGTCTACTGTATCTATTATACCTAGTACCTCACTTATGAGTACAGTGATGTATACACTATATAGCTATACACACTGCATCTAAATATCACCTCGTACCTCACATATCAGTACACTGCTGTATATACTATATACCTGTACACACCGAATGTATTCTACCTTATACCTAACATACGGTATCTGAAAATTTAAATTTAAAAAAATAAATAAATAGCCTTTTCCCCTTCCCTGCTCCAGTTAATAACCAAAAAAATCAGTAATGGATGCAACAAACTGTTATTTTTATATCTTCAAACAACAGAAAGAATAATACAACATACAGCACCAATTGTGGTTACATCAAATAAAAGTGGGCGGAAATAATTCTGTGCCACTGTGGAGGCTTGAGGAAAATCAAATTACCGGTAAGTAATTATCATCTTTTCCAGAAGCCTCAACAGAGGCACGGCACTAACAGGAGTTGTGGGGGGAAACTGTCACATGGAGGACAGTGTTACCTGCTGTTGGCTTGCAAAAGATGGTGGACATGATTGTCTCACCCACCCTACCCATTAATTTAAAGAATAACTAAACTTTTGTATACATTTTTCTTAGCCTGTCTGTAATGCCCACTTTTTGTAAAATAGTGTATTAAGGTATTTTGTATTTTTATTACACTTTTCCCTACCTAAAGCGCATGTTTCGCTATGCGGTTAAAATATACTTCTCTGTATACCGCTGACTGCTCAGCAGTGTACGGAGCATGGAGTTGACATTTTTATCAATGGGGCCGCAGAGCAGGGAGTGCAGGCAGGAGCGCATATTGCTGCTCCTGCACTTTCCCCCTGGAGGTTTACTAAATGCTGGCATAGCACATGCCTGCCTGCACTCCCTGCTCTGCGGCCCCATTGATAAAAATGTAAATTCCGTACACCGCTGAGAACTCACTGAGAAGTACAGAGAAGTAGATTTTAAGAGCACAGCAAAATGTGCGCTTTAAGTAGGGAAAAGTGGAACACTGGTATGGCAGATACGTACATCTCCTAACCACACGAAGAGCAGGTCATCAATCTATCTGCCATACCAGTGTACAGTATGCCCTCTCCAAATGGATTGTCACTGTTGTAAAGGAACAATTCCTCCCAATACGCCATAGTGAGGTTTGCCAATCAAGGCGAATATTTTGCTCCCATTGACACTCCCACCTGTTGTAAGTAAAATACCCCATCAAACTAAAAATAATTATGTTTCATGAGGAAAGAAGTCCCCTTCAGTGCAAACTCACAGAGATCTGGGGTATAAGAATAATCCAAGCAGGATTATAGCCATTTTGTTTACGCACATGACAGATCAACTAAAGCGTTCAGAGTCATGGGCTAGAAAGGGTCTTCAAACCCCCCCATTGTGGTGACAGACAGCAGTTGCTGCATAAGGGTCCATTCACACAACCATATTTCTCGGTCCGCATCTGTTCCACAATTTTACGGAACGGGTGCGGACCCATTCATTTCAATGGGGCCACAAAAGAGCATGTGCTGTCCAAATCAGTAGTTACTGCATGTTTTGAGGCGCCTGCAAAAAAAAGATAGAACATGTCATATTCTTGTCTGCAATCGCCGACTATAATAGGCATTTCTGCTGACCACGTGTGGTCCGCAAAACACGGAAAGCACACGGCCGCTATCTGTGTTTTGCAGATCCGCAACTTGTGGACCACAAAACACTTGTAGTCGTGTGAATGCACCCTAACCGTGAGGCTAACTAGATCTTCCACTGCCTCTCCCCTGTACTCCATAGTCTCAATTTAAAATTAGAAATTATGCTACTTTATTTCATTTTATTATTAATGCATTTGGGTTGCAATACTGTGTAACAGTTGAAACACGTTCATGGATTATGGCAAAGAGATATGTCCTGGAATGTTTTTAATAGGTATCCTCAATAAAGCTGGAATTACCTTTTAACCCTTCAGTGCTAGTTGAACTGTTTAGTGGGTTGAAGGGGTTCTCCAAGTTATAAATATTGATGACCTATCCTCAGGATAGGTCATCAATATCAGATCGGGGGGGTCCAACACCTGGCACCCCCGCCGATCAGCTGTTTGAAGAGGAGGCGTGCGCCGTATCAGCGCTGCCTCCTCTTCACTGTTTACATGCTGGCTGACACGGGGGTAGTGGTGAGTAGGTGTAATTACACCTCACTGCCCCATTCATTTCTATGGGAAGAATTGCTCCCATACAAGTCTATGGAAGCGATTCTTCCCATAGAAATGAATGGGGCGGTGAGGTGTAATTACACCTACTCACCACTACCCCTGTGTCGGGCAGCATGTAAACAGTGAAGAGGAGGCAGCGCTGATACGGCGCACGCCTCCTCTTCAAACAGCTGATCGGCGGGGGTGCCGGGTGTCGGACCCCCCCGATCTGATATTGATGACCTATCCTGAAGATAGGTCATCAATATATATAACTCGGAGAACCCCTTTAATGTTCTTGACATTTACATTCAATTATGATCAAGAAAAACATAACACTCCATCTATATAGGCTGATATAGGCAGAACACATAAATTTCATAATATGGGTCTATATACAGGCAGGGCTGGTTTTAGACAATAAGTGGCCCTGGGCAAATTCAAAAGTGGGGCCCCAAATCTTGTATTAATGTACCAACAACACAGTCACATTCCATCGATTGCGTAAATGAAAACAAATATGTGAACATACGTGCAGGCATGGGATTCAGCAGGTTCCCTCCTGTTCTCCAGATCTGGTTGTTCAAATTACAGCCGGATCGGAGAACCATATTACCAGCTAAATCCCGATCTGGTGCTCTGGTGGCGGCTGCAGCGGGAGATGATCGCTTGCATTGCAGAAGCGCTCATCTCCCTACATTCATCTGTATCTCCGTTCCCAGGACAGTGATTCAAGTAAATGCTGCAGCAGGGCAAGGGAGAGGCATCTCCCTTCCCTGCTCCCATGATAGGCTGCAGGCCTAGTGCCTGCAGCCTATCATAGGCCGGTGCAGGAGGCGCAATGATGTCATCAAGTCCACCTGAGCCGGGTTTTGTACTGCGCGGGACACAGACCAGAAGATGCCTACATTGCTGCCAGAGTGGAGGTAATTATAAGGTTTTTTTTTTTTCTTTTATGTGGCACGCACTGGGGGCATTACTGGCACATCATGGGAACACTATGGGGGCATCTACTGGCAAATCATGGTGGACACTATGGGGCATCTAATGGGGGCATTAGTGGCACATCATGGGGGGCACTATGGGGGAATTACTGGCACATTATGGGAGACACTATAGGGGCATCTACTAGTACATCTTGGGGGACACTATAGGGGCATCTACTGGTACATATGGCGACTATGGGGGGATTTATACTGGCACATCATGGGGACACTATGGGGGCATCTTATACTAGAACATTATAGGGGCACTATGGTGTTGGGGGGAAGAACACTATGGGGGCATATTATATAGTCACACTATGGCACATCATGGGGGACACTATGGGAGCATTATTGGCACATTATGGGGGCCACTATGGGGGCATCTACTGTCACATCATGGAGGACTATGGAGGAGATTTATACTGGCACATCATGGGGGACTATGTAGGAGATTTATACTGGCACATCATGGGGGACTATGGATGAGATTTATACTGGCACATCATGGGGGACACTATGGGGGCATCTTATACTGGCACATTATGGGGGCACTATGGTGTTAGAGGGGGGAGAACATTATGGGGGCATATTATATAGGCACATTATGGGGACACTAACAGGGAAGGAGCACTATGGGGGCATCTACTTGGGGCACTATATAGGGACATTTGAAACTGGCACATCATGGGGGGCACTATGGGGAAGGGGAGAGGAGCACTATGTGGGCATTTACTGGGACATTATATAGGGGTATTTTATACTTGCACACATTATAGGGCACTATGTGGACATTAACTGGGGACACTAAGAGGGGAAATTTATTTTGTACTGCCACACAGAACAGAAGCATCTTTGAACTAGTGCGCATTATTAGGGGGCATTTATTGTACTGGGGCACATTATAAGGAGCATTCCTTTTACTGGTTCTCATTTTAAGTGGCCAGTTTGCCCCTCACAGTAATAGTGCTCCCCATACTCCCACCAATAGTAATAATTCAATAATGTCCCCACTATGCCCCAAAAGTAATAATGCTACCATAGTGCTCATTATAGTAATCATGTTCCCCATACTCCCCCAGTAGTAATTGGGGGACATAATGTTTACACTATTAGTGTCAGGGGCACTATTTGCTGGGTGCAGTTATTTTAGGGCAGTGTGTGTCAATAATTATTGAAGGGTGAAATCTGTGTGGTATTAGTATTATCCAGGGTTTATCTGTTTCTGCTGGATAGTGTTGAGGAGCACAGTGTTGCTCGCCGCTGATAGTTTGCCTCCTTGGGCTTTTTAAAAGTTGGCTGGTATGTGTGTGCAGTGTATATATGGTGTATTGATGTATGTGTACCATGTATATGGTGTATGTATATGTAAACATGTGTTGAGAAGCTGCGTCTCCACCGTTGAGTAGGGAACCTGTTGTTAAAAATGTAAATCCCACCAGTGCGTACATGTTTATTTAACTAGATTAAACACACCAAATTGAATTGAAATACATAATTACAACACTCAATGTTGCATCCTAAGTTTATTCTACACATACAGTGGCAAAGTGTAATTTTTATCGTAGATACACTTCAGCCGTGAGAGACAGAAAAAAATCCAGAAAATCACATGGTGTGATTTGTAAATAATTAATTTGCATTTAATTGCATGAAGTATTTGATACAATAGAAAAACAGAACTTAATATTTGGTACAGAAACCTTTGTTTGTAATTACAGAGGTCAGACGTTTCCTGTAGTTCTTGATCAAGTTTGCACACACTGCTGCAAGGATTTTGTCCCACTCCTTCGTAAGAAAACCTCAGAACTGAAGTATCAATCAGGGGTAAAAAAAAAATACCCTTTTCACCATTTTTTCAGGAGTGCTGTTTACTTCATCTCTTTGTTCATAATGGAACATTATGTTTTCTTCTAATGGGTAATAAAAATGATGTATCAGCTTCACTATCTATGTCCTTTACAATGGCATAGGTTGACTAAAATCCATCTTCCCTGTAGACCTGCAGAAAATGGAGCACTGACTCAATTTCCTTCTTAAGAAAGTCAAAGCCAACATTTGGATTCTGAAATAGTTTACTTGCACGATTAATATTGTATAAAACGTTATACCAGACAACAATGCAAATAATAAACTGGCCTGGCATTTTTAATTTGCAGATGGTGGCACAACGGTTAATTGCGCTTCTTATGCCAGGTCTAAAATTGTGGGCACTGCGTGGGGGGAAGCTGGCCTGTAGGCCCATCTCATTCTCAATTTTCTATGCCTGTTTTAGGTATAGAAAAAGGTCTAAATGTAAGACAGCAAGGAATCCGTCTTACATTTAGAACTGGCGCTGGATGCGCCAAAGTTATGGAGAGGCTGGCGCTTCTTCATAACTTCAGCGGATCCACTGCCAGCACAGGGCCTTTATTAAGACCGGCGTCCAAAATTCCGGTCTTAAAGGGTTTCTGTCACCAGATTTTTCGGTATGAATCAGGCTGACATTAGAGATGTGCTAATGTCACCTGATTCCAAATATATATCTGTTTTATTTACTGGTGCCCCCATTTTTATATAAAATGAACTTTTATTTTATGCTAATAAGGCTCCTAGGTGCAAGGGGCGTTACCTCTGCTCCTAGAGGCTCTGTTGATTGACAGGACCAGGCAAAGAAGAAACAATCCATTCACCATAGCTTTTAAGGACCTTCAATGATGTCATGACCATGTGATCAGTCACATGGTTAGGATCACACAAACAGCCTGTCTCCTCCTAAACCATGTGACTGATCACATGGTCATGACATCATTGAAGGTCCTTAAAAGCTATGGTGAATGGATTGTTTCTTCTTTGCCTGGTCCTGTCAATCAACAGAGCCTCTAGGAGCAGAGGTAACGCCCCTTGCACCTAGGAGCCTTATTAGCATAAAATAAAAGTTCATTTTATATAAAAATGGGGGCACCAGTAAATAAAACAGATATATATTTGGAATCAGGTGACATTAGCACATCTCTAATGTCAGCCTGATTCATACCGAAAAAACTGGTGACAGAAACCCTTTAATAAATATGTCCCATAATTTTATGAATTTGGACCTCTGTGTGCCACAGAATAAGGCTACATGCACACGACTGCGCCATGTTTTCCGGTCCGCCCATTATAGAAATGTCTATTGTCCACCAAACTGACAAGAATAGGATATGTTAAATTTTTTTTTGTGGGGGCACGGAATGGAGCAACGGATACGGGCAGCACATGGAATGCTGTCAGCATCTTTTGTGGCCTTATTGAAGTGAATGGGTCCACATCCGAGCCACAAAAAATGGGGATCGGATGTGGACCCAAAAAAAACGTTCGTACTGTATGCATGAGGCCTAATAGTAAGAGACCTCATCTGTATTCTGTAACTCGCATTAACCCCATGTTGCCCATTATTTGAGGAGGTACTTGGGGGTCACTTACTATTAATATCGGGCACATGGAGTCCAAATTGAGAAAAGCATGTGCCCCACATTAAAAACATAAGTGACCCCCCCCCCCCATCGTTTATAACATGGCAGTGGCAAGATTGGGGTTAATGAGTCACATTAACCCTAATGTTGTTGGCCGCGTGGTACTTATATTTTCAGGCCAGCTAATCATTTGTGGACAGTCTCAGATATCTGCTACACACTGTGGGGCCAGGGGCCTGGGCTGCTTGTGTTTCGCACTGGTAATAATAATGATGGTGATTCTGCTGCCTGCTGCTACCTTCACTGGGCAGTCTCTGGCTCTCCTCACCTCAGCAACAGAGGACCCTGTAAGTTTATATTCCCTCCCTCCTCCTTTAATTATTAGCAGGTTCTTTGGTGGAGTAGTGGCCGCCAGGTTCAGAGCTCTGTCCCCTTATGTTTTCATTAGTGCCAGTGGCGGCCGCATCACAGTGGCGAGGGACACTCTCCCTTCTTCTCCACTGTGTGGCAGACGAGTACATGGAGTGCGGGTGGCAACTCTGCAGTAGCTGGCCGCGACGCTGCAGTTTAAAGTGCGGCTCTTCAGTTAAACGCTGGCTCGCTTCTGAAGGCATTCATCTGAAAAGCCTCACTGAAGCAGATGCCCCTTACATGATGGGGGTCCTGGAAAATTGCCCATAAAAATTGCTTGGAATATGCTATTAAATTCATCCAAAGGAGTAAACAAAAATTATCCCCCTTGTCAGTATATAAGCATTATATATGAGAGAAGCAATCTAATGAGCTTTTAAAAAGTGTAATAAATAAATAAATAAAAAAAGTTTATAAAAATTAAAATCCCCCCCCTCTATCCCCACAATTAAAATAAAAATACATAAACAATTGGTTCTTCTCTCACAAAAATTTAATAAAAAGTGATCAAAAAGTCGCATACTCCAAAATATGTACAACAGATCACCCTGCAAAAACAGCCCTGTGCACATAAAAAAGTTATGGGGGTCTTAACCCCTTAACCCATAGCGCCATGTATACACGGCGTTATGTATCTGCATGTGTATTGAGCGGTTCTCTGCAGCAGGATCACTCCATACATGGCGGGTGCTGGCTGTATCATATAGCAGACACCCGCCCGCACTGACAGGAAGCGGCAATCGCGCCGCCGCTGTCATTTAACCCCTCAGGTGCTGCGATCAACACTTTGCAAATGTGTCCAGTGTTGTCATCAGGAAACCTGATAGTACCATACTTTGCAATGTAAGAGCTTTGCAAAGTATAATACAGCCATCAGCCCCACTGGATCTTCAAGATCCAAGTGGGGCTTAATAAAAAAAAAAGTGTGAAAATAAAAAAGTTAAGAAAAATAAATAAAAATATAAATTAAAAAGAAAATAAACAGCCTTTTCACATATCCACTCATTTATAAGAGATTAAAAAATGTAAAAAATAAAATAAACTACGCAAAATTGGTATCGCTGCGTCCGTAATGACCTGATCTATAAAATGATTATGGTACTAATCCCGTACGGTAAACGTTTTAAAAATAAAAAAAAAAAACTATGGCAGAATTGCTGGGTTTTTTTTGGCTCACCTCCTAAAAATTAAATTAAAAGTGATCAAAAAGTTATATGCATACCAAAAATGATATCAATAAAAACTACAGCCCACCCGCAAGAAATAAGCCCTCATATAACTATGCTGACAGAAAAAAAAAAAATGGGTCTAAGATTTTGGTGATGCAAAAAAAAAAAAAAAGTTTAATAAAAAGTGATAAAAGTGGTAGAAAAAAAAACAATACAAATTTGGTGTTGCCATAACCGTATGAACCCACAGAATAAAATTATCATATCAAATATACCACATGGAGAACCTAATAAAAATAAAAAAAACACTGGCAGAATTGCAATATTAGCCCACTTCACCTCACAAACAATTAAATAAAAAACGATCAAAAAGCCATATGTACCCAAAAATGGTACCATTAAAAACTACAGCCCATCCAATAAAATAAACCCCCTACACAGCTCAATCAACAAAAAAATAAAAACACCTATGGCCCTTAAAATCTATTTTAGCAATTCTTGAATTCTGCCATCTGCTCATACAAAAGTTTATGACCACATATGGGGTGTTGCCGTATTCAGGAGAAAATGGGTAACAAATTATGGGGTGCATTTGTTCCTGTTATCCCTTGTTAAAGTGAAAAAATTAAGCTTAAGTGACTTTTTCTTGTAAAAAATATAATTTTTCATTTTAACAGACACGTGTTTCTAAATATTATGAAATGCCTCTGAAGTAAAAGAGGTCAGTAAACTCTCAATACATTCTTTGAGGGTGGAGTTTCTAAAATGGAGTCCCTTTTGGGGGGTTTGTACTGTAGGGGTGCCTTAGTGTGTATTCAAATATGACACAACACCCAAAAGCCATTCCAGCAAAATCTGCCATCCAAAAGCCATATGTTGCTCCTTTCTTTCTGAGAACTGCCGTGTGCCCATACAGCTATTTACGAATATAAATGTGGTGTTTTTGTAAACTGCAGAATCAGGGTAATAAATATTGAGGTTCGTTTTGCTGTTAACTCTTGCTGTGTTATAGGAAAAATTGCACAAAAACTGAAAATTGTAAATTTCATCTCCATTTTCCTTTAATTCTTGCGGAACACCTAAAGGGTAAACCTAGTTTGTAAAAACAGTTTTGTGCAATTTGAGGAGTGTAGTTTCTAAAACTTATGGGTGGTTTCTATTATATAAGGATCTCAAAGTGACTTCAGAACTGAACTGGTCCTTGAAAAAGTCGGTTTTGAAAATCTTATAGAAAATTTGAAAAATTGCTTTTTAAATTCTAAGCCTTCTAACGTCCTAAAAAGATAAAATATAATTTTTAAATGATGCCAACATAAAGTAGATATATAGAGTAAAAACTCTCTAATGAAGTATCATTATGTGCCTTTAATGCATAGAAATAAAAATTTAGAAAATTACATTTTTTTTCCAAATTTTCTGTAAATTTTAGTTTTTTTATAATATAAAGGTAAAAGTTATCAGCCCAAATTTACCCCTAACATCAAGTACCAGATGTCACAAGAAAACATTCTCAGAATGGCTTGGATAAATAAATGCGTTCCTCAACTATGAGTCTGCGAAAGTGCTGGTACATACCCTCATCATCTCCCGCCTAGACTACTGCAACATTCTCCTCTGTGGCCTTCCATCTAGCACTCTTGCACCCCTCCAATCTATCCTCAACTCTGCTGCCCGGCTAATCCACCTCTCACCCTGTTACTCCTCTGCTTCTCCCCTTTGCCAATCCCTTCATTGGCTCCCCATTGCCCAGAGAATTCAGTTCAAAATACTAATAAATACATACAAGGCTATCCACAACCTGTCCCCTCCCTACATCTCAGAGCTACTTTACCGATACATCCCCACACGTAATCTCCGATCCTCACAAGACCTACTTCTCTCCTCCTCTTCACCTCTTCCCACAATCACCTCCAGGATTTCTCCCGTTTATCCCCCATACTCTGGAACTCTTTACCCCAACATATCAGGCTCTCACCTACAGTGGAATCCTTAAAAAAAAAAAAACTGAAAACCCACCTCTTCAGACAAGCCTACAACCAGTGACCCTGCTGCCTCTATACCGCCATTACCAGCTCTACCCTCGCCTACTGTTTCCTTCTCCCATACCGCATAAGCCCTAGCGGGCAGGGCCCTCTCTCCTTGTGTACCAGTTTGTACTTTGTCTTGTTTCATGCTTACTGCAATTGTCTGTATTATGTATGTAAACCCCTTTTAATATGTACAGCGCTATGGAATGAATGGCGCTTTAATAATAAATAATAATAAAGTTATTAGCACATAAAGTGACACATGCCAGATTTGCTAAATTACGTCTGGTCACGAAGGTGAAAAATGGCTTGGTCTTGAAAGGGTTGATCATCATATTAAAAAACAAAAATAAAGCTTCAGTGGCATAGGCTTCTTGAATTACTCCTGAATTTGCTGGTGGGATTACCATAATTATTATTAATTGTGGTTTTGATTTTGATTGTTAAAACAGCAAAATGTCACAAAAATTTTGCGCAAGTGACCAAAAAAGTCGCAAAGCCCTATTTTGTAACAGAATATAGAATCCTGGAGTGCAGGGAGGGATAAAGTCCCCCTATGTCTTTTTGTTAATACAAAAAGACATAGGGGGACATAGGGGGACTGACCACTGAGGAAGGGGTGTTAACCCTGAAACGCGTATGGGATAGCAGTGAAAAATCTGGAGAAAAAGGAGAAGCTTATGATTATACATTTCTGAGATATTACTTTTATATCGGCTGTATTTTCCGAATTCAGGATATAAAGCAGACGCTTGTGAAGAGCCTGTTTAGAGCTTGATACTTAGTATCCCTGAGAAATCAACTACCTGCTGGCTAAAGCGTACCACGTGGGACGCCACGTGATACGCCATCAGAGAGAAAAAGGCGCATTCCTGGATTGCGCGCCAAACAAGTACGCCGCTTACCTATCGGAGCAGCTAGATCACACAGCGGACCAAGAAGTACAGGAATATAGGCACCAACGGGCTGCAGCCACGACACTACGGTGAATACCCCCAGCAGAATTACCGCAGAACGGACCTGCAGGACACCGAGAGTGGTAAAGTACTACATGAGACTGTTTGATTAACCAAACCACTGAACCACCAATTTACTGACTGTTATATATTACTATATTAATATTGGATATAGACCTACCATAAACCACTGAACCATCAATGAACTAATGGGTGTATTGATATAGTCATATGGAATAACGAGTTTCCTTTATTACAAGGAATATAAATATTCAGTGCAGTGGAGACTTCCACCCTTTGGATGCCTTGATCCAGACCAGTATATCCGGGTTAATAGCTGTCACTTCTAGTGACCACCTATATATCATCTGAAATTGAACTACCCAGTTCTTTTATTTTTACCCTTTATATATACATTTTTCATATTTTTATACTCACATTTTTGTTTTTTATTTTTATTATTTTTACTATTTTTTCTTATGAACAGTATTTTTAATCTTTACTAACTACTACCAACATATTTACTGCCTTTCAATATAGATAATAAAGAAGGATGCGGAAGAGGAGGAGCTGAGACTTGCTCCTGCTGCGCTCTCCCCCCCTCCTCCACCCCTATGTTGGCCGTATGAGCAACAGGCCTTTTGGAGGACGATGCTGGAGTAGAGGGGCTACCTGAGGGCTGTGGAGTTGAGGTAGCGTCCCTTGGAGCGTGTGGGTGGCTGTTGGGAGGATCGGAGGACCGGCAGTATACACCGAGGGGAGGCTGGTGGTGTCGCGAGAGGGTCCGTGATCTCGCGAGACAACCCGGGACTCACCCGGAGCAAGCTGGAGAGACGAGCATAGGGGGAAGACGCTTCCCTTTACCACGTGGCTGCCGCATGTATTGGAAACACGCCGGGTCCGGAGTGGACAGAGCCCAAGGAGACAGAGGGAGCCGTTTCCACAGCCCAGGAGAATGTGAGACCGATGCTGGACATGAGACAGGAGCCCTGCTGAGACCGTCCCCTGTTCAAGCCTTTGCTTCTTGTGAAGTGTGCAGTGCAGGGGGAAAAGAAGTAAGGGGCTCAAAATGGTTTAAAAACTCTCCTGTTTTCCGCGTTCACACTCTGTGGAACCTGATGGGGGTTGATAAGATGGTCCCAGTGCGGCTCAGCCTTTTCAGCTGATTGGATCCAAGAGGGTTTGAATGCATTGTGGGGGCTTTATGGTCGATTGTGTGGTGAGACCTATGGATGCTGGTGCTAATTCACCTTATTAACTCCTTATTAACTTCATAACCGCATTGACCAATTTTCTGCATTTTAACAACTCTATTCTACTAACTCCTCAACTGCCTGAATGACTAACAGCGGCCTATACATTACAACACAGCCTGTTAACTCCTTAACTGTCTGAACGATTTACAGTGATTTAAACACTTTACCTTTTTAATTCGTCATCTGTTTTGAGACCTATTGGGGCTCATTCGTTGGATTGCCCTGGGTGGATCGTTAGATGCTTGAACCCTTAACGTGATTTTCCCTCCTTAGCCGTGGACCGGGTACCCGTTGTGTGGCTCAGCATTTCCGCCTGATACCGGACTTTTGTATGAATTGTTCACTTTAGTTCGTCCTTTTTTCCATCCTTTGAATAATTTATTATGGTTAATTACTTTAGCCTATTACTGGAATGATTTGAGGTGTCTTAGAATCACTGCAATATATTAATTTTACAGGTGTTTGCCAGCTTTGGGTGAAAACACTTTAGTTGGTTAACTTTATGATTGTATATGTAATTATTGCGGACTAGTTTGCTTGTCCAAAAGTCTGAGGTCTGTTGATATAATCTACCTGCGCCCTAAATCGCGCGGTCCCCTGGGTGTTATAATCGAGCGAGCAATCAATTGGCGGTTAAGACTATTTCCGTCCGTAAGTGTTTTTTTTTGTTTTTTTTGTTTTTTTTTAATTGTTAACACGCAAATCAACCCTTTTAGGAGTAAGACAATTGTGCTGCCTGGAAAGAAAGGGAAGGAAGGGGGAGGGGGAGGAGAGAAGGGAAAAAAAAAAGGGGTGTTGTCTAAGCTGGGGTGGACATATTGTAGGAAAGGTCTGGATAAAGATTGAGGGGATGCCACCCAAATCAAGAAACTCCCTGAGTCCTAACAAGGAAGGGAAGGACGGTAAAAATATAACAAAAATGGACAAATTTTTGACTTAACCTAATGTGGGTGGGAAAACCAGAGGTGCTAAGATGGGGCAGGTAGGGGAGTCTAATACGGGAGTAACTAAGAACAACCCCAGGGAGGATAAGGAGCCAGGCCTGTCAGAGATATTGAAGGAAATTCAGAAATGTAACACGTCTCTTGAGGGATTAACAAGTAAAGTGGGGGATATCTCATCTGAGATTTAGGGTATCAGGGGGGAAATCAACAAAATGCGATCTAGATGTGAGGAGGTAGAGAATCGAGTCAGTGGGATCGAAGATGAGGTCCCAGAAATAAAGAAGAAATTGCGAGAATTAACGAGCTGTAATGAAAAACTTAAAAGGCAGATTACCGACTTGGAAAATAGATCAAGAAGGGCGAATGTTAGATTCCTGGGGTTGCCGGAAGGGGTAGAACGAAATGACTCAGTGCAATTTATTAAGGACTGGTTGAAGGAAAAATTTGGTGAAATATTGTCTCCCCATTATGAAGTTGAACGTGCACGGGTGCATCGGGTACCGGCAAAACCGCCGTTGGTGGGAGGGAGCCCCCGGACAATGATAGTTAAGATGACCCTTTCTAGAGATAGGGATGCGATACTACGTAAAGCCAGAAGTATGGGGATAATACAATATGAGAATGCAAAGATCCGGGTTTTTCCGGACTTCGCAGAAGATACTCAAAAAGAAAGAGCATCTTATTATGCGGTCAAAAAGCGGCTATATAATAATGGTGTGAAGTTTTCGCTAATTTTTCCAGCAAGGTTGAGAATAGTTCATGAAGGGAAAACATGTTTTTTTGATACCCCACAAGAGACATCAAACTGGATGGATTCCAAAGGTTTTAAGGAATAAGGATATTGGATAGAGACCCGCAGGAAATATTATGTGTATAATAAGGGGTGTGATGGATGAGGGGGAAGCGTAGTTCCGCCAGGTTTGCCCGATAGTTTGGCGGGTCAGAGGGGGTAGGGTGGGGTCCGAACGTTTGCAGCAGGGTTGTTTTTTTTTTTTTTTTTTTTCACTAGGTGTTTATGCACCAAGATTATATATAAATAAAAGATTGGTATAATTAAATTGGTGGTGTGGAATGTTAGGGGATTGGGGGGAAATACTAAAAGGCAAGCTACCCTCACCTTACTAAAGAAACACTCCCCATCAATAATTGGTCTCCTTGAGACACACCTCACTAACGACACTAAAGGAAGAATAAACAAACCGTGGTGGAATCAGTATTATCACTCGTATCATACTATTTACTCGAGGGGAGTTTCAATATTAATACACAGGGATTTAAATTGGGTAACTAAAGATTCACTAATAGATAAGCATGGACGATATATACTGTTATATGGAAATTTGGGTGTTTTGCGTTGTTGCATATTTTTTGTATATATCCCCCCTCCCTACTCCTCATGTATATGGGGAGAAATAGTGCAATTTTGGAATAAAAAAGATCTTTGTCCTATAATTTGTATGGGGGATTTTAATAATGTATGTAGTGAAAAAATTGATAGACAAGGTGGTAAGGTTGAGAATAGAAAAGGGGGCAGTACGCAATTTGACAGGAACTAGGTTTACATGATGTATGGACGCAGCGCTTCCCTGACAGTAAAGTTTTTTTTCTTGTTTTAATAAAACTAGCGATACAATGTCAAGAATAGATATGGCCTTAGTAAACGAAGTAGCCCTAAGATATATAGGGAAAATAAAGTATTGGCCCAGAAACTTGTCCGATCATGCCATGCTGATGGTTGAGCTAAGAATCGGGGGACAAGGAAATAAGGGGAAATATAATGTGAACCTACACTGGTTGGAGATCTTAGATCAAGACATCGCAATTAAACATGAGATAAAAGAAATGCTCACCCTAAACTGGGGATCCGCCGAAGAGAAAACAGTTTGGGATGCAACTAAAGCCTTTATCAGGGGTTGTATAAGCTCAAGAATAATACGGAAAAAAAAGGAATTCAGGGCAAAGGAAGAGAAATTAGAAAAAGAGGTTGGAGAGGCAGAACATAAGTTTATAGAAGATCCTACGGAACAAAATAAAGGGAGGTGGATCAGAGCACAGATGGAATTTAAAACCTTCTTAATGGAAAAGGCAAATCATAAGATGCAATTTATGGGTATTAAACGCCATAGAGAAAAAGGCATATTTAATAAGAGATTAACGGGGATTATTCAAAATCAAAGGGGACAGAAATTTATTTCAGCTCTCAAAAAAGAAAATGGGAACATAACCGCGGACCAAGGAGAGGTAACAGAAGAGTTGTTAGTATATTTTGAGAAGGGACTCCAGAAAAATTTAAATAGAACTAATTTAGAAATAGAGAATTATCTGGATAAAATTCATCTTCCAAAATTGACACAGGAGCAAAGAGAATGGCTAGATGAAGAAGTAACTATAGAAGAACTAACCCAAGCAGTTAAAACGGTAAAAAAAAAATCTGCCCCTGGGATGGATGGGTTGTCTTATGGGATATATGAAAGGTATGGGGAAATATTAATACCAGCTTTACATAGGGTCTTTCTGGCAGCTGTAAGAACTAAAGATTTGCCATTGTCTATGAAATTGGCCCTAATTACGTTGATTCCGAAAAAAGGTAAAGATAGACTTGAAAAAGGATCATATAGACCAATCTCGTTACTCAATTCCGATATCAAGTTGATAGGTAGAGTCCTGTCATATAGATTGAGTAAAGTAGTGGATTCTCAGATCCATAGGGATCAGAGTGGGTTTATGCCTGGCCGAACCACGCGATCCAATCTGTTGAGGGTACAGCATAATATCCAGATTGGCTCAGGGGAGGGGTCCCACTCCATCCTGTCGTTGGATGCGGCGAGGGCCTTCGACAGGGTGGACTGGGATTTCCTCTGGGCAGTGATGCGTAGAATGGGTTTTGGGGAGAGATTTCTGGAGATGATAAGTTTGTTGTATAAGAACCCAAGGGGGGCTTTAGTGGTGAACGGGGAAATAACACGAGAATTCACGATACAGAGAGGTGTGAGACAGGGATGTCCCCTTTCCCCACTTCTATTTAATCTAATAATAGAACCATTGGCAGTAAAGATCAGAGCTGACAAAAAGATAAGAGGATTCGGGGCAAAAGGGACAGATGATAAGATCACGATATATGCGGACGACATTTTGCTTTTTTTTAGAACGATCAGATTTATGTATAGACTACCTAATGGAATTGATGGAGGAATACGGGACATATTCTGGCCTACAAATAAATTGGGAGAAGTCAGTATTACTCCCTCTATCGGGACCCCTGTATGAAGATAGGGAAATTACAAAATGAAGATTATAAAGCAAGGACAAAGCTTCAAATATTTAGGAGTAAATATTTCAGCTAAAATAAAGGATTATCACAAACATAATACCATCCCAATGTTGAAAGAACTAGAAAAGAAAATAAAAAGTTGGAATGATTTAAAACTAACAACAGCGGAAAAAATTACGTTGGCTAAAGGAGTGGTCCTCCCGAAATTACTATATTTACTGGGTGCAATGATTATACACCAAAGTTTTTATATCGGATAAAAAAAAAGGACAAACTCAGAATGTGCCAGATGTGGGGGTCACGACGCCGACCTGATGCATCTCCTGTGGAGTTGTTATAAGTTGAGAGGATATTGGGATAATATTTTCCTGACGATCTCAGTGGAATATCAAATGGACATATTACCCAGTGTTAGATTAGCGCTTTTAGGAGAAAATAAAGGGCTCAAGGTATGTAAAAGGAAGGGTAGAGGAATAATTCAAGATTTATTTTGGGCGAAATTGTTGCTCTTAAGGAACTAGTTCAGGAAATGCCCCCAAAACATCAGCAATGGCTAGATTTAAGAAATGACATGAGAAAGAAGGAGAGCTAGGTTTTTTTTTCTTTGTTTCCCTGCTGCAAACGTTGGGGGGGGGGGGGGGGGAATAAATTGTAAAATAAGGAATATGTAATATGAATGTAAAATACCTCCAATTTGGAGGATGATTGGTTTTACTAATGTTGTATTAATGTGTCTGAAATGTTTGTTATAATAAAGAGGATTTAAAGAAAGAAAAAAAGATAATGAATCTTTTCTATTTAATCCCATTTTTGAGTGTGCCTACTTACCCTGTTTATTATTCTTTTTGTTAATAGATTGATAAATAAAAACACCTGGGTTAAAAGGGAGCAGTGCTGATACCATGGGAAAAAAAACTAAAGAATGAGGAAACAGAAATGCAACTATGCAAATCTGTAGAACAAAAAGACATAAATTGCACATCCTCATACCATGCTTTGACCTATTGCTTCACATAATCATTTCTCATAATCACATGTCCTCAAGGCACTATCCATATATTTTATTGTCAATTCTCTTTTTATTGAGAAACAGGAAATATACAAAGTCAGTGGCGTAACTAGAGGTTTATGGGCCCCAGGGCAAACTTTGAATTTGCCCCCCCACCCCCTCCCGCCTCCTCTGTATGTATATTCCGTCCGGGTTTATTCAGGGAAATAAATGCACATTGCACAGTGTTGCGTAATGTAGTACACAGCACTGTGCACGTAGCGCCAGCACGCTGGCTTTTAACAGAGTGGGCTGGCCACCCGCAACTATTTAGAAACACTTGCGGCCCCCCCTCCCCGCCGGGCCCGACCGCGAGTGTTATGCCCCTGTACAAAGTGTACATACATGAATCGCGTACAATAATAAAGCGCATAATAAAGAACAATAGTTGTCATAGATCTCAACGTAGTAACTTACACACGTTGTATTCATATTTATATTATATAAACCCGATAATAAACAACAGAAAGGAATTGTTTACTGAGCCATAGAGAGCGTTGGAGTAGTGTGTAGGGGTAGGATATAGAGGTAGTGGTAATGGGCGAGTAGTAGTAAATATAGGTAGGGAGATAAGTGGGAAGTAGAGAGAAAAGAGGAGAGATATAAGGAGGTACCAAGTAGCTTTATAGCTACAACATCAAATATGCGTAGAGAGTATAGGTTTGACATCAATGAGGTCAAATATCTATTTTGGATAACAAGGCAGATAGGTGCACATCCAAGAGTATTATTGAGGTCACTTAGGTAGCACTAAGCCGAGAAATACAGAGGTGGTTCAGTGAGAGTTAGGTTCTATCCCATAGACAAAGCTTTAGGCTGTCCCTGATCAACAAAATAGGAATTGTTTGTTTATACTATGTGATTGTACAACACAAGGTCATTGGAATCCCCTATAAGTGTTCCATGGACTCCACACTTTCAGGAATTTCGCTCTAGAGTGAGTTTCCCAGTGGGCTAGTTCTTCAAAGCGATAGAGTTGGTCTACTTTATCTATCCAAGCCGCTACAGTAGGGGAGGAGTCACTTTTCCATAAGTAAGGAATGAGAAGTCTGGCAGCAGTTAAGAGCATGGTAGGGAGGTTGTGATTGGATGGTTTAAGACTGTTATTGGGGCACCAACACATGATCAGTTTGGGATCTAGGGTAATATCTAGACCACAGATCTGGTCAATTAAAGAACCTACTGAGGACCAGAAGGGTTTTATACGTGGGCAGAACCACCATATGTGGGAGAGGGAACCCAATCCCGCCTTGCGCCTCCAGCATTGGTCTGATATAGTAGGATTAATCTTATGTACGAATTCTGGTTGGCTGGCCTGATCAGGTGACCTTGGAATATACTAGTGACTGCCCGTGGTGCTCGGCTCAGATGCTGTCTGGATGTCGTTACAGGCAGAGCTGCTGCATTTCAGGGAGAGTGTTAGGGCCTGGATTTAGTTCTCTGTTAGGCAGGAGTGATCTTAAAAGAACCCAACAGCCCTTTTAAGGGCTACAAGACAATTTTTTTTGTCTCCTGGCTTGGCTGGCTGGCTTGCACTAGTAGTGCAGCTATCGCCATATATAACCCTTTTTTTTATTGTTATATCTCATTGATACAAATCCATTTCATAGAGCAGTGTGGAACCATTCTGTGTGTCACATTTCAGCTGTTCAGTCACCACAATCCGTATTTTCTGTCCAGGTGACCCATTCTGTACGTCACGTCAGTAAAAAAGGTCTTTTGCTCTCACTGAGACAGCTACATTACAAAAATCTCTGTGCGACATTTGTCTGGATTGCAGTCAAAATAGCCACAGTCAGCAGGGGCTGAGTTTGCTCTCTGATAGTTTCTGCACGTCACGTTAAAAAAAAAATAAAATAAAAAATAAAATAAAATAAAAAAAATATAAAAAAAAGTTTTTTGTTGTTTTATCTCAGTGATACAAATCCATTTCATACAGCTGTGTGGAACCATTCTGTGTGTCACAGTTCAGCTGTTCAGTCACCACAATCCGTATTTTCTGTCCAGGTGACCCATTCTGTACGTCACGTCAGTAAAAAAGGTCTTTTGCTCTCACTTATACAGCTACATTACAAAAATCTCTGTGCGACATTTGTCTGGGTTGCAATTAAGCAGACCAAGTCTACCTAATCTAATAGTTTCAGTGTAATTGCTCCATACTGCACGGTACGTAATAACATACATAATTTTGCTCTAACTTATCCACCTATATATTTTCTTGTTCAGATTGAACAAGTTTGTGGGTTTCAGTACAGCAGGCCCATTTATTTTATTTTTTTATATAATACACTTATATATACAGAAAATGTTGAACCCCAGCGCTAAGGGTCGAGGACGAGGGAGTGGGCATTCAATTACTGCAGGGGGCAGAGGCCGTGGTCCTGGGCAGGGTGAGACAGTACCTGCTGTTAAGGGAGCAGGGTAACGCCGCAGAGCTACACTCCCTAGCTTCATGTCTCAACTTATAGGGACACGTGGTAGAGGACTGTTGAAACCACAACAGTGCGAACAGCTGATGTCGTGGATTGTGGACAATGCTTCAAGTAATTTGTCCACCAGTCAGTCTTCCACGCAGTCCACCCACGTTACCCAAGGGAGCACTCCTCTGGCTCCTCCACCTCCACCTCCTTCCCCCCAGTCTGCCCCCTCCCAGGAAAATTTGGAATGCGATCCGGCATACTCTCAGGAACTGTTTTCTGGACCCTTCCCAGAGTCACAAACCACTTCTCAGGTTGCTGCTGACCTCGTTCCCGATGCCCAAGTTTTCCAACTGTCGCAGTCTGTGGGTGATGATGATGATGACAATGTTGACTTAGTGGAAGAAGTGTGTAAAGAGGTGTCGGACGATGAGGAGACACGGTTGTCAGACAGTGGTGAAGTTGTTGTCAGGGCAGGAAGTCCGAGGGGGGAGGAGACTGAGGAATCGGAGGATGACGAGGTGACTGATCCAAGCTGGGTTGATAAGCCGAGTGAAGACAGTGCTTCTGAGGCGGAGGCGAGTGCTGCACCAGAACAGGTTGGAAGAGGCAGTGGTGTGGCCAGAGGCAGAAGCAGGGCCAGAGCTGGTGCATCAGCAGCAACTGTTTCACGTAGTAAAGCTCCCGTGATGTTTGCAAGTCTGGAGGTTCTTTAAAGAAAGTGAGGATGACCGATGGACTGTGGTGTGCAACCTGTGCCACACCAGGATCAGCAGGGGTGCCACCACTTCTGGCCTAACCACCACCAGCATGCGCAGGCATATGAGTGCTAAACACCCCACTCAATGGAACTAAGGCCGTTCACCTCCTGCTGGTCCCACCACTGCTCCTTCCCCTGTGTCACTCGCTGCCTCTGCTAGTCAACCCAGCCCAGGACCCCGGCATGAGCGCCTCCCGCCGGAAAACCACACCTTCGCCTCCACGATCCTCCACAGCATCCACCAATGTGTCTCAGCGCAGCGTTCAGCTGTCTTTACAGCAGACGCTGGAGCGCAAGAGGAAATACAGTTCCACCCACCAACATGCCCAAGCCCTCAACGTCCACATCTCCAAATTGCTGAGCCTGGAGATGCTGCCCTATAGGCTGGTAGAGACCGAGGCCTTTCGCAATCTCATGGCGGTGGCTGCCCCTCGGTATTCGGTCCCCAGCCGCCACTATTTTTCCCGATGTGCCGTCCCATCCCTACACCAGCACGTGTCACAGAACATCATCCGTGCCCTGACCAATGCTGTTTCTGAGAAGGTCCACCTAACCACGGACACGTGGACAAGTGCTGCCGGGCAGGGACACTATATATCACTGACGGCACATTGGGTTAACTTGGTGGAGGCTGGGACCGAGTCTGACCCTGGGGCCGCTTCAGTCGGTAGCTCTAGCCGCTGCTCGGCTGCTGTTTCAGAACATGCACAGTTTGTAACTTGGTAGCACTCATTCATTTAGAGTTCATGTAATATATAGACTCATTAGTAGGTAAAAGTTAAGCAGTGCTCCCAGGAACGTAATATTTTACATGCCAGTCTTCTATCTAAACTAAAAACACAGCGTTACTCAAGAAGTCAGGAGCCGAGTCAAATAAAGCTGTGTTTACTTTCTAGCCCCTGGCAGTAAGAAGAATGTGGGAAGGAAAAAATAAAAAATGCAAAAATGAAAATAGGAACAGCAGCAGTGCTGTGGGTAAGAGCCAGCAGGCGGTGCTCAAACTGCTGAGCTTAGGTGACAAAAGGCACACCGCCCAAGAGCTGTTACAGGGCATCACGGCGCAGACCGATCTGTGGCTGGCACCGCTGAACCTCCAGCCAGGCATGGTTGTGTGTGACAACGGGCGTAACCTGGTGGCGGCTCTGCAACTCGGCAGACTGACACATGTGCCATGCCTGGCCCACGTGTTCAATCTAATAGTTCAGTGGTTCCTCAAGACATACCTCAATCTGTCTGATTTGCTCACCAAGGTGCGCCACATCTGTGCGCATTTCCGCAAGTCGACCACAGATGCTGCCACTCTCAGGGCAGCACAGCGCCGCCTACAACTGCCCGCTCACCGACTGTTGTGCGACGTGCCTATGAGATGGAATTCGACATTAAACATGTTATCCAGAGTTTACCAGCAGCGCAGAGCGATTGTAGACTGTAAGATGTCAACTTCCACCAGAACTGGTAGTCAGGTCACTCAGCTTCCTCAAGTCTACAATGAGGAGTGGACGTGGATGTCTGATATCTGCCAGGTGTTGAGCAACTTTGAGGAGTCAACACAGATGGTCAGCGGTGATGCCGCCATTATCAGCCTCACCATCCCGCTGCTTTGCCTGTTAAAAAACTCACTGCTCAGCATGAAGTCGGATGCTTTGCGCTTGTCACAAGAGACGGTGGAGGAAGATACGTCGCTTGATAGCCAGAGCACCCTCCGGTTTGTTTCTCAGCGCGTATCGGAGGAGGGGGAAGAGGATGAAGAGGAAGAGGAGGAGAATGTCGGCGAGACAGAAGAGGGTACCAGTGCTCAGTCCTTAACTCTTGAGCGTGTATGGGCTGAAGAGGAGGACTTGGAGGTGGTGGAGGAGGAGGAGGAAATGGAGAGTCAGGCCATTGAGGAGAGGGAATTCTTGCATGTTGGGACTCTGGTGCACATGGCAGACTACATGTTAGGCTGCCTATCCCGTGACCCTCGCGTTAGAAGCATTTTTTCAAACACCGATTACTGGGTGTTCACTCTCCTGGACCCACGGTACAAGCAGAACCTTTCCACTCTCATATCTGCAGAGGAAAGGAGTATGAGAGTGAATCAATATCAACAGGCCCTGGTGCACAAGCTTAAACAATCCTTCCCATCTGACGGCGCTAGCGGCAGAGGGCATGGTTCTGTGGGCCATGTAGCGGGGGAGAGGAGGCGAGCAGGCAGCTTGTCCAGCACTGGCAGGGGAACGCTCTCCAAGGCCTTTGCCAGTTTTATGTCACCCCAGCAAGACACTGTCACCTTTCCCCAGTCTAGGCAGAGTAGGGGGGATCTGTACAGAAACATGGTTAGGGAGTACCTAGCTGACCATACCAACGTCCGGACCGATCACTCTGCTCCATACAACTACTGGGTTTCAAAGCTGGACACATGGCCTGAACTGGCGCTGTATGCCTTGGAGGTGCTGGCTTGCCCTGCCGCTAGCGTGTTGTCAGAGCGGGTATTCAGTGCAGCTGGTGGCATCATCACCGATAAGCGTACACGCCTGTCAACTGACAGCGCTGACAGGCTGACGCTTATTAAAATGAACAAAGCCTGGATTTCACCGGAATTCAAATCTCCTCCGGGGGGAAAGCAGCTAAAGATTTAAATAACTTATGTATCCGATTCCTCTTCTCTACTCCTCTTCTCTACTCCTCCTCCTCCTCCATATCGTCCAACTGGAACTCTTTTACCACAATTTTTCCGGAGGTCCACCTACAGGCCCTCTCTCTAAATAATTTTTCTGGAGGTCCACCTACAGGCCTTCTCTATAAACAATTTTTCCGGAGAGCCCCCTACAGGTCCTCTCTCCAAACAATTTTTCCGGAAGTCCACCTACAGGCCCGCTCTCTAAACAATTTTTCCGGAGGTCCACCTACAGGCCCTCTCTCTAAACAATTTTTCCGGAGGTCCACCTACAGGCCCTCTCTCCAAACAATTTTTCCGGAGGTCCACCTACAGGCCCTCTCTCTAAACAATTTTTCTGCAGTGTCAACTACAGACAGTGTAAAACAATGTTTCAGGAGCGTCAAACAGATAGTACAAAACAATTTTTCAGGAGGCGCAAGTACCGACATTTAAAAAAAAAATTTTTTTGCTGAGGGTAGACTTTATGTACTCCGAAAAGAAAAAAATTTTTGGAAGGCTCAACAAAAGCCATTTCACTGCATTCTCAGTCGGACAAAGTCATTGGTGGTGTAACCGCCATGCTGTGTCAGGCTAAATTTTTGGGTGCTTCACCAGCTACCGCATACTAACTCAGTCACTCTGTTGTCACCGCCGCCATACAGGGCCACGAAAAATGTTTATGTGGTTCGCCTGCCACCATAGTGGTTTGCACTATAGCAGCCCAAGTCTGCACATTCCCCGTTTTATCTCCAAGTAATCTATACTGCACGTCACATACAAAAAATAGGTTCTTTTGCTCTCAGTGATACAAATCCATTTAATAAAATCTTTTCTTTCTCTTTAACTGATCTATACTGAACGTCACTTTTAAAAATACGTCTTTTTTCTCTCTTTCTCTCTCTCCAAACTATTTTTCCGGATAGGTGCCATATACGGTATTAAACTGAGAAGAATACATACAACACATGCCCCACTTGATCAATCTCATAGTTGACAACTGTACCAGTTGATGCTAAATTTTTTCGAACTCCATCCGGCTGTTGTCACCACCACACACGCTAGCCAAGGGGGCACTCCTCTGGCTCTTCCAGCTCAACCTCCTTCCCCCCAGCCTGCCCCCCACCTACAGGCCCTCCCTCCAAACAATTTACCCGGATAGGGGACGTATTAGATATTATACTGAATTTTGTTTGTTCCTCTTTTAATTGCCTCCTGACCTGTGATAGGCAGAGCATGGACACGTCCCCTTAGCTGAAGTAGAAAAGACACTCCCCTGGCCAGAGCAAGCTCTTTTTCCTTTTCCATGTTCGAAAAATCCATGAAAAATATATATATGGTCCCAAGATAGGGGACGTATACGATTTTAAACTGAGAAGAATCGATATCACACATGCCCCACTAGGAGAATTTGGGGTAATGGTGGGATTAGGCAGCCTCAGAGGCATCCATGCATGCTGCCCCTGCTGTTTCCTGTCCATTTCCGTGGTGTTTCCATCATTTTCTGAGGTTTCCAGGTTTTCACCCAGCCTTCCCTAGGCAGAGCATTGGTCCCCTGCAAAAATGCTCGAGTCTCCCATTGACTTCAATGGGGTTCGTTACTCGAAAAGAGCACCCGAGCATCGGGAAAAGTTCGACTCGAATAACGAGCACCCGAGCATTTTAGTGCTCGCTCATCTCTAGTCTTGTCTGATCCGTTGCAGTAGTGTCTCCATCACCATGACAAACAGGGCAGGGGATAAGGGGCAACCTTGCCTAGTGCCATTAAAAATATAAAAGGTGAGAACAGTGTGCCATTAACCCTGACCCTAGCAGAGGGAGCAGACTACAGTGTAAAGATTGCCTGAATAAATTGCTTAGGTATGCCAAAGCTTGACAGGGCAGCCGACATGAATTGCCAACTAACCCTGTCAAATGTCTTTTCAAAGTCGGTGCTAAGAAATGTCAGAGGGCTATTAGACTTTCTAGCCCAGGAGATAAGTCTTAGCATATCGATATATTTTAGTCAAAATGCATAAGTTCACTCAACACGTAAAGTTGACCTCTTTTGAGTGAACCCCCTACTCTAATTTGACACAGTACCACATAATGACCATCTCTGCTTCTACACAGCACCTGCAGGCGGCAAGGATATCTAGCCCCAGAACATCTTTGTGGTCAGGCTAAGCCCTCTTGAAGACTGGGCGCCACCAACCTATAGACACAGCGCCACAGAATTAACAGCCACCATACAGCACTGCCTCTTGTGAACAGATCCCAAAAGCTCACACTAGACTGAAATCAAGTAGGTATTAGGGCTGTTTCACACAAGCGCGTGCAGTCTGAACAACACATGCTCATGTGAAACAGCCCTTAGAGCAGGGATAATTAGCAAGAGACTATATAAGGGTTATTACCTACTTGGTCTCAGACCAACCATAGCCACATCACCACAGAGACAATAGGAACCATGCTGCACTGCCTTACCTGAACAGATCTCAAAAGCACACCTTTCCATGTGACCTCAGAAACCATACTGAGACCAGGTATGTAGTGATGAGCAAACCTGAAGCCCCACGTTCGGGACGGTCCCGGACATTTTGGTGTCTGTGTACCGAACCCGAACAAGGATTTTGGCGCCAAAATCTGTGTCTGGGTTCATTGTTCATACTTTAAATAAAGCTTGTTGAAACGCTGGAGCACAGCCAATCAACAAGCGTTTAAGTTGTGGGCACTTGGAAGCCACAACAGTCATGCCTAGTATTGGCATGGCTGTGATTGACCGGCACACCATGTCGCCATGCATGAATAAATGCTGGATCACATGGTGCACCCCCATACTGCTCTAACTAGTGTAGGGACAGGACGCTGCTGCAGGCAAGGAGAGTGTTAGGCTTTTATTATTTTTAAAAAGTGTGCTGTGAGCTGTAGGCATTATTGATCGGTGCAGTACAGCTCCTTTGCACCAGTGAAACAGAAATACCATACTTACATGCTGTTCGGTCCGAGGGTGACCTGTTGGCTTTTTTTTTTTTTTGGTGCAATCCTACTCCTTTGCACCAGTGACAGGGAAATATAATCAATCTGTTAATTGTGTGGGTGACATATACCTATTTTTTTGGGTGTAAGAACCTTTACTTGCCACTGTCACAGGCAAATATAATAGTAAATCAGTCTGTTAATTGGGTCGGTGAGACCTACCTATTTTTTTTTGGGTGAAAAAGCCTTTACTTGCCACTGTCACATGGATATATAATAGTTAAAAGGGTTCTCGAGGAATTAAGAAAATGAAAATATGTAAATATTACTATATAAATATATTCTCAAATACTTTTCATTAGTTATAATTAGAGATGAGCGAGTAGTGAAATATTCAAAAGTTCGAAATTCGATTCGAATAGACCGCGAAATTCGACTATTCGACCGAATATCGAATCCCATTAAAGTCTATGGGAAAAAAATGCTCGCCACTTGGGAATCTCAATTCGACCACTTGGAGGTCACCAAGTCCACCCTGAAACCTCAGAAAAGGATGCCAACACTGCTGGAATGCAACTGGGACAGCAGGGGAAGCATGTCTGGGTGCATATAACGCGCCCAAGTCGCACTATTACGCCACTATCACAGCCTCTCAACAATACACTCCAAAGACAATCTAACCTCTCTGTAAAGTGAGACCATACAAGGAAACCTTCTTTCCTCTACATTGCCATGGACCCCAAGCCAAACTAGACAAAAAAGAAGATAAAATTCTGCCCCCCTTAAAATCACGTTGCCTATGACAACCACAGATGGCATAGGCAAGGGGGAAAGCAAATAGACCCCACCCCTAATTGTCATTGTGTGAGATGTGGTCAGACATGTCTTCTTTAAAATGTAAAAACAACTCAAACACATGCAGAAGCCTTAAAATGCCCAAATTGTTGGCGCTTGAGATGTCAGTGACCCGACCTGGCCCAGTGTCATGTCTAGCAGGTAAAGCAGTGGGGATGTTGAGGGATGCGTAGGACCGCAAAAGGCCGGAAGAGGCCGTGGGCTGGCCAGAGGCTCATGGAAAATTTTGTGGAGGCCCAAGAGGTGAGACGTCTTAAAAATTGTGTGGAGGCTAAAGAGGTGAGACCTCTTAAACATTTTGTGGAGGCCCAAGAGGTGAGACCTCTTAAAAATTATGTGGAGGCCCAAGAGGTGAGACCTCTTAAACATTTTGTGGAGGCCCAAGAGGTGAGACGTATTAAAAATTATGTGGAGGCCCAAGAGGTGACACCTCAAACATTTTGTGCAGGCCCAAGAGGTGACACCTCTTAAAAATTATGTGGAGGCCCAAGAGGTGAGACCTGTTAAACATTTTGTGGAGGCCCAAGAGGTGAGACGTATTAAAAATTATGTGGAGGCCCAAGAGGTGAGACGTCTTAAAAATTATGTGGAGGCCCAAGAGGTGAGACGTGTTAAAAATTATGTGGAGGCCCAAGAGGTGAGACCTCTTAAAAATTATGTGGAGGCCCAAGAGGTGAGACCTCTTAAAAATTATGTGGAGGCCCAAGAGGTGAGACCTCTTAAACATTTTGTGGAGGCCCAAGAGGTGATACGTATTAAAAATTATGTGGAGGCCCAAGAGGTGACACCTCTTAAAAATTATGTGGAGGCCCAAGAGGTGAGACCTCTTAAACATTTTGTGGAGGCCCAAGAGGTGATACGTGTTAAAAATTATGTGGAGGCCCAAGAGGTGAGACCTCTTAAAAATTATGTGGAGGCCCAAGAGGTGAGACCTCTTAAAAATTATGTGGAGGCCCAAGAGGTGAGACCTCTTAAACATTTTGTGGAGGCCCAAGAGGTGATACGTGTTAAAAATTATGTGGAGGCCCAAGAGGTGATACGTGTTAAAATTATGTGGAGGCCCAAGAGGTGACACCTCTTAAACATTTTGTGGAGGCCTAAGAGGTGAGACCTCTTAAAAATTATGTGGAGGCCCAAGAGGTGAGACCTCTTAAAAATTATGTGGAGGCCCAAGAGGTGAGACCTCTTAAACATTTTGTGGAGGCCCAAGAGGTGAGACCTCTTAAACATTTTGTGCAGGCCCAAGAGGTGAGACCTCTTAAAAATTATGTGGAGGCCCAAGAGGTGAGACGTCTTAAAAATTATGTGGAGGCCCAAGAGGTGAGACCTGTTAAAAATTTTGTGGAGGCCCAAGAGGTGAGACGTATTAAAAATTATGTGGAGGCCCAAGAGGTGAGACGTATTAAAAATTATGTGGAGGCCCAAGAGGTGAGACGTATTAAAAATTATGTGGAGGCCCAAGAGGTGAGACCTGTTAAAAATTATGTGGAGGCCCAAGAGGTGACACCTCTTAAACATTTTGTGGAGGCCTAAGAGGTGAGACCTCTTAAAAATTATGTGGAGGCCCAAGAGGTGAGACCTCTTAAAAATTATGTGGAGGCCCAAGAGGTGAGACCTCTTAAACATTTTGTGGAGGCCCAAGAGGTGAGACCTCTTAAACATTTTGTGCAGGCCCAAGAGGTGAGACCTCTTAAAAATTATGTGGAGGCCCAAGAGGTGAGACGTCTTAAAAATTATGTGGAGGCCCAAGAGGTGAGACCTGTTAAAAATTTTGTGGAGGCCCAAGAGGTGAGACGTATTAAAAATTATGTGGAGGCCCAAGAGGTGAGACGTATTAAAAATTATGTGGAGGCCCAAGAGGTGAGACGTATTAAAAATTATGTGGAGGCCCAAGAGGTGAGACCTGTTAAAAATTATGTGGAGGCCCAAGAGGTGAGACCTCTTAAACATTTTGTGGAGGCCCAAGAGGTGAGACCTCTTAAAAATTATGTGGAGGCCCAAGAGGTGAGACCTGTTAAAAATTTTGTGGAGGCCCAAGAGGTGAGCCATAAATATATAAATTTTTCTTATTTACGGAGCAATTCTACGGCGGTTAAGGAGGAGGAGGTGGAGGTGGAAATGGCACTTCATACAGATGGCACTTCACTTTTGGCTGCTTTCCACTGTTGGAGAAGCAAAGTCCGGGTCAATCCACTTGCTGTTCATTTTGATTAGCGTCAGCCTGTCGGCACTGTCGGTTGACAGGCGGCTGCGCTTATCGGTTATAATGCCCCCGGCTGCGCTGAACACCCTTTCTGATAGCACGCTGGCGGCAGGGCAGGCAAGCACCTCCAAGGCGTACAGGGACAGTTCCAGCCACGTGTCCAACTTGGAGACCCAGTAAGTGTAGGACGCCGAGGGATCGGGGAGGACAGGGTTACGGTCTGCCAGGTACTCCCGCAACATCCGCCGATACTTGTCCCTCCTGCTGATAGCGGGCCCCGCAGTGATGGAAGTTGCACGAGGGGGTGCCATGAACGTGTCCCACACCTTGGAGAGTGTTCCCCTGGTGGCTGTGGGCCTGATAGATGTTGTGGGACTCTGGGAGACCCTCTCCTCTCTGCCGCCAGCGATGGTGGGTGGGAAAATCTCCATCATGTTCTGCACGAGTTCCCTCTGGTATTCCAGCAATCGATTCGTCCTCTCCTCTACCGGAATAAAAGAGGAGACGTTATCTTTATACCGGGGGTCCAGGAGTGCGAAGACCCAGTACAGTTTGTTCTCCACTATCCGGACAACACGTGTGTCCCGGGAAAAGCAGCCCAGCATGAAGTCAGCCATGTGTGCCAGACTCTGAATAGGCATGACGTCACTGCCCCCACCTGAAGGATCACTTGCCATTTCCTCCTCTTCCTCTTCCGCCTCCTCTCCGCCCCATCCGCGCTGAACCAATGGGACGCACACAGCCTGACTGCTACCCTCGCCGCCAGCATCCTCCTCCTCTTCCACAGCCACCTCCACGTCATCCTCCTCCTCATCCTCCTCCTCCTGCAACTGCCACCGTGAAGCAGACAAAAGTGTGGTCTGACTGTGTAGCTCCGTTGCGTCTCCTCCTAACCCTGTCTCCTCTGCGTGCAATGCGTTCTCCCTTATTGCGATGAGCGATTCTTTAAGGACGCATAGGAGCGGGATGGTTACGCTCACTATAGCGTCCTCGCTGCTGACCTTCTTGGTGGACTCCTCAAAGATACGCAGTACATCGCATATGTCTGCCATCCATGGCCACTCGTGGTTGGCAAACTGAGGGAGCTGAGTTGGAGGCACGCGTGGATTCATAATCTGGTACTCCATCAATGCTCTCTGCTGCTCACACACCCTGGCCAACATGGAATAGGTGGAATTCCAGCGAGTCGGCAGGTCGCACAACAGCCGATGTTCAGGCAAATGGAGGCGTTGCTGGAGTTTTTTTAAGCTAGCAGCAGGTACAGTTGACTTCCGAAAGTGAGCGCACAAGCGCCGCACTTTCACCAGTAGCTCTGCCAGGTTGGGGTAAGTCTTTAGAAATTTTTGGACTACCAGATTAAAAACGTGGGCCAGGCATGGTACGTGATTGAGTTCGGCAAGCTCCAGAGCCGCCACCAGGTTACGGCCGTTATCGCACACGACCATGCCTGGTCCTAGCTGCAGCGGCGACAGCCACATCTCCGTCTGCTGCAATATGGCGTCCCTCACTTCTGGGGCGCTGTGCTTCCTGTCGCCCAAGCTGATGAGCTTAAGCACCGCCTGCTGACGTCTCCCCGCGCCAGTGCTGCAACGCTTCCAGCTAGCGGCTGAGGGCGATGTTAAGGCAGAGGAGGAGGAGGAAGAGGAGGGGGGTGTATCAGAACCCATGCTGGCAATCTTGGGCGGGGGTGGTAGGTAGGCCGTCTCTGTTTGCGACCCCGTCCCCGCTTCCACAACATTCACCCAGTGTGCCGTCAAAGAGATGTATCGTCCCTGGCCGCAAGCGCTTGTCCACGAGTCGGTGGTCAAGTGGACCTTTGCGCTGACTGCGTACCTCAGGGCCCGCCTGATGTTACGCGACACGTGCTGGTGCAGGGCGGGGACGGCACTCCGGGAAAAGTAGTGGCGGCTGGGGACGGAATAGCGAGGTGCGGCAGCCGCCATCAGGTCGCGGAAGGCCTGCGTCTCCACAAGCCTAAACGGCAACATCTCCAGGGCCAGCAGTTTGGAGATGTGGCAGTTTAAGGCTTGGGCTTGGGGGTGACTCGAGGCGTACTTCCGCCTGCGGTCGAACGCCTGCGAGATGGACAGTTGTTGGGACGAGGAGTGTGAAGGTGCAGGCGAAGAGGCGGGGGAAGGGGAGGCTGAAGGAGAAGGCCCCAAAGTAGCCGAGGCAGAGGCAGATGTGGAGGTGTCCTGGCTGGAGGTCTGGACCGCAGTGGCAGCACACAACAAAGGGGAAGAGGCAGTGGCAGCAAGACCGGGCGCAGGTTGTATTGCGTTTGCTCTCTCCCACTCAGCCCAGTGCTTGACTTCCAAGTGACGCCGCATGCCTGAGGTGGTCAGATTGCTCTTCTCAGAGCCCCTACTCAGTTTTGAGTGGCAGAGTGTGCAAACCGCGCTCAGTTTGTCATCCGCACAAACATTAAAAAATCTCCACACCACAGAAGTACGAGGCCTCGATGGGGGAGCTTCGCACGACTGCCCGCTGCCGGGAACAGCTTCGGCCCTGCTGGCTGTGGCCTCACTTCTCTGTCTGGACTGTCCTCTGCCTGTGGACATCCCTCTGCCTGTGGACATCCCTCTGCCTGTGGACATCCCTCTGCCTCTTGCTGCCTTTTTCGGTGCTGCGCAGACCACCACCTCTCCACTACTTTCCTCGCTGGACATCACCCCTGGCCAAGTGGGGTCGGTCATTTCGTCATCCACCACCTCCTCTTCCACTTCCTCACTCTGCTCCTCCTGCTGCCCACTGGACATTCCAACAGCCTCCCTTGATGGCAACTGCGTCTCATCATCATCATCGCTCATGATAACAGATGCTGGTTCAGGGTCCACATCAGCAGGAGATGGCGAAAACTCAAGTGTTTGGGCATCACTACAAACAAATTCCTCTGCTAGCTCCTGGGATTCTTCCGGCACATCTGAAAAAGGACCCGAAAAGAGCTCCTGGGAGGGGTCAATGGTGGGATGACTCTGTTGGCCAGGTGTGGAGGAAGGAGGGTCAGAGTGAGACTGTGTGGATGACTGGCTGGTGGACAACTGTGTGGAAGCGCTATCGGCTATCCATTGCACCACCTGTTCAACCTGCTCAGGCCTCAACAGCGGTGTAACCCGCCCCCTGCTTAACTGTCCCATAAAGGCAGGGATTCTGGATGAGCGGGATCCTGGCTGACCCTCACCAGCACGCATTGTATCCCCACTGGCTTCAACAAGGCCCCCAACAGCATTTCCGCGCCCCCGTCCTCGTCCTATTCCGCTAGCCCCCCTCCGCATTTTATTTTTTTTTGGTTACAATATTTTGCCTTCACAGCCGTGAAATTATTTTGCAAGAGAACGCACAGTACAGTTGCCAATTATAAGGCCTATATATATTTTATAGTTCAAGGTACACAGCTGTGTACTAACTTTTCAGATGGTGGGTATTAACACCAGGTATTTAAATAATTTTGCAAGAGAACGCACAGTACAGTTGCCAATTATAAGGCCTATATATATTTATAGTTCAAGGTACACAGCCGTGTACTAACTTTTCAGACGGTGGGTATTAACACCAGGTATTTAAATAATTTTGCAAGAGACCGCACAGTACAGTTGCCAATTATAAGGCCTATATATTTTATAGTTCAAGGTACACAGCCGTGTACTAACTTTTCAGAAGGTGGGGATTAACACCAGGTGTTTAAATAATTTTGCAAGAGAACGCACAGTACAGTTGCCAGTTATAAGGCCTATATATTTTATAGTTCAAGGTACACAGCCGTGTACTAACTTTTCAGATGGTGGGGATTAACACCAGGTATTTAAATAATTTTGCAAGAGAACGCACAGTACAGTTGCCAATTATAAGGCCTATATATATTTTATAGTTCAAGGTACACAGCTGTGTACTAACTTTTCAGATGGTGGGTATTAACACCAGGTATTTAAATAATTTTGCAAGAGAACGCACAGTACAGTTGCCAATTATAAGGCCTATATATATTTTATAGTTCAAGGTACACAGCCGTGTACTAACTTTTCAGACGGTGGGTATTAACACCAGGTATTTAAATAATTTTGCAAGAGACCGCACAGTACAGTTGCCAATTATAAGGCCTATATATTTTATAGTTCAAGGTACACAGCCGTGTACTAACTTTTCAGAAGGTGGGGATTAACACCAGGTGTTTAAATAATTTTGCAAGAGAACGCACAGTACAGTTGCCAGTTATAAGGCCTATATATTTTATAGTTCAAGGTACACAGCCGTGTACTAACTTTTCAGATGGTGGGGATTAACACCAGGTATTTAAATAATTTTGCAAGAGAACGCACAGTACAGTTGCCAATTATAAGGCCTATATATATTTTATAGTTCAAGGTACACAGCCGTGTACTAACTTTTCAGACGGTGGGTATTAACACCAGGTATTTAAATAATTTTGCAAGAGAACGCACAGTACAGTTGCCAATTATAAGGCCTATATATTTTATAGTTCAAGGTACACAGCCGTGTACTAACTTTTCAGACGGTGGGGATTAACACCAGGTATTTAAATCATTTTGCAAGAGAACGCACAGTACAGTTGCCAATTATAAGGCCTATATATTTTATAGTTCAAGGTACACAGCCGTGTACTAACTTTTCAGACGGTGGGGATTAACACCAGGTATTTAAATAATTTTGCAAGAGAACGCACAGTACAGTTGCCAATTATAAGGCCTATATATTTTATAGTTCAAGTACACAGCCGTGTACTAACTTTTCAGACGGTGGGGATTAACACCAGGTATTTAAATAATTTTGCAAGAGAACGCACAGTACAGTTGCCAATTATAAGGCCTATATATTTTATAGTTCAAGGTACACAGCCGTGTACTAACTTTTCAGACGGTGGGTATTAACACCAGGTATTTAAATAATTTTGCAAGAGAACGCACAGTACAGTTGCCAATTATAAGGCCTATATATATTTTATAGTTCAAGGTACACAGCCGTGTACTAACTTTTCAGACGGTGGGTATTAACACCAGGTATTTAAATAATTTTGCAAGAGAACGCACAGTACAGTTGCCAATTATAAGGCCTATATATTTTATAGTTCAAGGTACACAGCCGTGTACTAACTTTTCAGACGGTGGGATTAACACCAGGTATTTAAATAATTTTGCAAGAGAACGCACAGTACAGTTGCCAATTATAAGGCCTATATATTTTATAGTTCAAGGTACACAGCCGTGTACTAACTTTTCAGAAGGTGAGGATTAACACCAGGTATTTAAATAATTTTGCAAGAGAACGCACAGTACAGTTGCCAATTATAAGGCCTATATATTTTATAGTTCAAGGTACACAGCCGTGTACTAACTTTTCAGACGGTGGGGATTAACACCAGGTATTTAAATAATTTTGCATGAGAACGCACAGTACAGTTGCCAATTATAAGGCCTATATATTTTATAGTTCAAGGTACACAGCCGTGTACTAACTTTTCAGATGGTGGGTATTAACACCAGGTATTTAAATAATTTTGCAAGAGAACGCACAGTACAGTTGCCAATTATAAGGCCTATATATATTTATAGTTCAAGGTACACAGCCGTGTACTAACTTTTCAGACGGTGGGTATTAACACCAGGTATTTAAATAATTTTGCAAGAGAACGCACAGTACAGTTGCCAATTATAAGGCCTATATATATTTTATAGTTCAAGGTACACAGCCGTGTACTAACTTTTCAGACGGTGGGTATTAACACCAGGTATTTAAATAATTTTGCAAGAGAACGCACAGTACAGTTGCCAATTATAAGGCCTATATATTTTATAGTTCAAGGTACACAGCCATGTACTAACTTTTCAGACGGTGGGATTAACACCAGGTATTTAAATAATTTTGCAAGAGAACGCACAGTACAGTTGCCAATTATAAGGCCTATATATTTTATAGTTCAAGGTACACAGCCGTGTACTAACTTTTCAGACGGTGGGGATTAACACCAGGTATTTAAATAATTTTGCAAGAGAACGCACAGTACAGTTGCCAATTATAAGGCCTATATATTTTATAGTTCAAGGTACACAGCCGTGTACTAACTTTTCAGACGGTGGGTATTTACACCTGGTATTTAAATTAGTTTGCAAGAGAACGCACTGTACAGTTGCCAATTATAAGGCCTATATATTTTATAGTTCAAGGTACACAGCAGTAGTGCCAAATATAGTTTGGTATGTAGCAGAGCACCTAATACACCACTAATGCCTCTCTCTGTCCCTACTCCAGCAGGTATCCCTGAATACAGCAGCCGTTCTCTGTAAAGTCTATATTGTAGTAAAGCTATCACTGTACTGCACTATAGTAGCCCTGATAAGGGCTTTTAATCACGCTCCTGCCTGTCCAACAGCTAAAACCTGTCTCTCCCTTCTCCAGCCTCTGTCCCTGACTAAGTTCACACAGCATATGCGTACGAGCAGGAAGAGCTGAGTTTTTAATATTCGAGGTCACATGGTTTTTCCAGCCAATGCATGTAGACGCCGTTTTCGCGCTGCCAGCGTGCTCAGCGTGCCTGTCATACCCCCCCTGCATGGTGATTGGTGGAAAAAGAGCGCCAGGGAAGGTGGGAGGGGAAACGAATTCTAAGTGCGCCATCGCCGTTATACTCGAACGAAATCGAGTACGCCAAATAGCGTAGTATTCGATCGAATACCAGCTCGATCGAACACTACTCGCTCATCTCTAGTTATAATGGCTTGTTTTGTCTGGGGAGCAATCATCAGGAGAAATAAAATGGCTGCTGTCCGATTGTTACACCCAAAACCTGTCTTAATCACACAGCAGGACAAGTTATTTCAGAACACCGAGCTAAAGAGCTGCCTCATCCTCCTCTCTGCTCTACTTGTAAGGCATTATGGTCCTGAATAAAGTTTAATATGATCTTCAGCTGAATCTCTGTAGGAATGAAATTCTTGAGGAGACATGTAGTACAGAGGAGGTGGGGATGTGGCTGTGTCCTGTTGTGTGATTAGGACAGATTTTGTGTGTACTAATAAGACGGTAACCATTTTATTTCTCCTAATGATTGCTCCCTAGACAAAACGACTCATTATAACTATTGAAAAGTATGAATATATTTATAATAAAGTAATATTTAGGTACCGTACAGTATTTTTATTTCCTTAATTCCCCGAGAACCCCTTTAATCAGCCAGTTAATTGGGTCGGTGAGACTTAACTATTTTTTTTTTTTTGTGAAAAAACACTATTTGCCACCGTCACAGAAATATATAATAGATAATGAGCAGGTTAATTGGGTGGGTGAGACCTACCTATTTTTTGTGTTTAAATCACTGTACTTGCCACCGTCACAGGGAAATATAATAGTTAATCAGCCAGTTAATTGGGTCAGTGAGACCTACCTATTTTTTTTGCTGAAAAAACACTGTACTTACCACTGTCACATGATATATAACAGTTAATCAGCCTGTTATTTGGGTTGGTGAGACCTACCTATTATTTTTGGTGAAAAAACACAGTACTTGCCACTGTCACAGGGAAATATAATAGTTAATCAGCCAATTAATTGGGTCGGTGAGACCTACTTATATTTTGTGTTTAAAAAAACTGTACTTGCCATCGTCACAGGGATATATAATAGTTAATCAGCTGGCTAATTGGGTTGGTGAGACCTACCTATTTTTTTTTTGTGATAAACACTTCTTTTGCATCCGTGACATGGATATACAATTGTTCATCTGTCTAATTTTGTGGGTGATTGTAACAAAATAAGGAGAGCATCAACTAGAGGACGTGGCCATGGTGCTGCTGGTGTTGGTGGAGCTTCTGCTGCAAGGAGAGGACGTTGTCGATCTGTGCCAGCTATACGTCCAAATGAAACACCTTCATCTGGTGCACGCAAGCGACGGGACCTCCTGCATAATTTTGTAGGCCTGAATACCAGTCTAAGAACGGTGAGCCAGAATAAGTAGAGGTGGTAGTAGATTGGGTGGCTGAGAGTACCTCCAATTCCTTCATATTGTCTTCACCCGGTCCACTGCTGAAAGCACAGAGTTGGCACCGGCGGCCCATGGGCACCCGTCTTCCACCACAACCCCTTGCACATCAGCCAAGCAGTTTGAGTCCCAAGTCATGCAGCAGTCACTAATGCTTTTTGATTACTTTGCTGGCAGTCTTTTCATGGGCCATCCACCTAGCCCTGCCTCAGAACTTACAGAGATTGAGTGCACTGATGGCCAACCACTTATGTTTGAGAATGAGGATGTGGGAGAACCACCGCAGCACGTCTCTGATGACGATGACAAAACACAGGTGTAAACTGCTGTGGCTTTCTGCAGTGTGCAGACCAGCCAAGAGGGCAGCGGTGAGGAGTGGGTGGAAGATGATATGGGGGATGAACAGGTCCTAGACCTCACATTGCATGCAGGTCCTGCTAGTGATGTGTGCAGTTCGGAGGAAGAGGTGTGGGTCACGCAGTGCCAGCTGCACAGCAAAAGAGGGAGCCGGGTGCAAAAACAGAGTGGCCATCCCCCAGCCAGTATGCCTGCTACTGCCCAACGTGCCAAGAGACATAGCACACCAAAGCCAGTGCAAAGCAGTTCCCTGGCGTGGCAGTTCTTCAGGCAGTGTGCTGACGACAGGACACGGGTGGTTTGCAGTCAGAGCCTGAAGCGAGGCATAAATGTTCTAAACCTGAGTACCACCTCCATGATCCAGCATCTAACCGCAAAACACTAGCTGCAATAGCGTAGACACCTCAAGAACCTTGAAAGATTAGAGGCTCCCCCTGCCCCTCTTCTGCTGAGGTCTTGGCCTCTTCCTCCCCGTCTGGAGCGACAGTGGCACCTGCCACCTTGCAAGCAGAGGATGTGGCAGCAACACCAGCACCACCATCACAAGCATCTCCACACTATCCCATGGTAGCGATCAGTTGTCCATCCCCCAAACAGTGGAGAGAAAGAGGAAGTACCTACCCACAAGCCTTGGCCCTGAATGCCAGCATTTCAAAATTGCTAGCTTTTGAAATGCTGCCATTCCATCTGATGGAGACGGAGAGTTTTGAAAATGTAATGTAATGTCCCACGGTACGTGTTTCCCAACCGTCACTACTTTTCCACGTCGGTCATCCCTGCCCTGCACAAACAAGTGGTGGAAAAAATCAGGTGTGTGCTGTGTACATTAAAATGAACCAGGTATGGATACCACACGACTTTTCCATACCTTGGCAAGAGTAGAGAGGTACCCAGTCATTGTTATATTGCAGTGCAGTTTGTGCATTCTCTTTGCTTTTTTCCCAATGTTTTGGGGCCTCCACTAACCAAAAAACAAAAAAATATAAGAAAAATTAAAAAACTAAATTAAAAAAAGGTGGTCACCGCCACATCGTCCTGCACTGCTATGTCCGCATCCACCACGTCTGCCACTTCTGCCTGCACCGCCACTATCACCTCCTTCTCCACTGGGACCTCTGCCTGCTGGCTCAAGATTATTATGTCTTATATTGGCAGAGTAGAGAAGTATACCAGTAGCACCCAGCCATTGTTATACTGAAGGGCACTTTGTGGGTTCTCTTTGCCAATGTTTGGTGGCAAAAAAAAAAAAAAAAAAAGAATTGTAATAAGACAACCTATTTTGCATCCATCCATCTAATGTATGAGTAAATTCTTCTGTGGAGTGTGTCTAGCATCCGTCTTACTGTGGTAGGAGAAAAATTATTCTAATATATTGCTCCGCCTCTTACACCTACACCTCCACGTCCCCCTCCTCCACCACCTCCTGGCTGAAGATTATTATGTCTTATATTGGCAGAGTCGAGAAATATACCGGCCACACCCCCAAAAATGGCTAAAGGTCACACACAGAATTGACATTTGTTGGAAGCAGGGCAATTGTACTGCTCTTACGCCCACTTTGGGGCCTTTTGCAGACCTCTAGCCCTTTCTATGACTTTTTTACAGCCATTTATAGTGCCCCAAAGTTCGGGTTCCCATTGACTTCAATGGGGTTCATTGTTTGGGGTCAAGTTCGGAACCCAAATCAAACTTTGAAACAAAGTTCGGACAAACCCCTTGAACCCGGACATCCAGCTGTCTGCTCACCCCTACAGGTACGTAATAACCCTTATACAGTGTCCTGCTAGTTATCCAATTTGGTTGAACTTGATGGAGTTACTGTATGTCTTTTTTCAACTGTATTAACTATATATGTAGCAATACATGGTGACCACTGCCACCAAAAACAACCACAATTCAGCATCACCTCAAGTAAAAAACGGCCGTGCAAAAAAATATTGTCGAAAAGGGCGACCAAATGCGCCAGGAGTAAAAACTACACCGGTTCCTGAATATATTAGTATTTCCCTAATCTTTATGCTTGTTTCCAGGCATAAATGTTGGTAAATTTGTCAGTCCCCACCACGGCCCACCACTCTTGACTGTTGACATGACAAAGATTGTCATGCGATAAAATATTGTCAGGTGGAATAAAAAGTCATAAAAAGGGGGTTTGCGACTTTTTGACACCAAAAACACACTTAGTCCCTTTGCAAATGACCCCTTTTTTAAATATTAAACCTGCACCTGCAGACAGCGTGATCAAGCAGTCCAACAACATCCCTGCTGTCAGACTAAGTCCCCCTAGCACTGGGCCCCACCAACCCATAGACACTGTTACAACCGCCACCATGCAGCACTGCCCCGTGGATCTCAAAAGCCCACCTTTTCTTGTGGTCTCAGAAACCAGACTGAGACCAGGTACATATTAACCCTGTTACACTGGCATCCGTGTTCACCTCTCCACTCACCATATGTCTGTCCTGTGTGTATGTGCAGCAAGCCTCAGGGAAGCTGGTGCAGACGATGGAGTGGTAGTGGCCCTGATGCAGTGATGTGTCACAGTGTGCTCCCTCAGGCCATTGCTCCCTGGGGATCAGTGCATTGGAAATGTAGTGTTGAAGAATGAGGCCAGAATTAAACGTATAAAAGTACTTTTACTAAGCAGAACTTCAAATTAATTCAGTAGAAGCAGATTTTGAGTGCAATATTCTGGTATCAGAAAGGATGATGGCGGTAGGTTGGTTGGCTGCAGTTTAGCACTAGTATTATACTGGCCTAGTAATAGTCTGGGTGGCTGTAGTCTCTGACCTTACAGCAGTGTCATTGATGATGGATACAGCTGTTCCCTCTGCTGTCTATCTTCTCAAGGATTTACTTGAGTTCTTATTAATCCGATCCCTCCAGAGAATCCTCTTTAGGCTTCTTTCACACTCCCAGTATTTGGTCAGTATTTGTAAGGCAAAACCAGGAGTGGAACCTACAGAGAAAAGGTGCAATAGAAATATTTGTGCCTGTTCTGTGTTTTGGACCCACTCCTGGTTTTGGCTTATAAATACTCATACAAAAATACTGACCAAATACTGACCATGTGAAAGAGGCCTTTGAAGCAGGAGCTCTGTAGTGTGCCTCATTTATCTTCTGATTCTGGATGGATTGTGCAAAAACACTGGTGCAACAAAATATTGTCGCACAGGCGTTGAAACTGTCGCAAAAAGGGGGTTTGTAACTTTATTTTACACCAAAAAGTGCCTTTGTTCGCTTTGTAAATTACCTCTTTTGCCTGATCTACACGTGCAGCTTGGTTCCGCTAGGCTTTGCAGAAAAGAGCTATAATCTGTTTGTTGCTGTGTACTGATTGCTGCTGGATTCTTGGACTTTGACTCTTGCTGCCTGCCCTGGCCTCAGCCTGAATTTAGACTATAGGGGTCATTTATTAAAGTGCTTGCAACTATTTTAGTCCTAAAAATAGTCGCAGGCTCCTTTTTTTACACCTGGAAACAAGCGTAAATGTTGGTGAAAAACCCCTGTCTGGAGTAGTCTGTATTCTAGCCGCACAGACTGACATAGGTCCAACTAATTTATGAAGAAGCACATGCCTCGTCATAAATTAGCCGAATCTTACTACAGTGTAGGGGGAACCTAAGACCGGCGTAAAAAACTGGTTTTAGTAAATGACCCCCTATGACTATTGCCTGGTCCTCCGGTGCTGTGCATCGTTGTCTCTGATCCCCATTGGCTGGCACAGTGGATCCACAACTATAATAAACCCTTATACAGTGCCCTGCTAGTTATCCAATTTGATGCAGCGTCACATGGCGACCATCATGCTACACTACCCCATGTGAACAGATGTCAAAAGCTTACCTTTCCATGTGGTCTCAGAAATCACACTGAGACCAAGGAGGCATTAACCCTTATGTAAACTCCTGATAATTCAAAACCAATCAGTAGAAAAAAAGATACAGTATGGATCAAACAGCCACATACTGAGACCATATAAAGAGGTGAGCTTTTGCAATTTATTGACATCATGCAGTGCTGCATGGGGGCTGTCGCTGTTATGATGCTGTGCCTATGGGCTGGAGAGGCCCAGTGAGGGGTGTACCTAGCTTTTCTACTGCCTGAGGCAAAAATTGAAATGGCGCCCCCACCCCCATGCCATATTCTCAACTTAACCCCTTCTCGTCGGCCCTACTGTTAATTAAGACATACTTGAAAAAACTTTACATACAGCACTACAAAACATACAACATATCTCTTACATCCAGTAATGTCATTTGATGTAGATGTTCTCTTTCCTCTTCTTCTCCATTCGGTCCGCCCTTATAATGTGTGCCAGTAGAAAAAAAATGCCCACCGAAAATGTGCACCAGTACAAGTAAATGCCCCTTATAATGTGTGTCAGTACAAAAAAATGTCTCTTATAATGTGTGCCTGTACAAAAAATGTCACCTTAAAATGTTTCCCACTACAAAAAAATACACCCATATAACGTGTGCTAGTAAACTGTCTCTTGTGTGTGCCACTTTATCAATGCCAGTACAGAAAACAATATGCTCTTTATTTGTGCCAGTACAGAAAAAGTATACTCCCTTATGCGTGCCAGTGCAGAAAAAATGGGCCCTCTTATGCGTGCCAGTACAGAAAAAATATACCGCCTTATGTGTGCCAGTACAGGGAAAAATATGCCCCCTTATGCATGCCAGTACAGTTAAAATATGACCCCTTATAGTGCACCAAGTAGAACCTAAGTCCCCATAGTGGCCCAAAGTCTTAACAGTGGCCAAATGGCATGCTGTCAAAGTAAAAAACAAACTAAAATACCCCCATGCCTCTGTCTGTAATGCAGTGCAGAACACAGGCCTCTGTCCTCTGCAGTCTGGTTCAGGCAGCGCAATGAATATGACGTCATTGCACAACCTGTACTGGCGTCTGTTAGGCTACATGCACTAAGCCTGAAGCCTATAAGAGGGAAAGGCAGGGCATGGGAACTTCACTCCCGTGCCCCACTGCTGCAACAGCAATACAGTTGAATATGGAGAAATGAGCTCTTCCACAATTGAAGCACTCATTAGTAGTGTTGAGCGAGCACCTCTGTGCTCGTTTGCTCGGGTGCTCTGGCCGAGCACTTGGGGCTGCTCGAGTGCTCGGCTGAGAACCTGAGCATAATGTTAGTCAATGGAACTAAACCAGGCACGAGGGGAGGGTGTCTGGTTAATAGAAAAAGGTCAGAATCGCGACTTCTCCTCTTTTACTCCTTTGACTTGTAAAAGTATGCTAATTAGCTGAATTTGTACGCATTAGCGCACAATGCGTAGCATTAGCGTACAAATCAACATTACAGTGAATGCCAGTGTTCCCCCGCACGTTTATTCGCTGCGTAGCAGCGAACAAACGTGCGGGGAAGAGACTCGAGCATTGCGCTCGAGTACACTCGGCGTTCGGCCGAACACCGAACGGACCCGAACGTAGGCATGCTCGCTCAACACTACTCATTAGATAATACTGCCTGCATCTGCTGCCCCCACTTTTTCATAGGTGGTGTCATCTGAGGCAATAACCTCACATCGCCTAACTTGCATCACCAATCTGCCATCCAGTGTGCCACTTCTTTGCCCAAAATGCTGCTCTGGCCCCAATGTGCTATTACTTTGTATTAAATGCTACTCTGCCACTAATGTGCCACTACTCTGCCCCAAATGCCACTCTGCCCTCTAATGTGCTACCACTCTCCCCTCAATGCCACTCTCACTCCAATGTACAATATGTATCACATTCTGCACCCTTTGATTCACACCTCTACTGTCTCATGTTCAGTCAGTCACTAGACCAATATCCCACTTTGTGACTGGATGAGTGAGATGACGCAAGTGAATAGCGGGATATAAATCTAGTGACTCACTGAATATGAAAGCCTGAGTCAGTACTGTAGCTGCAGTACATAGAAGACTGGAGGGAGAGGACAGGCATTATAATTTATGGGGGCACTACAGAGAATATTAGAACTCTAGGGGGTACGGCAGGAGGAATTATAATTACAGTGGGCAGTGGTGGCGGGCATTATTACTACTAAGGACTCCATAGTGCCTTATAGATTGGCATTATTTCTGTTAGGGGTGCCTTATTAGTACTAAGGGCACTGTAGGGAGCCTTATTACCACTGGGGGTAATATGGGGAGGGGGAACTTCTGCCTAGCAGTGAGCCCAGTGACATCACCGGCACTAATGGATAGGCTTTAGCGCCGCCCTAGCTTGTAAAGCTGCCCATCAGTGCCAGTGATGTCTCCGCTTAGCAGTGTAAAAATGTAAACAAAACAGCCCTTGCCCTTCGCTTTACAGCAAAGGCCAAGGGAGCGCATCGGAGCATAAAATGTCATAGGGGCCGCCCCTGCTGGGGATAAAGAGAAGGCAGAGTTCCTAACTGGGTTTTTCAGCTCTGTATATATAAAAGAAGAGAGGGCATCTCATGAGGGTAGTGCCACTAAATACTTCAAATAACATACTTTAAGGGGTTTTCTGGGATTGTACTACTGATGACCTATTCTCAGGATAGGTTATCAGTATCTCATTGGTGGGGGTCCAACATCCAAGACCCCCGCCGATCAGCTGTTTGAGAAGGCACCAGCGCTCCAGTGAGCACCACTACCTTCTCCCCGCTCACCAAGCACAACGCCATTTATTGTACAGTGGCTGTGCTTGGTATCGTGGTGAGCCGCATTCACTTGAATGGGGCTGAGCTGCTCCTGGGCCACGTGACCGATGAACCTGACTTCACTGATATAGGAAAAGCGAAGAGAAGGCTGCGGCGCTCACGGGAGCGCCGGTGCCTTCTCAAACAGCTGATCTGTGGGGGACCCGGGTGTCAGACCCCCACGATCAGATACTGATGACCTATCCTGAGGATTGATCATCAGTAGTAAAATCCCGGAAAACCCCTTTAACTGGCTGACTGTAGATATGGTCCTTAATATGATAAAACAAAATTAAAAGTGAACAAGGCCCCAGGTCCAGATGGATTACACCTTAGAGTTCTAAAGGAGCTCAGTTCAGTTATGGCTTTGCCTCTGTTCAGAATATTTACAGATTCTTTAACCAGGAAATTATAGACCAGTAACCTTAACATCCATGGTGGGAAAATGTCCATGGTGGGAAAATGTTTGAGGGCCTTCTACGGGACTACATACAGGATTATGTAACTGTCAATAATATCATAAGTAATAGCCAACATGTTTTTACTAAGAACAGAAGTTGTCAGACTAACCTATTTATTTTTTTTTTTTATGAGGAGGTGAGTAGAAGCCTGGACAGAGGGAAGGCTGTCGATATTGTGTTTTTGGACTTTGCAATGGCATTTGATACTGTCCCACATGGATGCCTATGGGTAAATTGAGGTCTATTAGTTTAAGAGTGGGTACAAAACACAGAAGACATCCATTCATGTGTCATCTCTGTTTGAATCCACTCCAGCTTTTTTTTTCTGGCCTTAGCAATACTGGTGGATTACTGAGCAAATGCTGACCGTGTGAGCGGGGATGCTCAAAAGACAGGATCCGTTTTTTTGGGGTTGTTCTTATGACGAATGAGATGATGGGAAAAATAAACAGTGACGTCAACACAAACTTACTATGTCAGGGAGACACTACTTGTCTCAGCATGTGACAGAACAGGTTCTGTAGAAATCTATGTGGAATCAGCTGAAGACGGTGTAAAAGGAGTGCACTCTTTCACTCTATAGTAGAATCTTGGGCCACTGCACGGTTCTGTATATCTGACGCTAACATTGACTTGTAAGGCTGAATTCACACTTGAGTTATTTGGTCAGTTTGGGCCTCGTAACTGACCAAATAAGTGAAGTGTGAAGTAATTCTAAAGGTGATGCCTGTCATCTAGCACAGCGGACTCCATATGCATGTTTCTGCAATGCAAAGTGTTCTACACTACTACACAGGCTCTCAGCAGCCAGGAAATAGCAGTTTTTTAACGTGATTCGTCACAAATAAATTCAGATCGAATCAAATCTTTTTGGGAAATTCGGCGATCGGTCCAAATCAAATTTTTGAGAAATTCGCTCATCTCTATTCATATCCATCCAGTAGGGGTGTATCACATTTCTAATATGCTAATTGATGGCGCTTAGAAGAGACTCGCTTTCTCTAGCATTCCTATCCTCAAAACCTTATGATGACATCCATAACAAATAAATTAAGATTAGTATTTATTCAAATACTGAAAAAAACAGCCAATGTGGTTAAAATACCTAGGTAGTTTAGGAAGGCAAGAAAATAAAAATATATTCATAGCAGTGGCGTACTGCCAATGGCGGCAGAACACACCATGGCTATGGGGCCCGTGAGGTTGGAGGGCCCGGCAGGGCTGAATGGCCCTGCCCCCTCACTTCCTAGTCTTCCGTATCCCAACTTCTCCTGTCTGTCTCCTCACCCCTGCAGTCCAGTGTAGGTCTCCTCTTCCCTGCAGTCCAGTGTAGGTCTCCTCACCCCTGCAGTCAAGAGATAGGTCTCCCTCTTGTTCTTTAGGTCTCCTCACCCCTGCAGTCTATGGTGCTGTGGGCTAAAGGACCTTCCTGACGTCATCCGCCCATGTGACCAGTGAGGGAGGAGCCAGAGGAGCAGAGAGCTGTGTTTCTGTACGGAGGGGAGCTGGAGTTTGGTGAGGCCTAGCTGTGTGTGTCTGTCCCCCTGTGTGTGTGTCTGTCCCCCTGTGCGTGTGTGTCTGTTCCCCTGTGTGTGTGTCTGTGCCCGTGTGTGTGTTTGTGTGTCTGTCCCCCTGTTGGTGTGTGTGTGTGTGTGTCTGTCCCCCTGTATGTCTGTCCTCCTATGTGTATGTGTCTGTCCCCCTGTGTGTGTGTGTGTCTGCCCCCTGTGTGTGTGTGTCTGTCCCCCAGTGTGTGTGTGTCTGTCCCCCTGTGTGTCTGTCCTCCTGTGTGTGTCTGTCTCTGTGTGTCCTTGTGCCTGTGTGTGTCACCATCACCATGCCCACAGTGTTCCTATGTCTTGACGCTGCTGGTTCAGGACGTTATGTGGGGGCAAGAAGAAGACGGAAGAGGAGACAGCGGCGCCAGCATGGAGTCCGTGGGAGAGGCACAGGGAGGCACACCAAGGACGTAGGTAACACTACCACATGATCTGCACTAATGTTATCTGTGGTTTCACATAGGACGGCAGGTAACACTACCACATTATCAGCACTAGTGTTATCTGTGGTTTTACAGAGGACTGCAGGTAACACTACCACATTATCAGCACTAGTGCTACTTGTGGTTTTAAATAGGACTGCAGGTATACACACATACAGTGCCTTGCGAAAGTATTCGGCCCCCTGAAACTTTTCAACCTTTTGCCACATTTCAGGCTTCAAACAAAAAGATATAACATTTTAACTTTTTGGTGAAAAATCAACAAGAAGTGAGTAATAATTGTGAAGTGGAACGAAATTTATTGGATCATTTAAACTTTTTTTGTAATAATAAAACTGAAAAGTTGGGCATGCAAAATTATTCGGCCCATTTACTTTCAGTTCAGAAAACTAGGGGGGGCGTGGCCGGATGCCGAACAGAGCAGACGCCTAAGTGAGGAGCTCCGTACCAGGCACCACAACGGCTCACTTATTTCGCTGCAGATCACTTATTTGGCAGTTTTAAACAAGAGACTTCGTTTCTACTCTTCTCCTGGAACCTACACAACATGACTCGAGGCAGGAAAAAAGGAACTAGCCCTCCAAAACTGACGGCCTTTTTCCACCCGGCCCAGACGCAGTCACAAGATGGCGCCGATTCCCGCCACTCCGCGCACTCCTCGCCAGCGTCTGCACATAGTTACTCACCCCGGACAGAGCCTGAAAAGACATTACCGAACGCCGTCCAGCAAAGATCCTCATCTGTGGCTGAATCCTCTATCCAGAAAGTGAGTAACTTGTCCGCTTCTATCCACACTATCCATAACATTACCCCAGATCCACATGCAATATCTCAGACGCCATTGCAGGAGATTAAAGCAATGCTCCACGAATTCAAAGACTCGATACATGCGGACATTAAAGAAGCCCTCTCCACTATACATGCTGATTTGGTAGCCATAGGAGAGCGCACAGCGCACCTGGAAGATAAAATGTAGGAAATACACTCACCGGCCACTTTATTAGGTACACCTGTCCAACTGCTCGTTAACACTTAATTTCTAATCACATGGCGGCAACTCAGTGCATTTAGGCATGTAGACATGGTCAAGACAATCTCCTGCAGTTCAAACCGAGCATCAGTATGGGGAAGAAAGGTGATTTGAGTGCCTTTGAACGTGACATGGTTGTTGGTGCCAGAAGGGCTGGTCTGAGTATTTCAGAAACTGCTGATCTACTGGGATTTTCACGCACAACCATCTCTAGGGTTTACAGAGAATGGTCCGAAAAAGAAAAAACATCCAGTGAGCGGCAGTTCTGTGGGCGGAAATGCCTTGTTGATGCCAGAGGTCAGAGGAGAATGGGCAGACTGGTTCGAGCTGATAGAAAGGCAACAGTGACTCAAATTGCCACCCGTTACAACCAAGGTAGGCAGAAGAGCATCTCTGAACGCACAGTACGTCGAACTTTGAGGCAGATGGGCTACAGCAGCAGAAGACCACACCGGGTGCCACTCCTTTTAGCTAAGAACAGGAAACTGAGGCTACAATTTGCACAAGCTCATCGAAATTGGACAGTAGAAGATTGGAAAAACGTTGCCTGGTCTGATGAGTCTCGATTTCTGCTGCGACATTCGGATGGTAGGGTCAGAATTTGGCGTCAACAACATGAAAGCATGGATCCATCCTGCCTTGTATCAACGGTTCAAGCTGGTGGTGGTGGTGTCATGGTGTGGGGAATATTTTCTTGGCACTCTTTGGGCCCCTTGGTACCAATTGAGCATCGTTGCAACGCCACAGCCTACCTGAGTATTGTTGCTGACCATGTCCATCCCTTTATGACCACAATGTACCCAACATCTGATGGCTACTTTCAGCAGGATAATGCGCCATGTCATAAAGCTGGAATCATCTCAGACTGGTTTCTTGAACATGACAATGAGTTCACTGTACTCAAATGGCCTCCACAGTCACCAGATCTCAATCCAATAGAGCATCTTTGGGATGTGGTGGAACGGGAGATTCGCATCATGGATGTGCAGCCGACAAATCTGCGGCAACTGTGTGATGCCATCATGTCAATATGGACCAAAATCTCTGAGGAATGCTTCCAGCACCTTGTTGAATCTATGCCACGAAGAATTGAGGCAGTTCTGAAGGCAAAAGGGGGTCCAACCCGTTACTAGCATGGTGTACCTAATAAAGTGGCCGGTGAGTGTAGTTGTAGCCCACAACAGCTTGGTTGACACAAATAATGCCATGGAGGACGACATCGCAGCTATGAAGCTAAAACTGGCTGATTTAGAGGACCGTTCAAGGAGAAATAATATACGGTTCAGAAATATCCCTGAGACGATACCTGACTCTCAAATTCAGGACTATTTAAAGGATCTTATGGTGTCATTCCTACCTGAAGCATCAGATAATGATCTACTAATTGACAGGGCGCACAGGCTGCCCAAGCCCAAATCCCTTCCATCTCAGATACCTCGTGATGTCCTAGCACGTATACACTTTTACCATGTAAAAGAGGCACTTCTAAAGGCAGCGAGCTAAAAACCATCTATTCCTGAACGTTTTCAACAAATTTCCCTGTTTTCGGATTTATCCCCTGCAACACTCTCAAGACGCAGGGAATTTATTCAATACACAAGAATCCTGCGCCAAAATGAGATTCCATACAAATGGGGCTTCCCCGTTAAATTGATCGTACGCAGAAATGGGATCACTCATACCCTCATCACACCTAAAGATGCAGAAGCAGCATTGAAGAAATGGGCACTGCTGAATATAGAAGAACATGAAGCATCTTCTCAAAGTTCTCCGCCAAAAAAGAAACCTACTCCTCTCGCACAGGAATGGACTAAAGTTGGAGCCTCTTCTAAAGCCTAATTTCTATTTTTTGCTATCTTTCATTTATTATTCTACCTATCCTGTCACTCTCCGTTTTCTGCCTTAATATTTTGATCTGCCCCTGATTGCGAAAAAGCCGCAGATCTGCATGCCTCTCCTACTGTATTAAGTGCCGGTCGGAGTATGCCAAGACCTAAAAGCTTCTCCACTATTGTGGTGATCTTACCACATTTACCTTTGTTCTATATCCAAATTTCACCCCCTGAAAAAGGATATTGATGACTTCTCATAGTGACTTTAATGTTTTGTTGCTATCCATGTTGCTTTGGTTTGTTTTTTCTTGTTTTTATGTTAAAGCTTCCGTGACATCTGGAGTCAAGAGCCTCACTACTTTGGACAACTACCTTGGGACTCTTTTCCTTATTTACCTAATACCGTTGGTCAACTATCAAGTCTTCAGAACTGGACTACTACAGGTTCTCTTACTAACCGCTTTCTGTTATCTATTCCATACATACACACTGGATAATGGTGATGATGACAGACAAAACAATCAATGTATTCTTCCTTATGTAAAATGGGTATAAAAATACTTTCTCTCAATGTGAAGGGGTTAAATACCCCCTTTAAAAGGTCTATAACGTGGTCTGAAGTCAAAAAATAAAAATGCGATATTTTATGCCTTCAGGAGACTCACCTAAACGAAAGTGATGCCTACCGAATGCATAACCCTTTATTCCCTCATATGTTTCATGCTCACTCGTCACACAAAAAAAGAGGTGTAATTGTGGGTCTTAGAAATACTGTGTCCTTTCAACTACATAAACAGGTTCTAGACGATGATGGAAGGTACATTATATTGGTATGTTCCCTTAATAATACCCTTTATACCATAGTCAACTTATATGCGCCAAATAAACACCAGATGAGATTCTTTAGAATGTTATTTGGCAAACTATCGGAGATCAAACAAGGCTCCCTCCTTAGCTGCGGGGACTTTAATTTGCCACCTGACCCCATCTTGGATAAAAATCCCTCTCATAAAGATAAAAACGCCTTTAAACTTCAATCTCTTCTCCACAAAGAGGGCCTTTTTGATGTGTGGAGAGCTCTCCATGTTGATGAAAGAGACTATACATTTTTCTCAAACCCACATCACTCATACTCCAGAATTGATTTATTCCTTTCTGATAAATGGCTCTTGCAGAGAGTACTTCAAGTGACTATTCATGATATTGTTTGGTTGGATCACGCACCCATTACCTTAATCATTAAGGAACAATTTGATTCTCCATTTACCTCCCCATGGCGTCTCAACAATTCCTTACTAACTAACACCTCTGCTCATGAACTTACTGCTAGTGTACTCAAGGAATACTTTAATGCAAATGACAATAGCCACACTTTGGTGCGCCCATAAAGCTGTCCTTAGAGGACATTTTCTGAAATTAGCCGCAGTTCAAAAGAAAACCAGATTACAGATCATAGAATCTCTGCTAAAAAACATCCATGCACTAGAACAAGAACATCAAAAAAATCTCAATAAGGACATTCTATCTAAACTCAAAAAAGCTCGTTATCAGCTTTACCTTCATTTCCAAAGCAACTATGACTTCCACCTTCGCAGAACCAAATCCTTCCACTATAGTCAGGGCAACAAAGCCAATAAACAACTGGCTAGAAGAGTCAAAAATAGAGAAATAAAATCCAAAATTCAATTTTTATATGACCATACCAACCAAAAAATTCTCAACCCCAAATTAATTTCAGAAGAGTTTGCTTCTTACTACCGGGACCTTTATGGTCTTCAGAACTCAACTACACTAATCCATCCTAATAAAGAAACTATAAATAACTTTTTGAACTCTGTTTCTCTACCAAGTATTAACTCCCAACAGTTTGATCTACTTAATTCTAAAATCACCCTTTTAGAAATAAAGCAGGCTATAAACTCACTGAAACTAAATAAAACCCCTGGCCCAGATGGCCTAACAAATGAATATTATAAGCAATTTACCTCCACACTTGCCCCATACCTCCTTCGCACTTTTTCCCAAATAACTGAATCAGGCCATATCCCTTCTGAGATGCTACAGGCATTAGTCATAACACTCCCCAAGCCAGGAAAAACCCCAGAAAAACCCTCAAACTTTAGACCAATCTCATTACTTAACACCGATCTAAAACTATAGTCAAAAATTCTTGCCTCTAGGTTAGTGGAGATTTTACCACATATCATTAATAATGATCAGATTGGCTTTGTCAAAAATCGTCAATCTTCAGATGGGACGAGAAGATTTATTGACCTTGTGAATGTGGTTCATTCCTCTCAGACGCCTTCTCTGCTTCTTTCCCTTGATGCGGAGAAGGTGTTCGACAGGGTGCACTGGGATTATATTAGAGAGGTTCTTTTGAAATTTGGTATATCTGGCACTTTTCTAGAAGCGGTAATGGCTCTATACTCCTCACCCACTGCCAGGGTCTACTCATCCAGCTTTCTCTCTAAACCTTTCAACATTTTAAACGGTACTCGACAGGGCTGTCCCCTCTCGCCACTTATCTTTGCTCTGGTCATGGAACCATTTGCCCAACATGTCCGCTCTTCACCACAAATCACTCACCTCTTCGCCGCTCTTCACCACAAATCACTGGTGTTACCATAGATAATGTGGAACATCGTATTGGCCTCTTTGCAGACGATGTAATCATCATCACCTCCAACCCTCTAACTTCACTTGCAGCAATTAATGACATTGTTGATGCATTTAGTCTAGCTTCCTACTACAAAGTGAATATTTCCAAATCCCAAATCCTAAATCTGGGATTCTCCAAATCCATCATGACCAAAATTAAAAATACATACAAATTCTCTATTGTCAAAGAATCCCTACCATATTTGGGCATCAACCTAACATTCCCACCTACCAACATGTTCTCTAGTAACTTCATCCCTTTACTTCAATCTATCAAACAAAGCCTTTCGGCCTTGATGAGGAATGTGCCAATACTTCTTCCTAGCTCATATTTGTGCAAACTTCAATCTTTGTTATCACATTTTCTATGGGGTGGGAAAAAGCCAAGAGTCAAGGCACCAATAATGATCCTGCATCCTTCGCAGGGAGGTCTGAACTCTCCTTCCTTATTCCATTACCATCAGGCTACTATTCTGGACCAAATGAGAGCTCTTCTTTCACAGGACACCTCCAAAAAATGGGTCCAGATAGAGTCTCATCTACTGAAACCTCACACTCTATTAAATTATCTATGCTCTCTCTCACATTTTAAATCACCTCAGCAAATATCTTTCCTAACTATAAAAGCAATGTTCCAAACTTGGAAGAATTTACCTGGGGGTGTGATGCTACTTCCCAGTAAACTCAACGATTCACCATTAAATGTCTGCGAAATAGCCATTCCTGATCTGAATCTGGAAAGGTGGAGATCTGGAGGGTTAACTAAAATTTCCCAACTCTGGAGGGATAAAGTCTTTGTTTCTTTCTCACATCTGACTGAGCAATTTAATATTCCCCCCAGAGACTTTTTCAAATACCTACAACTACGCCACTTATTTAACTCACTTAAACCCATAACATTGGGTTCCCAGAACCATGATCTTAAAAAATGGTTGTTTTCTCAGAATCCATTTAATAAAGGCATCTCTAAAGGATACCAAGCACTTAAAAATTCTCTAGGAGACCCTCTGTCCTTAGTAAAGGACAAGTGGCTAGCGGACCTCCAGATCTCTATATCCTCTGAGCAGTGGCTTGAATCGTACACGATCACCTCCAAGATGTCAAAAAATATAGGTCACCTCGAAAATGCTAGGAAAATATTTTACCGTTGGTACTTTACCCCAGTTTACTTAAATAAGATATTTCCTGATGTCTCGCCCGTCTGCTGGAGATGTTCCTCACATCCCGGCACCTATATGCATATTTGGTGGTCGTGCCCTGTAGCCACTGATTATTGGAAGGGGGTGTTTGGCTTGATATCCCATCTCCATGCTTCTACAGTAGAGCCCTCTCCTTCATTAGCACTGCTATCTATAGATATTGGAATTTTCCCTTATCCATTTCAAACAATCATAGCGCATATTCTTTTTGCCGCCAGGATAAAAATAGCTACCTGCTGGAAACAAAAGGAGCTCCCTCTAATCTCCAGAATTGTTAGAGAAATAAACAATAATTGCTGGTATGAGGGTATGTTTGCTCGTTCTCAACACAAACTACCTTCCTTTAGGCGGAGATGGGATGTCTGTTTGTCATCTAAACACTGTTCCTTACCAGATAATTTATTCTAAATAAAGGAGGATGTGATGGTTCTTGCTGTGTCCTAATAGTGAGTTCCTGTAATGGTATTCCCTTTTTCTTCTTGTCTCCTTCCTTTTTATGAGCCTGAAAAACGGAAGTTGTGTGTTTCAGTTGTTTACTTCAATTGTATATGTACAATGATATGTTACTATTTTTGTACTTTACTATTCATTACATTTCCCGCACATGTAGCGGGTGTTGTACAATTTTATATGACCCACTAGTTGAAAAATAAAAAACTTAATGTTCAAAAAAAAAAAAAGAAAACTAACTCCAGAAGTTCATTGAGGATCTCTGAATGATCCAATGTTGTCCTAAATGACTGATGAAGAGAAATAGAATCCACCTGTGTGTAATCAAGTCTCCATATAAATGCACCTGCTCTGTGATAGTCTCAGGGTTCTGTTTAAAGCGCAGAGAGCATCGTGAAGACCAAGGAACACACCAGGCAGGTCCGTGATACTGTTGTGGAGAAGTTTAAAGCCGGATTTGGATACCAAAAGATTTCCCAAGCTTTAAACTTCCCAAGGAGCACTGTGCAAGCGATCATATTGAAATGGAAGAAGACCACTGCAAATTTACCAAGACCCGGCCGTCCCTCTAAACTTTCATCTCAAACAAGGAGAAGACTGATCAGAGATGCAGCCATGAGGCCCATGATCACTTTGGATGAACTGCAGAGATCTACAGCTAAGGTGGGAGAGTCTGTCCATAGGACAACAATCAGTCGAACACTTCACAAATCTGGCCTTTATGGAAGAGTGGCAAGAAGAAAGCAATTTCTAAAAGATATCCATAAAAAGTCTTGTTTACAGTTTGCCACAAGCCACCTGGGAGACACACCAAACATGTGGAAAAAGTTGCTCTGGTCAGATGAAACCAAAATCCAACTTGTTGGAAACAATGCAAAACTATATGTTTGGCATAAAAGCAACACAGCTCATCACCCTGAACACACCATCCCCACTGTCAAACATGGATGGAGCCAAATACAAGACCATTCTGGATGAACACCTGTTGGAGTCTGCAAAAGACCTGAGACTAGGACGGAGATTTATCTTCCAACAAGACAATGATCCCAAACATAAAGCAAAATCTACAATGGAATGGTTCAAAAATAAAGGTATCCAGGTCTTAGAATGGCCAAGTCAAAGTCCAGACCTGAAATTGAGAATATGTGGAAAGAGCTGAAAACTGCTGTTTACAAACGCTCTCCATCCAACCTCAAAGAGCTCGAGCTGTTTTGCAAGGAAGAATGGGCAAGAATTTCAGTCTCTAGATGTGCAAAACTGATAGAGACATACCCCAAGCAACTTGCAGCTGTAATCACAGCAAAAGGTGGCGCAACAAAGTATTAATGCAAGGGGGACGAATAATTTTGCACGCCCCACTTTTCAGTTTTATTATTAAAAAGTTTAAATGATCCAATAAATTTTGTTCCACTTCACAGTTGTGACTCACTTGTTGTTGATTCTTCACCAAAAATGTAAAATGTTATATCTTTTTGTTTGAAGCCTGAAATGTGGCAAAAGGTTGAAAAGTTCCAGGGGGCCGAATACTTTCGCAAGGCACTGTATACAACTGTCTGTTGTATATATGTATATATATATAGGGGGCGTAGCTAAAGGCTCATGGGCCCTGGTGCAAAAGTTCAGCTTGGCTGCCCCCCCTCCGATCTGCATATTTTGCGGCTCAGATGCGGACCCATTCACTTAAATGAGCACTATGTGCTGTCCGCATCTGTATGTCCATTCCTATTTTTGTCCATTTGCGGACAAGGATAGGCATTGTTACAGTGGATCTGCAAAAAAAAAAAAAAAAACGAATGCCATACGGAACATCATCCTTTTTTTGCAGATCCGCAATTTGCAGACTGCAAAACACAATGTTCGTGTGAATGTAGCCTAATACAGCGCCTCATACCTCATACATCCAGTGACGTCTCCTCTGATGTAGATATTCTCTTTCCTCATCTTCTCCTTTCAGACCAGACGCCATTTTTCAGCCATTTCTCATCTCTGCAGTTTGACAGAAAAAAAACTTCGTTTACTACTTTTCCATCATCCTCCCGTCTTCTGGACAAATAATCCTACCACCTCCAGTACTGTGCCACTAGTATCACACAGATAGTGCCCTTCAATAATTATTGGCACACAGTGTCCTAAAATAACTGCGCCCAGCAAATAGTGTCCCGTAATAGTGTAAACATAATGTCCCCCAGAAATAACTGCGCTGATACTGTGCCAGGGTGCCCCCCACAGTAATAGAGCCCCCAAAGTCCCAACTAATAATTCTCTGCACGTGTTAGTAATAGTGCCCCCAACAGTACTAATGTCCCCACTGTGCCCCAAAAGTAATAATGGTTCCAATGTGCCAGTAAGAAGCGCCCCCAAAATTTCACCCCAATAACGTGCCAGTAAGAAGTGCTCCCCACCCATAGATGCCCCCCAAATTATGTGCCAGTAAGAAACGCCCCAATAATGCGCCAGAAGTTCCCCCCATTGATTTCCCCCCCAAAATTATGTGCCAGAAAAATGCCCCCAGTGCCAGTAGAAATGCCCCCAGTGCTCCCATGCCATAAAGAAATGCCCCCAGTGCCCGTAAGAAATGCTCCCAGTGCCCCATGTGCCAGTAAAAAATGCCCCCAGTGCCCCAATGTGCCAGTAAAAATGGCCCCAGTGCCTGTAATAATGCCCCCAGTGCCAGTAAAAATGCCCCCAGTGCCGGTAAAAATGCCCACAGTGCCAGTAAAAATGACCCCAGTGCCCCCATGTGCCAGTAAAAATGCCCCCAGTGCCCCCATGTGCCAATAAAAATGCCCCCAGTGCCAGTAAAAATGTCCACATGTGCCAGTAAAAATGCCCCCAGTGCCCCCATGTGCCAGTAAAAATGCACCCAGTGCCAGTAAAATGCCCCCAGTGCCCCCATGTGCCAGTAAAAATGTCCCCATGTGCCCCAATAGAGCTATATACACAGTCAGGGCCAAAAGATTTGAGAATGACACAAATATTATATTTTCACATGATCTGCTGCCCTCTTGTTTTTATGTGTGTTTGTCAGATGTTTTTATCACATACAGAAATATAATTACAATCATATTATGAGTAACAAAAGCTTATATTGACAGATTGAGTTAATGCAGCAAGTCAATACTGGCAGTGTTGACCCTTCTTCTTCAGGACCTCTGCAATTCTCCCTGGCATGCTCTAAATCAACTTCTGGACCAAATCCTGACTGATAGCCGTCCATTCTTGCACAATCAATGCTTGCATTTTGTCAGAATTTGTAGGTTTTTGTTTGTCCACCCGTCTCTTGATGATTGACCACAAGTTCTCAATGGGATTAAGATCTGTGGAGTTTCCAGGCCATGGACCCAAAATCTCTATGTTTTGTTCCCTGAGCCATTTAGTTATCACCTTTGCTTCATGGCAAGGTGCTCCATCATGCTGGAAAAGGCATTGTTGATCGCCCGCCCCAGCTCTCGCTAAGCCACGCTCCTGACTCTGTCAGGCCACGCCCCTCCCACTCCGCAGCCAACGGGGATTGAAAAAATTAAGGTAAAAATAAACTTCTGTCAGCTTCAGGGGTGGGAGGGTGAATTTCTCTCTGCAAGGACACACAAAAATTTTATATGAAATAGATTAATTTTAGACTACGACCATTCAGTACTAATAAAAGATGTTTTCTTCCACTGCTACCCATTGCGTGTCCTCATAAATTACCATGGTATCGACCTTTAATTCAGGCCACCCTCAAAAGATGGACTTAAAAGCAACCACACTCACCCTGTCCCGCTCAGGTCACGCCCCTGCTCAGGTCACACCCCCTCCCACTCCTCAGCCAATGGAGATTGAAAAAATGAAGGTAAAGATCAACTTCTGTCAGCTGCATTGACTTTCTCTCTGCAGCGACACACAGAAACATTAAATAAAATAGATGAAATACACTAATTTTAGACTAAGACCGTTCAGTAGTAATAAAAGATGCTTTCTTCCACTGCTACCCATTGCGTGTCCGCATAAATTACCATGGCATCGACCTGTAATTCTGGCCACCCTCAAAAGAAGGACTTAAAACCCCCACCCCAGGTGTCTCTAAGCCACGCCCCCGACTCTGTCAGGAAAAGATCCCTCCCACTCCGCAGCCAATGGAGATTGAAAAATTGAAGGTAAAAATCAACTTCTGTCAGCTGCAGGGGTGGGAGGGAGGGTGAATTTCTTTCTGCAACGACACACAGAAACATTAAATGAAATAGATTAAATATACCCGTGCAAAGCAATGTTTTCTTCCACTGCTACCCAAGTGTTTCCTCATAAATTACCACGGCATTCAAACCTCAACTGCCATTCTCTGCACAGACACACACTGGGAGGGCAGGTTTCCATAACAACACAGCCAGGTAATTAGCAGCCAGCTGAGGAGCTCAGGTAACAACATAAAAATCTATTCATTGCTTTTAAGGGTCAGAGCGCTGTGGATGACACTGTTAAAGGGGCATTCCGGTTACCAGAAATATAACTTATGTTTTAGACTGATTTTAGACTAAGACCGTTCAGTAGTAATAAAAGATGTTTTCTTCCACTGCTACCCATTGCGTGTCCTCATAAATTACCATGGCATCGACCTGTAATTTAGGCCACCCTGAAAAGAAGTACTTAAAACCCCCGCCCCACATCTCACTAAGTCACGGTCCTACTCAGTCAGGCCACGCCCCCTCCCACTCCGCAGCCAACAGGGATTGAAAAAATAAAGGTAAAAATCAACTTCTGTCAGCTGCAGGGATGGGAGGGTAAATTTCTCTCTGCAATGACACACAGAAACATTAGATGAAATAGACTAATATTAGACTACTACGTTTCAGTAGTAATAAAATATGTTTTCTTCCACTGCTACCCATTGCGTGTCCTCATAAATTGCCATGGCATCGACCTGTAATTCAGGCCACCCTCAAAAGATGGACTTAAAACCCTTGCCCCAGGTCTCGCTAAGTCACGCCCCCGACTTGATCAGGCCACACACCCTCCCACTCCGCAGCCAACAAGGATTGAAAAATTGAAGGTAAAAATCAACTTCTGTCAGCTGCAGGGGTGGGAGAGAGGATGACTTTCTCTTTGCAGCGACCCACACGAACATTAAATGAAATAGATTAAATATACCCGTGCAAAGCGATGTTTTCTTCCACTGCTACCCACTGTGTTTCCTCATAAATTACCATGGCATTGACCTGTAATTCAGCCTGAAAAGAAGGACTTAAAAGCACCCCCCCTTCCCCCAAGCTCCCGCTAAACCACGCCCCGACCTGGCCAGGTCGCGCCCCCTCCCACTCCACAGCCAATGGGGATTTAAAAAATGAAGGTAAAAATCAACTTCTGTCAGCTGCATTGACTTTCTCTCTACAACGACACACAGAAACATTAAATGAAATAGATTAAATATAACTAGGCGAAGCCGGGTCCTTCTGCTAGGATATATATATATATATATATATATATATATATATATATATATATACAGTATACAGTTACAATAATTGTACTTTATATTTGGGTGGGGGCCCAGTTCTGAGATTCGCTATGGGGCCCCTCAATTTTTATTTACGCCCCTGATTCACAGGACTCTCAGCTCAGATAGCTGACAGTTCAAAACGCTCAGAGAGAAAAAATATCTCTTCCAGCATATTTATGTAGGGAGCCAAAAGGAGAAAGACTGTCCCTCTCTCACTTGCAAGCAGGGGAGATATAGCCAATATTGCGTGGACATCAATCAACTCTTCCGCCCAGGCTGCCAAAGCTAGACCAGAAGTACGTCACTGCCATAGTGGAACATATCCGCCTACAGCGTTCCAAATAAAATAGTGGGAAGAGTTCTACGGTACCCAAGGTCCCGGAGTGCAGCAGACAGATAAGCTCACAGCAGTCAGGAGACTGGCCTCCCTACATGCTGACCCGACCAGGAGTTAGAAAAATGGTGAGTGCCCTGTTGCTTGAAGAAAACCAACTCCTCTTCCACACTAGGTAAGCTCAGTGTAGACAAAGAAGGAAAAATAAATGAAAAAGCTACTCACTAAGGAAGCAGCTACCTTCTGTCCTCTGTCAAATACACACTGTGGTTAGGGAGGGTGCACTTCTTATACACAGGTTAATTAATTAATTACATAATTAAAAAATCCATCTGTCCTATCAGATCACAGGGGGAGAAATAGGACGTCAGGGTTACACTTGTCTATTGGGCCTTTTTTAGAGATGAGCGAGCATACTCGTCCGAGCTTGGTACTCGTTCGAGTATTAGGGTACTCGTAAGTACTCGCAGCTCGGACGAGTATCTCGCCATACTCGAGGAAATGGCATCTTCCGCATCGTGCTTTTTTGGCGCCTAAAAACACAGCCAATCACAAGCCAGGAGACTCTGCGTACCACCCAGCATCA
>ONZH01029673.1:0-19108 GCA_900303285.1 Rhinella marina | reverse complement strand
ATAATGATTAACAACACTAACACATGTTTCTATCAACCAAACGCATGCGTTTTGGTGAAAACGCATATGCTTTCAGTGTGAACCCACCCTTACTGACATACTCCAGTGTTGTGAAAATGGCAATTTTTATGTGGGCTGGCAGAGGGTTTGTGCCAGGGCTGCTTTTAGTCCCAGTCCGGCCCTGCACAGTTGAGAGGCACCACGTCCAGGCTGTTGCAGAGAGAACCGGAAGGGTAGTAGGCGGTGGGAGGAGGCATGACGCTGCGTCCACAGTGATCTCCTCTCTACTACAGCGGACTGACAATAGATTAGTAGATAATGCCACACTTCCGTCCGACTGGCTGTGACAAGTTGGTTGTTTAAGCGAGCGGACAGAGGAGTGGCATGATCTACTTTTCTATCGTCAGTCCGCACCTCCGTCCGCTGTCAGTGATGGTGCAGGATAGCACTGTTGCAACAGGAAAGCTGCAGCATGATGCTTGGAACTAATCTACTGTCACAGCGTCATGCCGCACCTCCATCCAATCGCTTCTCTGCAGGTCAGACAGTGCTTCTCCTGCACCATCACAACAATGGTGTAAAGCAAGCGGACTGAGCAGCAGCATGATGCTGTGAACTTTAGCTTCTGTCACAGCGTCATACTGCACCTCCGTCGCTCGCTTTTCTGCCCTAAGCTGTCTGTCACGGCGTGATGACCTGAGCACGCCGTGACGTAACTCCTCCTCCCTGTCTCTCGCGCCATTTTATCCTTTCTGGCTGCTAGTGTCTAGTGTCCAAAGCTGCAGATAAAAAACTCAGTTTCCCGCCTGTATCTCTGGTTTTATAGTACACAGATCCACATGATATAATTTGAAATCTGAGCTGCTAGTATTTAAAATGGAACCAAAAACATGGTTTCTGGGCTATAGAGGCCAGGATAAGGTCCTCTGAAGTGACCCTCCATCCTCTTAGCGTGACTCATTCTCATACATAAAGTGACTCTTCTCAGCTCATTTGCATATGACTTTGGAGACGATTTTTAATAGGTAACTGAGCGAGTTTTAACATAAAAGAGACAATGCTTGCGGGGACTGTTAGTTTTAGTTGATGTAAAAACTGGGGGACAGGTTTCCTTTAACATAGGAGTCCCCCTTGTTTTTTACTCCTATTACTCCTATATTTTACTGCATTATGTGGTAGAGTATTTAGACTAGGGTATGTAGAATGTCTATTGTACTGTACTTAAAGGGTTATTCCCATCTCGGACAATCGCTAGGATATGCCCCATGTCCTATAGGTGCGGGTCCCACCGCTGGGACCCGCACCTATATCGAGAACGGGGCCCCCCGAAAGTCAAGGAGGGCGCACCGCGCATGCGCGGCCGCCCTCCATTCATTTGTATGGGGCCGGCGAAAATAGCCGAGCGCCGGCTCGGCTATTTCCATTGGCTCCATAGAAATGAATGCGAGCGCACCGCGCGTGCGCGGCCCAGCTCCCATTCATTTGTATAGAGCCGACGGAAATAGCCGAGCCAGCGCTCGGCTATTTTCGCCGGCCCATACAAATGAATGGAGTGCGGCCCGCGCATGCGCGGTGCGCCTTCCTTGACTTTCGGGGCCCCGTTCTCGATATAGGTGTGGGTCCAGCGGTGGGACCCGCACCTATAGGACAATGGGGGCATATCCTAGCGATATGCCCCCATTGTCCGAGATGGGAATAACCCTTTAACAGCATAGATGATCTAGCAGTTTATACAGTCATCTTTCTAATACAATATTATAACCACAACTAGTAGTATGTTGCCTGTGAAGTTGGAAAGTGGAAAAGTGGGGGGCCCGCCTAAGTATGTTTCGCCCCCCTGTGCTGAACCTCTAGGTACGCCTCTGCCAGGACGTTATGCACTTAAGAGCACACTGACAGGACATAGTGCCTGCACTGGTGCCACCACACAGCACTAAACCAAGAGCGATGAACGCCTGGAGGAGGAGCAAAAAGGGGAGTATACACAGTAGATATATATTAATGACTAAAAAAAGTAGTGATACATTTCTGATCCCAGTCCTCGCTGGTCTCTGTACTTCTATGTCCCCCTCCATTGAGACATGAGACCGCTGCAGCCAGTGGTTGAGAAGTGAGTGGTGGGATCAAAAAAGTGTCACTTCTTTTATTATTTTATCTTGCAGCAGTTGCAAAGTAAACTAAGGTAGGCATGTGGGGGCAGCAGCGGGCCAGGGTGGCAATGTTCCAAGGGGGCAGCTATATAGAGGGTTGGGGTGGACTGCAGAAAACAACAAGCCAAGTAAAGGTATAAGCTGAATTTCCTGGTCCCTGATGCAATATCTGTAGCAGACTTCTTCTACCCTGTGCCATTTATTAATAGTGGCATCTTTTTTACGTGGCAGAGGGGGCTGCGCACCCCTGACCGAAGACGTCTGTGCAGAAGCTTCTGGAAAGAAACTGAAAAAACAAACTGAAATCTGTGGAGACGTCGCCTGTAAGTCACTGGGTTTACCTCGGGGAACTGATTCTTTTAAAATGTGTTTTAATCTCTTCATTAGAAAGTAAGGTCACTTTAACCCCTTCATGCCCAGCGCCGTACATGTACGGCGCTGGGGCGATGGCGGGCACATGGCGCCCGCTCGCGGTGCGGCGGGCGTCATGGCCGGCAAGTCTCTGCTGTTTTTCTAACAGCAGAGACTTGCGCTACTTACCGCCATCGGCGGCGTCCTCCTGGTTGATTAGATGCCGTGATCACACGTTCCGGGTCGCTTCCGGGTGGTGTACAGACACCCCGTGTGGCCAATCGGGGTGTCTGTACACCATATGAAAACTGTAATCCTCGCTGATGAGGATTACAGTTTTCAAAGTGCAATTCTTATTCTGGCCACTAGATGGCAGGCCAGGATAAGAAATGAGCAATTCATGGATTTCTGAGTCTATAAAATCCATAATTGCTCATAAAGAAAAAAAAAAGCCACAACATATAAGCCCATATTTGAGGCTTTCTAATAGTAAAAAAAAAAATTACAAAAAAAATGTTAAAAAATATATAAAAAATAAAAAGATGTAAAAGTTCAAATCACCCCCCTTTCCGTATAAGTAAAAAATAAATACCTAAATAACAATAAATATAGACATCATGGGTATCACCGTGACCGAAACGCCCGTACTTTTAAATATAAAAAGAAAAATTTCCAATACGGCGAATTGTGTGGCGGAAAAAAGCGTCCAAATGGCCAATTTGCCGTTTTTTGTCTCTTTTTTTTTCTAAAAAAAATTAAATAAAAAGTGATCAAAAAGTCATACACACCCCAGAATGGTATCAATAAAAACTTCAGATCGTCCCGCAAAAAATGAGCCCCCATACAGCTCTGTACACATAAATACCAAAAAGTTATAGGGGTCAAGATTTGACAAGGAAAAAAAAAAAAAAAAAAAAAAGGGCAACTTTCTAATTATTTTATCACTATGAAAACGCAGGAAAACTATACATGTTAGGTATTGCCGGATTCGTACTGAACAGTAGAATGAAAGTAATGGATCACTTTTAATGCACATCGAACGCTGTAAATAAGAAACCCGTAGAACTGTAGCGGAATAGCGTTTTCTTTGCAATTTCACCGGTTTGGAATTTTCTTCCCGCTTCCCACTACACCGTATGCAATATTAAATGGTGGCGTTGGAAAGTACAACTTGTCCCGCAAAAAACAAGCCCTCATACAGCTATGTGAACAGAAAAATAAAAGAGTTATGGCTGTTTGAAGGCAGGGAGTGCAAAACGAAAATGCAGAACCGAAAAAAGCTCCGGGGGTGAAGGGGTTAAACGTGTGTGTGTGTGGGGGGAGGGGCACTTTTGTATTGTTCACCTGTTGGCAAAACTGCCCTGGGCACCGGCATCAGGACGGCTACTGGCACATTACAGGGGGAAGGTTGTGGACATGATGCAGGATACCTACAGGCAAATGTCATTCACTCCACCTTCCCTCCATACTAAATTGGAATTATCCTGGAATTACAGTATCTGGGAACAAAAAGCAGCCTTATATTATATTTCTATAAGATCTAATAAATATAAACAGCAGTGTAAAGCTGCTTTGTGGTCCCTAATCATTCCAAGATCACTCCAATAAATTATGGAGGGGCCTGGAGTAAATGGTTGCATGTGGCACCCTTTATCTACAAGGATACCATCCAGATCCACCAGAAAGCCACTGGATGAAAACACCCCACCTAAAACCCTAAATCACAGCCAACAGATCCTAACCATTAACCCCTTAAAAGCTATATGACAGAACCATACATCATAAGCGTTAATGGGTTGTATGTGAACACATTTGTGCGGTTAAACACAGGGAGGGGGCTCCCTCTGTCACCCCATCAGTGCCCCATGATGTGACTGTGGGCACATATCACTGAAGCCTTAATTAGTCTTATTTATAATGCACGGTGAATGCCAGAAATGGTCACATCCCATCTGTCCCCATCAAAAACACAGAAAAAGTGATCAAAAAGTTGTAGGTACCCCAGAATGAAAACAGCAGTTCATAACACAAAGAAGAAACCTCATACAGCTCCAGCAACAGAAAAAATAAAAACATTTTGACTCTCAGAATATAATAACACAAAAACAGATTTTTTTTAAAGAAGCATGTACAAAGGTTGGCAGTGTGGTATTATCATGGATCAGGCACTAGATTTATTTAATTGTTATCCACCAATGCACTCTCAGCTAGTATGTATGGGGGAGTAGAAAGTGTAATTTTTCTTACAGTAAATTCTCTTTCCTTTAGTCCAAAGCAGCAGCACCAATGGGGGATTTCTGATCCTCCTGAAATCACAGGACAGGAGATGTCAATTAACCAATCAATTTAAATGCAGATCCTATAAGACCATCTAAGCTAGACCTTCCTATTGTGTAATTATAACAAACTTCCAGTCGCACGAAAAACACACTCAAGGCCTGTTTTAACAAATATTTATTGGGTGGGAAAGCATGTGCTGCTGCTTTGGACTAAAGGAAAGAGAATTTACGGTAAGAAAAATTACACTTTCCTTGTCGTCCTACAGCAGCAGCACCAATGGGGATTTAGCAATTAATCCTACAGGGAGGGCTCTCCATTACACCGCGGACTCTATTACTGCTCTGCCAAAGGCCGTTTCGCCCGCTTGTCGCATATCCAGTCTGCAGTGCTTCACAAACGTGTTGGACGAACTCCATGACGCTGTTTTACAGATCTGGTCTATGGGGACAGATCTCTTCTCTGCCCACGACGTGGCCATAGCACGAGTCGAATGAGCTCTTATCGGCCTGGGCACCTCCAAGCCCTTCTGCTCATAGCAGGCAGTAATAGCCTCTCTTATCCATCTGGATAATGAGGCTTTTGTAAGCTCCTCCCCTTTCCCCCCCCGAATGTCACACAAACAGGTGGTCTGTTTTCCTAAACTCTCTCGTTCTTTGGACATAAATCTTCAATGCTCTGCCCACATCCAGAGAGTGAAGTCTGTACTCTTCTTCTGAAGACGGATCCGGGAAAAAAATCGGCAACTCAATCTGCTGGTTGAGATTAGCAAAAGAAGGAACCTTTGGTTGAAACGATGGTAGAGTCCTTAGCAACACTCTGTCTTGAAGAAAGATTGTGTAAGGCTCCGTACATGCCAGGGCCTGTAACTCACTCACCCGCTTGGCCGAAGTGATTGCCACTAGAAAACAGACCTTGATGGACAAAAACTTCAAATCCGCCTCCTGAAGAGGTTCAAAGGGGGCGTAGCTTAGCTGATCCAGGACCACACAAAGATCCCATTTCGGGATTGGATCGATGACCTGTGGTCTAATTCTTCTGACAGCCTTGACAAACCTCTGTATCAAAGGCTCCTGGGACAACCTTCTTCCTAATGCCGCCGATAAGGCAGATATATGGACCTTAATCGTCCCGGGCGTTAGTCCCTTATCAAAACCTTGCTGCAGGAAATTAAGGATATCCTGAGTTGTAGGAGATTCAGACACTACTGCAGTCTTTCTGCACCAAAGGTCGAACACCCTCTTGATTCTTCGGTACACCTTGTTAGTGGTGCGTGCTCTGGATTGTAGCAGGGTCTTTACCACTGCGTCAGACAAGCCCTGTGTAGTTAAAAGGGCGCAGTCAACATCCAGGCTGTCAGTTGCAGCTGGCATAGATGTGGACAACATTTGTCGCCCTGAGTAACCAGCTGTGGGATCTGTGGGAGTCTCCAGAAGGTGTTCCTGCTCATTATGATGAGCGGGGAAAACCATGGCCTCTTGGGCCAGTATGGGCAGACTAGTATTGTGGAGACCTGGTCCCGTCTGATCTTCTGTAAGACCTTTGGGATCATAGGGATGGGCGGGAAGATGTAGGCCAGTGTGAAGTCCCAGGGGACTGAGAGGGCATCCAGCGCCCAGGGGTTGTCCCCCTTGAATATGGAGCAAAACAGTGGAACCTTTGCATTGTCCCGAGTGGCCATCAAGTCTATCTGGGGATGACCCCAACGTCTGGTGAGTTGCGCAAACACCTCGGGGTGTAAAGACCACTCCCCCGGGAGGGGTAAGTTGCGGCTTAGTCTGTCGGCGACCAAATTGTTCCTCCCCTTGATATGCACAGCCGACAGCTGTTGAATATTGGCCTCCGCCCATCTGAAGATCCGCTTCGCCTCTATGAGGAGGGATAAGGATCTGGTACCTCCCTGGCGATTCAGGTACGCAACGGTGGTCATGTTGTCTGATTTTATTCGTATGGCTTGATCCCGGACCTTGGGGTGGAAATGTGTCAGGGCATTGTAGACCGCTCTCATCTCTCTCAGATTCGATTGCAAAAGTATCTCCACTGGGGTCCAGGTTCCTTTTACCCTCTGCCCCTTCATGTGAGCACCCCAACCTGTAGCCGAAGCGTCGGTCGTGATCTCGGTCCATACCGGGAGGGCAAATGTCTTGCCATTGTTTAAAGCCATCCACCACCTCAGGGAGTTCCTTGTCTCCTTTGAGACTATCGTCATGTGATCCAGAGAACTGCTGTCTCGATCCCACTTCTGCAATATCTCCCACTGCAGTGGCCTCATGTGCCAATTCGCCCAAGGAATGGCCTGGCTGGCCGCCGTCATGAGACCGAGTGTCTTCATCATCTGACGAAGGGAAACCGGCCTGGTCTGTCTCAACCGCAGTATATTCTGGCGCAGAACCTTCATTCTCTCCATTGGAAGAGAAACGGTCATTGCCTTGCTGTCCAGAATGAATCCTAGGAACTGTTTCTGCTGGGCCGGCCTGAAACTGGATTTCTCCGTATTGACAATCCAGCCTAGAGACTGAACCCTGTCTAGAATTAACTGGAGATGTAAGTTGAGAATCTCGACGCTCGATCCCTTTACCAGCCAGTCGTCCAAGTACAGGATTATTGTTATCCCCTTCTCTCTGAGGCCTGCGACCACCGCCGCTACCACCTTCGTAAACGTGAATGGGGCTGACGAAATGCCGAATGGGAGTGCCGTAAATTGTAGGTGATGAAGGTGTCCCCCTAAATAGACCGCAATACGCAGGAACTTGCGGTGTTTCCTGTGAATGGGGATGTGCAGATACGCATCCTTCAAGTCTATTGTAGCCAGGAAATCCCCTGGCTTCAATAGACTTAGAGCCAACCGAACTGTTTCCATACGAAACTTCTTTTTGCGTATGAATTTGTTTAAATACCTTAGGTCTATGATGGTTCTCCACCTCATCTGAGGCTTCGGGACTAGAAAAACTCTGGAATATACTCCTTGAAAGGCCTCCTCTACCGGGACAGGTTGTAACACATTCATCTGAATGAATTCCCTTAAGGCCTGTTCTACAAGGCCTTGCTTCCGACCCGGTAGCCTTTGAGTTCTGACATACCTGTTTGGAGGTGTGGCGTCCAACTCTATACGATAGCCATGGCATCTAGAACCCATAGATCTTTCACCACTTTCTCCCATTCTACATAAAAGTGGGTTAACCTCCCCCCTACAGGCATACCTCTGGCGTCAGAACTCCAGCTTGCGTTTGGAGGGCGGGGCTCCTCTTCCACGGCCTCTTCTGCGCAGAGTAGATGATCCTCTGGATATACCTCCTCTGGAACTGGATGTCTCTCCTCTGTCTGATCCTCTGCGATCTGTGGCTTTACCAGTTGGACGAAAGTAAGAAAACCACTTTCTCTTAGCTGCATACGGAAGTGATTTGCCCTTTTTATCTGACAAGTTTTCCATGAGAGTGTCCAGCTCAGGACCAAAGAGTCTATTCGGGCGGTACTCCATGGCACACAGCGTGTTTTTGGAGTGGATATCCGCCCCCCAAGGCTTTATCCACAGAGATCTCCTGCCCGCAGTAGATAATGCCATGGACCGAGCTGCGAATCTCGCCTGCTGTACGGAGACGTCACAGAGAAAATCGGAAGCCAGCGCAATCTTCTTGAAAGATAGAAGTATGTCGTCTCTGGGCACCCCTTTGTCTATATCCTCCTCCATCTGGAGAAGCCATGATCTTAGGTTCTTGGCGACCGTATAGGATGACAGCGCTGCCTTTGACTGACCTGAGGCAGAGAGATAGCTCCTGCGGAAGGCACTATCTATCCTTCTATCCATTGGGTTTGTGAAGTTAGACCCGTCCTCGCTTGGTACCAGTGTGCGCCTGAAAAGCCTTGAAATAGCGACATCTACCTTGGGGGGATCTCCCCATTGCCCCTCTTCATCTTGGTCAGTCCTACACATGGTCTTGAACCTCTTATTAAATATTGGCCCTTTATCAGGCGTTTTCCATTCGCTCATCATAAGTCTTTTAACTAAGGGGTCAACCCTGAAGGCCCTAGACTTTTTAGGGATGCCGTCGTCTCCGACCACTTCTGCCTGAACTACCGCCTCAGGCTCTAGGGATTTGAATAATCTCGACATCCTTTGTAGCGGGAATAAATTCATTTCCTGATCGCTCTCCTCAGACTCTGAAGAGTTAACTTCGTCTATCACTCTGTATTCCTCAAACATGACCGACTCTCTGGGAGAAGAATCCATCCTCTCAGAGGACGCTGTGGGCCTTAATTCTGCCTGAGGAGCTACAGTCTCATTATTCTTAGTGGCCGACTGCCTGGACTGCTTAAACGTATCATGTACGAAGTCCTTCATCCACAATAACACATCCCTATTTGATAGCGACTGTTCCTCTACAGGAAAGTCATTAGCTCTGCAGGCTGAGCAGAAATAGAATTCGCTGCCATCTGGCAGGGGGGTGTTACATGATCTGCAGGACATGTGTTTTCGCTTCCCAGCGGACTTCCTCGCAGAGGAGTTCCTATCTTCAGAACCTTGGGACATTCTTCTAAAATAGAGCAGAGCAGTCAATAAGGGTCATTCTGCTCAAGGATAGACTAGGCAATAAACCCAGCACCACACGTGATCTAGAAAAGAGGAAGGAGCTGCAAGAGGGATGCAGACCCAGAACAAAAACGTAACACTGCCCTTTACCTTTTGCAAAACACCTAGTGTGCAGAACTAATATAAGATAATATCCACATATAATAGGAGACCACCACTAAAGAACAGAACAAGGGTACAGCCCTTTATCAGCCAGTCAGATACAAAAAAAGACAAGGTCCCTGAACAGAAGGGGGAGAATCCCCCCCCCAGCATCTGGGAGTACCGGCAATCCTACCTTCAGCGGGGCACAGGCAAGCGCGGCAGAGCGGCGTGGAAGACGGGCGCCGCCATCTTTTTATCCCTCTTCTCCCCCCCAAGCAAGGCGGCGCATGCGCAGAAGCAGAATGGTGCACTGCCAAGCCGGGAGGAGGCGGAACCTCCAGCGGGACAACCAAGCAATGTAAGTAACCTAACTTAACCCCCGTAAGGGAAGCTGAATGTAAGGGGAGGGCTGACAAACCCAATGGATTCTGCGAGCCGACATATTACATTGTGTGCGCCGCTATGCCCCCACATTATAAATATGAGCTGACCAAGCCATATAAAGTATATGACCCCCAGAAATTTACCACACAGGTAAATCCCGGGACCGCACTTTAGTCATGGTCTCACATCCAGCCTTGTAGAATCAGAGACCTACAAGGCAGGCAAAGCCCCAACATCAACATTAGAGGAAACAAAATAAAATAAACAAAAAACAATTATACTTCCCAACATCTCCACCTTCTCATCAGAGAAGGTCTTTCCATGAAGGACAGAAAAAAACACAATAGGAAGGTCTAGCTTAGATGGTCTTATAGGATCTGCATTTAAATTGATTGGTTAATTGACATCTCCTGTCCTGTGATTTCAGGAGGATCAGAAATCCCCCATTGGTGCTGCTGCTGTAGGACGACAAGGAAAGAGACAGCTATCTAAGGCTGGATTCACATAGCCTTTCATTTCCCATTATTCTTATCCATTGGAAGAACAGGAAAAAAAAAAAAAAAAACAGATCCTGGAAAAAAAAGGGTTCCCGTGCATCCATTATGAATATTGTGCAACTATGAAAACTGTAGATTCACACTGAAGGCATCAAAACTATGAATTAACACATGTGGAATTATATACTTAATAGAGATGAGCGAGCACTAAAATGCTTGAGTGCTCGTTATTCAAGTCAAATTTTTCCCGATGCTCGGGTGCTCGTTTCGAATAATGAACCCCATTTAAGTCAATGGGAGACTCGAGCATTTTTTGCAGGGAACTAAAGCTCTGCACAGGGAAGGTTGCGTGAAAACCTGGAAACCTCAGAAAATGATGGAAACACCACGGAAATGGACAGGAAACAGCAGGGGCAGCATGCATGGATGCCTCTGAGGCTGCCTGTCAGGGAGAGTGTTAGGGCCTCAATTTAGATGTTGGTTAGGCAGGAATCACCCACAAAGAACCCAACAGCCCTTCTAAGGGCTACAAGCACCTTTTTTTTTTTTGGTCTCCTCCTGGCTGCTGGCTGGGACTTGTAGTGCAGCTACCGCCATCTTGGCTGCACACTGTTAGGGCGTGAAATTAGATTTTGGTTAGGCACCCACAAAGAACCCAATGGTCCTTCTAAGGGCTACAACGACCTTTTTTTTGGCCTCCTCTTGGCTGCTGGCTGGGACTTGTAGTGCAGCTACTGCCATCTCGGCTGCACACTGTGCACAACGACTGGTGGCAGAAGGGACTGCACGTGGTCCACACAGACCCAAAAGAAATTGCCCAAAGTCCTCTCAGTACTCATTTTTGCTGCTGCTGTTCCTTGACTTGCTGGGATCTGTAGTGCAGTCTTGGCAATACGTTTTTTCTCTCAGTTATATATTCTACAGTCCAGTGAACAATTATGTCGTGTGCTGTACAGTAGCGTCAGTCTAGGGTATATGTTTTTTCTCTCAATTAGATATCCTACAGCGCAGTGAAATATTCTGTCGTGTTCTGCACAGTAGCCGGAGTGTAGAAAATATACTTTTTTTCTCTCAGTTATATATCATACAGTGCAGTGAAAAATTGAGTGATTTGCGGTAAAATAGCCACCGTCTAAAGACTACATTTTTTCTCTCAGTTAGGCTTCATTCACACTACTGTATGTATTCCGTGTCCGTATAAAAACGGAACGGAAGACATACGGAAAGTCTTCCGTAGTGTTCCGTAATTTTGCGGACCCATTGACTTTAATGGGGCTACGGACGTGTTTTGCGGCCAAGTATAGGACATGTTTCCTTTTTTTTGCGGGAGAACTTCCGTAATATACGGGGCATTTTTTTTTCTACTATGGAAAAATGAATGGGTCCATATGGTTCCGCATCTTATCCGCAAAAATGCGGATAATATACGGAAATGAACATACGGTAGTGTGAATGAAGCCTTAGGCCCCATTCACACGACCGTATGAATGGGGCCGTATGTATTCCGCAAAATTGCAGAATACATGCAGCCCCATTCACCTCTATGGGAGCGCACAGCCGCGGCACGGAGACAGCTCCGTGCCGTGGCTCTGCATAAAAAGATAGAACATGTCCTATACTTGTCCGTACGCACGGACAAGTATAGGCATTTTCAATGGGGCCGCACGGCGTGTGTTCCGAGCGCTGCGGAACACACGCCGGGCGGTCCCCGTATATTTGCAAATATACGGTCGTCTGAATGAGCCCTTATATATACAGTGCTGGCCAAAAGTATTGGCACCCCTGCAATTCTGTCAGATAATACTCATTTTCTTCCAGAAAATAATTGCAATCACAAATGCTTTGGTAATAATATCTTCCTTTAATTTGTCTTCAATGGAAAATCACAAAAAGAATTGTCAAAAAGCCAAATTGGATATAATTCCACACCAAACATAAAAAAGGGGGTGGACAAAAGTATTGGCACAGTTTGAAAAATCATGTGATGCTTCTCTTATTTGTGTAATTAACAGCACCTGTTACTTACCTGTGGCACATAACAGGTGGTGGCAATAACTAAATCACACTTGTAGCCATTTGAAATAGATTAAAGTTGACTCATCCTCTGTCCTGTGTTCTTGTGTGTACCACATTGAGCATGGAGAAAAGAAAAAAGACCAAAGAACTGTCTGAGGACATGAGAAGCAAAATTGTGAAGAAGCATGAGCAATCTCAAGGCTACAAGTCCATCTCCAAAGACCTGAATGTTCCTGTGTCCACCGTGCGCAGTGTCATCAAGAAGTGTAAAGCCCATGGCACTGTGGCTAACCTCCCTAGATGTGGACGGAAAAGAAAAATTGACGAGAGATTTCAACGAAAGATTGTGCGGATGGTGGCTAAAGAACCTCGACTAACAACCAAACAAGTTCTAGCTGCCCTGCAGTCCAAGGGTACAACAGTGTCAACCCGTACTATCCGTCGGCGTCTGAAATCTATGGTAGGATACCCAGAAAGACCCCACTTCTGACCCAGAGACATAAAAAAGCCAGGCTGGAGTTTGCCAAAACTTACCTGAGAAAGCCAAAAACTTTTTGGAAGAATGTTCTCTGGTCAGATGAGACAAAAGTAGAGCTTTTTGGGAAAAGGCATCAACATAGAGTTTACAGGAAAAAAAAGAGGCCTTCAAAGAAAAGAACACGGTCCCTACAGTCAAACATGGCGGAGGTTCCCTGATGTTTTGAGGTTGCTTTGCTGCCTCTGGCACTGGACTACTTGACCGTGTGCATGGCATTATAAAGTCTGAAGACTACCAACAAATTTTGCAGCATAATGTAGGGTCCAGTGTGAGAAAGCTGGGTCTCCCTCAGAGGTCATGAGTCTTCCAGCAGGACAATGACCCAAAACACACTTCAAAAAGCACTAGAAAATGGTTTGAGAGAAAGCACTGGAGACTTCTAAAGTGAGTCCAGACCTGAATCCCATAGAACACCTGTGGAGAGATCTCAAAATGGCAGTTTGGAGAAGGCACCCTTCAAATCTCAGGGACCTGGAGCAATTTGCCAAAGATGAATGGTCTAAAATTCCAGCAGAGCATTGTAAGAAACTCATTGATGGTTACCGGAAGCGGTTGTTCGCAGTTATTTTGTCTAAAGGTTGTGCTACCAAGTATTAGGCTGAGGGTGCCAATACTTTTGTCCGGCCCATTTTTGGAGTTTTGTGTAAAACGATCAATGATTTGACTTTTTTTTCATTCTCTTTTGTGTTTTTTCATTGCAATCAAAATAAATGAAGATATTATTACCAAAGCATTTGTGATTGCAATCATTTTCTGGAAGAAATTGAGTATTATCTGACAGAATTGCAGGGGTGCCAATACTTTTGGCCAGCACTGTACTACAGTGCAATGAAAAATTATGTCGTGTGCTGCACACTAGCCGGAGTCTAGAAAATATACATTTTTTTCTCTCATTCATATATCCTATAGTGCAGTGAAAAATTCTGTCATGTGCTGCACACTAGCCGGAGTCTAGAAAATATAAATTTTTTCCCTCATTCATATATCCTACAGTGCAGTGAAAAATTGTGTGGTGTGCGTTATACTAGCGGCAGTGTAGAGAATATGTTTTTTCTCTCAGATACATTTAATACAGTCCAGTCTAGAGAATACGTTTGTGGCCTCAGATATTGATTCGACAGTTTAGTGATTACACAAAATGTTGAACCCAAGGGCTAAGGGCCGAGGACGTGGGCGTCCAAGTGATGTAGGGGGGCAGAGGCCGTGGTCCTGGGCAGGGTGACACAGTACCTACTGATGAGGGAGCAGTGGAACGCCGCAGAGTTTCGCTCCCTAGCTTCATCTCGCAACTTACAAGGTCACGTGGTACACCACTATTGAAACCACAACAGTGCGAACAGGTGATGACGTGGATAGCGGATAATGTGTCCAAGTAATTTATCCACCACCCAGTCTTACACGCAGTCCACCCACTTTAGCCAAGGGAGTAGACCTCTGGCTCCTCCAGCTCAACCTCCTTCCCCCCAGCCTGCTCCTTTTTGGGGTGTGGGAGTCGTTACCATTAGAAACAGTCCTCACTCAGGTCTTGGCAAAATAAGCTCAGGTTTATTTTTGAGCAACAACAAAACAAATTAACAAAAACAAAGTTCAGGTGAATAAGGGGTTAAGTTGCAGCTACCTTAGTATCAAGTAGCACCCCAGCTCTCAGCTCATCCAGTCTGAACTGAAGATCCCTCCACCTACATACAAGTGCACTTATATACAATTTACCAGTTCCCAGAATCCATCAGTCTTAAAGGAACATGCATTTGGTTTAAAACAGAAATATTGCACATAAATCATACATTAAACTACATAAAACACAAAGCATTCTAGCTGTCTCCTTTTAAAATAAAAAAGGAGCTTACAATCTATATACATTTTACCAAATTATACCAAACATAGCATAAGAACATAAACCCACTAGGTTTGGCTGCAGCTTTGCCTCACCTGGCAATAATTAGCAGCACCCTATATAAACCCAACACACCCTCTCCTCAGGTTTAGTCTCCTGCAGGTAAGTAGCTGGTAATGCTGTGTGTGTTGGTGGGGAATATTGAGCTAGTTTGTCTGTGGAAATGATAGTGGGCAGAGACAAAGATTTGCTGGCCAGCATGTGAAAAAGAGAGAGAAAGATACATACAGATAGACAGACTTGCTCACTATTAACCCCTCAACACCCCTCCCATGGAAAATATGGATTCAGATCTGGCATACTCACAGGAAGTCTTTTCAGGACCCTACCCAAAGACACAAACCACTGCTCAACAGCAACCTGAGCAGTTGCTCTGTCCCAATGCCCAAAATTTAGAACTTTCGCAGTCTGTGGGTGATGAGAGTGTGGACTTAGTGCAAGTAGTGCGTCAAGAGGTGTCAGATGATGATGAGACACGGTAGTCAGACATTGACGTTGTTGTCAGGGCAGTAAGTCCGAGGGGGGAGCAGAGTGAGGAATCGGAGGAAGAGCAGGTGGATGATGAGGGGACTGACCCGAGCTGGGTTGGTAAGTCTAGTCAAGACAGTGCTTCTAAGAGGGAGGCAAGTGCAGCACCAGAACAGGTTGGAAGAGGCAGTGGGGTGGCCAGAGGGAGAAGCAGGGCCAGAGCAAGTAGATCAGCAACTGTTTCACGGAGTGAAGCTCCCGTGCTGAGGCCTAGATGTTCGCAAGTCTGGAGCTTCTTTAAAGAAAGTGAGGATGACCGACGGACTGTGGTGTGCAACCTGTGCCACACCAGGTTCAGCAGGGGAGCCACCACTACTGGCCTAACCACTACCAGCATGCGAAGGCACTTCTGGCACTCGCTTCCTCCTTCGGCCTCTCCCAGTGGTCTTCCGCTCCCACCCACAGAGATGGTCATACTCTAGATCTGATATTTACTCGCCTCTGCTCCTTATCTAACCTTTCTAATTCGCCACTCCCCCTATCTGACCACAACTTACTCACCTTCTCTTCTCTGGTCTCTTCTGCTGCTCCTCCGGTCCACACACTAGCACACCCCTGCAGGAACCTTAAACATCTCGACTTTCACCTACTTTCGGAATCTCTTTCACCTCTCTCCAACATTCATTCCCTCAAAGACCCCGATGCTGCCACCACTCTGTATATCACCACAATGGCTACAGCCCTGGACTCTGTTGCCCCCCTCACACTCCACAAATCCCGGAAAATCAACAGACAACCCTGGCACACAGACCTGACCAAGAAACTCAGACAAGCTTCCAGAGCTGCTGAGCGGCAATGGAAGAAATCCCATTCTAAGGATCACTTTACCACATACAAGCAATCCCTCCTCATTTTCAAATCATCACTCTCTGATGCAAAACAGGCCTACTTCTCATCTCTAATATCTTCTCTGTCCCACAACCCCAAACAACTGTCCAACACTTTTAACTCTCTTCTCCGTCCACCAGCGCCCCCACCATCACCTCTTATCTCAGCAGAGGACTTTGCCACATACTTCAAACAAAAGATCGTCAACATCAGAGAAGGCTTCAGTGCACAGTCCCCTCAGCCCCTCTACATAACTGCTCAGTACTCTTCCACCAAAACCTGCTTCTCCACAATTACAGAAGAATACCTTTCCACCCTACTCTCCAGATCACATCTCACCACCTGCGCACTTGACCCAATCCCATCCCACCTCATTCCCAACCTCTCCTCAGTGTTCATCCCAGCCCTAACTCATCTCTTCAACCTATCTCTGACCTCTGGTGTCTTCCCCTCTGGTTTTAAACACGCTACAATTAAACCCATCCTTAAAAAACCCTCACTCGACCCATCTTCTCTGACCAGCTATCGCCCCATATCACTTCTGCCATATGCCTCAAAGCTACTTGAGCAACATGTCCATTCAGAACTGTCCTCTCACCTCTCCTCCTGCTCACTCTTTGACCAACTACAGTCAGGCTTCCGACCCCACCACTCGACTGAAACTGCCCTTACAAAAGTCACCAACGATCTGCTAGCAGCCAAAACCAAAAAACATTACTCTGTTCTCCTCCTCCTTGACCTGTCCTCTGCCTTTGACACCGTCGACCACTCCCTTCTACTACAAACTCTCGCGTCTCTTGGCATCACTGACCTGGCCCTCTCATGGATTGCATCATACCTCACAGACCGGACATTTGGCATCTGCCACTCTCACGCCACCTCCTCCTCTCATTCCCTCTCTGTTGGTGTCCCACAAGGCTCAGTCCTAGGTCCCCTGCTCTTCTCTATCTATACCTTTGGCCTGGGACAGCTCATAGAGTCCCATGGCTTTCAGTATCACTTTTATGCTGATGACACACAAATCTACCTCTCTGGTCCAGACATCGCCACCTTACTATCCAGAGTCCCACAATGCCTATTTTCAATATCCTCTTTCTTTTCCTCACGCTTTCTAAAACTTAACATGGATAAAACAGAATTTATCATCTTTCCATCTTGCACAGCCCTCCCAACAGACCTATCACCATCAACGACTGCACACTCTCCCCCGTTAAACAGGTCCGCTGCCTTGGAGTGACCTTGGATTCTGCACTCTCCTTCAGACCACACATCCAAGCCCTTGCCACCACCTGCCGCCTCCAACTCAAAAATATCTCCCGTATCTGTGCGTTCCTCAACTATGAGTCTGCCAAAGTACTAATACATGCCCTCATCATCTCCCGCCTAGACTACTGCAACATTCTCCTCTGTGGCCTTCCATCTAGCACCCTAGCCCCCCTCCAATCTATCCTCAACTCTGCTGCCCGACTAATCCACCTCTCACTCGGTTACTCCTCTGCCTCTCCCCTTTGCCAATCCCTTCACTGGCTCCCCATTCCCCAGAGAATTCAGTTTAAAATACAAACAAATACATACAAGGCCATCCACAACCTGTCCCCTCCCTACATCTCAGAACTACTCTCCCGATACATCCCCACACGTAATCTCCGATCCTCACAAGACCTCCTTCTCTCCTCCACTCTTATCAACTCTTCACACAATCGCCTCCAGGATTTCTCCCGCGCAGCCCCAATACTCTGGAACTCTGTACCCCAACATATCAGACTCTCACCTACAGTGGAATCCTTCAAAAGAAATCTGAAAACCCACCTCTTCAGACAAGCCTACAACCTGTGACCCTGCTGCTACACTGCCATGACCAGCTTTACCCTCACCTACTGTGTCCTCCCATACCGCATAGATTGTAAGCCTTCACGGGCAGGGCCCTCTCTCCTTCTGTACCAGTCTGTAACTTGTTTGTCCTAGAGCAATTGTCTGGACTATGTATGTAAACCCCTTTTAACATGTACAGCGCTGTGGAATGAATGGCGCTTTAATAATAAATAATAATAATAATAATATGAGTGCTAAACACCCGACTCAGTGGAACCAAGGCCGTTCACCTCCTGCGGGTCACACCACTGCTCCTTCCTCTGTGTCACATGCTGGCTCAGCGAGTCAACCCCCCGTCCAGGACCCCGGCACGAGCGCCTCCCGCCCTACAACCACCCCTTCACCTCCATGATCCTCCACACCCTACACCAATGTGTCCCAGCGCAGCCTTCAGCTGTCTTTGCATCAGACATTGGAGCGCAAGCGCAAACGCAAATACAATTCCACCCACCCACATGCACAAGCCCTAAACGTCCACATTTTTAAACTGCTGAGCCTGGAGATGCTGTGCTATAGACTGGTAGAGACTGAGGCTTTCCGCAACCTGATGGCGGTGGCTGTCCCTCGGTACTTGGTCTCCAGCCACCACTATTTTTCACGATGTGCCGTCCCAGCCCTACACCAGCACGTGTCAAAGAACATCATCCGTGCCCTGACCAACGTGTTTACTGAGAAGGTCCACCTAACCACGGACACAAGGACAAGTGCTGGCGGGCAGGGACACTATATCTCCCTGACGGCACATTGGGTTAACTTGGTGGAGGCTGGGATCGAGTCTGACCCTGGGGCCGCTCATGTAATGCCCACACCAAGGATTGCAGGGCCTACCCTGGTCACGGTTTCTCAGACTTATTATGCCTCTTCCTCCAACCCCTCCTCCTCCTACTCTCAAATACAATCTGTGAGCACGGCGCCTTCAGTCGGTAGCTCTAGTCGCGGCAGCACTGCTGTGGGTAAGCGCCAACAGGCGGTGCTGAAACTGCTGAGCTTAGGTGTCAAGAGGCACACGCCCAAGAGCTGTTACAGGGCATCACGGCGCAGACCGATCTTTGGCTGGTGCCGCTGAAACTCAAACCAGGCATGGTTGTGTGTTACAACGGG
>ONZH01029672.1:0-37348 GCA_900303285.1 Rhinella marina | reverse complement strand
CGCACAGTACAGTTGCCAGTTAAGGCCTATATTGTATTTTTCAAGGTACACAGCCGTGTAGTAACTGAACAGACGGTGGGTATGAAACACAGTTATGAGAAATTACTTTGCAAGAGAACGCACAGTACAGTTGCCAGTTAAGGCCTATATATTGTATTTTTCAAGGTACACAGCCGTGTAGTAACTGAACAGACGGTGGGTATGAACACCAGTTATGAGAAATTACTTTGCAAGAGAACGCACAGTACAGTTGCCAGTTAAGGCCTATAGATTGTATTTTTCAAGGTACACAGCCGTGTAGTAACTGAACAGACGGTGGGTATGAACACCAGTTATGAGAAATTACTTTGCAAGAGAACGCACAGTACAGTTGCCAGTTAAGGCCTATATATTGTATTTTTCAAGGTACACAGCCGTGTAGTAACTGAACAGACGGTGGGTATGAACACCAGTTATGAGAAATTACTTTGCAAGAGAACGCACAGTACAGTTGCCAGTTAAGGCCTATATATTGTATTTTTCAAGGTACACAGCCGTGTAGTAACTGAACAGACGGTGGGTATGAACACCAGTTATGAGAAATTATTTGCAAGAGAACAGCACAGTACAGTTGCCAGTTAAGGCCTATATATTGTATTTTTCAAGTACACAGCCGTGTAGTAACTGAACAGACGGTGGGTATAACACCAGTTATGAGAAATTACTTTGCAAGAGAACGCACAGTACAGTTGCCAGTTAAGGCCTATATAGTTGTATTTTTCAAGGTACACAGCCGTGTAGTAACTGAACAGACGGTGGGTATAACACCAGTTATGAGAAATTACTTTGCAAGAGAACGCACAGTACAGTTGCCAGTTAAGGCCTATATATTGTATTTTTCAAGGTACACAGCCGTGTAGTAACTGAACAGACGTGGGTATGAACACCAGTTATGAGAAATTACTTTGCAAGAGAACGCACAGTACAGTTGCCAGTTAAGGCTATATATTGTATTTTTCAAGGTACACAGCCGTGTAGTAACTGAACAGACGGTGGGTATGAACACCAGTTATGAGAAATTACTTTGCAAGAGAACGCACAGTACAGTTGCCAGTTAAGGCCTATAGATTGTATTTTTCAAGGTACACAGCCGTGTAGTAACTGAACAGACGGTGGGTATGAACACCAGTTATGAGAAATTACTTTGCAAGAGAACGCACAGTACAGTTGCCAGTTAAGGCCTATAATTGTATTTTTCAAGGTACACCAGCCGTGTAGTAACTGAACAGACGGTGGGTATGAACACCAGTTATGAGAAATTACTTTGCAAGAGAACGCACAGTACAGTTGCCAGTTAAGGCCTATATATTGTATTTTTCAAGGTACACAGCCGTGTAGTAACTGAACAGACGGTGGGTATGAACACCAGTTATGAGAAATTACTTTGGCAAGAGAACGCACAGTACAGTTGCCAGTTAAGGCCTATAGATTGTATTTTTCAAGGTACACAGCCGTGTAGTAACTGAACAGACGTTGGGTATAAACACCAGTTATGAGAAATTACTTTGCAAGAGAACGCACAGTACAGTTGCCAGTTAAGGCCTATATATTGTATTTTTCAAGGTACACAGCCGTGTAGTAACTGAACAGACGGTGGGTATGAACACCAGTTATGAGAAATTACTTTGCAAGAGAACGCACAGTACAGTTGCCAGTTAAGGCCTATATATTGTATTTTTCAAGGTACACAGCCGTGTAGTAACTGAACAGACGGTGGGTATGAACACCAGTTATGAGAAATTACTTTGCAAGAGAACGCACAGTACAGTTGCCAGTTAAGGCCTATATATTGTATTTTTCAAGGTACACAGCCGTGTAGTAACTGAACAGACGGTGGGTATGAACACCAGTTATGAGAAATTACTTTGCAAGAGAACGCACAGTACAGTTGCCAGTTAAGGCCTATAGATTGTATTTTTCAAGGTACACAGCCGTGTAGTAACTGAACAGACGGTGGGTATGAACACCAGTTTATGAGAAATTACTTTGCAAGAGAACGCACAGTACAGTTGCCAGTTAAGGCCTATATATTGTATTTTTCAAGGTACACAGCCGTGTAGTAACTGAACAGACGGTGGGTATGAACACCAGTTATGAGAAATTACTTTGCAAGAGAACGCACAGTACAGTTGCCAGTTAAGGCCTATATATTGTATTTTTCAAGGTACACAGCCGTGTAGTAACTGAACAGACGGTGGGTATGAACACCAGTTATGAGAAATTACTTTGCAAGAGAACGCACAGTACAGTTGCCAGTTAAGGCCTATAGATTGTATTTTTCAAGGTACACAGCCGTGTAGTAACTGAACAGACGGTGGGTATGAACACCAGTTATGAGAAATTACTTTGCAAGAGAACGCACAGTACTGTTGCCAGTTAAGGCCTATATATTGTATTTTTCAAGGTACACAGCCGTGTAGTAACTGAACAGACGGTGGGTATAAACACCAGTTATGAGAAATTACTTTGCAAGAGAACGCACAGTACAGTTGCCAGTTAAGGCCTATAGATTGTATTTTTCAAGGTACACAGCCGTGTAGTAACTGAACAGACGGTGGGTATGAACACCAGTTATGAGAAATTACTTTGCAAGAGAACGCACAGTACTGTTGCCAGTTAAGGCCTATATATTGTATTTTTCAAGGTACACAGCCGTGTAGTAACTGAACAGACGGTGGGTATGAACACCAGTTATGAGAAATTACTTTGCAAGAGAACGCACAGTACAGTTGCCAGTTAAGGCCTATATATTGTATTTTTCAAGGTACACAGCCGTGTAGTAACTGAACAGACGGTGGGTATGAACACCAGTTATGAGAAATTACTTTGCAAGAGAACGCACAGTACAGTTGCCAGTTAAGGCCTATATATTGTATTTTTCAAGGTACACAGCCGTGTAGTAACTGAACAGACGGTGGGTATGAACACCAGTTATGAGAAATTACTTTGCAAGAGAACGCACAGTACAGTTGCCAGTTAAGGCCTATATATTGTATTTTTCAAGGTACACAGCCGTGTAGTAACTGAACAGACGGTGGGTATGAACACCAGTTATGAGAAATTACTTTGCAAGAGAACGCACAGTACAGTTGCCAGTTAAGGCCTATAGATTGTATTTTTTCAAGGTACACAGCCATGTAGTAACTGAACAGACGGTGGGTATGAACACCAGTTATGAGAAATTACTTTGCAAGAGAACGCACAGTACAGTTGCCAGTTAAGGCCTATATATTGTATTTTTCAAGGTACACAGCCGTGTAGTAACTGAACAGACGGTGGGTATGAACACCAGTTATGAGAAATTACTTTGCAAGAGAACGCACAGTACAGTTGCCAGTTAAGGCCTATATATTGTATTTTCAAGGTACACAGCCGTGTAGTAACTGAACAGACGGTGGGTATGAACACCAGTTATGAGAAATTACTTTGCAAGAGAACGCACAGTACTGTTGCCAGTTAAGGCCTATATATTGTATTTTTCAAGGTACACAGCCGTGTACTAAGTGATCAGACAGTGTGTATGAACACCAGTTATGAGAAATTACTTTGCAAGAGAACGCACAGTACAGTTGCCAGTTATAAAACCTATATATTGTATTTTTCAAGGTACACAGCAGTAGTGCCAAATATAGTTTGGTATGTAGCAGAGCACCTAATACACCACTAATGCCTCTCTCTGTCCCTACTCCAGCAGCTATCCCTGAATACAGCAGCCGTTCTCTGTAAAGTCTATATTGTAGTAAGCTATCACTGAAGTCCACTGTAGTAGCCCTGATAAGGGCTTTTAATCACGCTCCTGCCTGTCCAACAGCTAAAACCTGTCTCTCCCTTCTCCAGCCTCTGTCCCTGACTAAGTTCACGCAGCATATGCGTACGAGCAGGAAGAGCTGAGTTTTTAATATTCGAGGTCACATGGTTTTTCCAGCCAATGCATGTAGACGCCGTTTTCGCGCTGCCAGCGTGCTCAGCGTGCCTGTCATACCCCCCCTGCATGGTGATTGGTGGAAAAAGAGCGCCAGGGAAGGTGGGAGGGGAAACGAATTCTAAGTGCGCCATCGCCGTTATACTCGATTGAAATCGAGTATGCCGAATAGCGTAGTATTCGATCGAATACCGGCTCGATCGAACACTACTCGCTCATCTCTACTGTACACCTTTTTATATTTGTGGCACATCTGAACCCAACCAGAAATATGATAATACACATAGGAGAGAGAGGATGAGAGATAACGAAACACCAAAAACAACAAAAAGTGATAATTTTTGGAGCAATTTTTAGTTTTAAAAATCATAAAAAATAAAATTAAATTTAAAAGTGTGTATTAAATTTAAAAAGCCTGTTTTTTAGCACCTGCTACCTTAGCCATATATGTTGCTGTCACTTTATTAATGCTGTCACTTTATTAATGCTGTCTTAGTGTTAAAAGTAGCTAACCGGAGGGTGGAGGGCTGCTTTAGCTGGTGGTAGCAGCTAAAAACATGCAACTGGTCTTGTGTGAAAGCTGACAGTCAAGCTTTCATACAAGACCAAAATGACAACTAAATTCCAAGCAACAGAGAGAGAAATCACTGGGTGGTGGAGTTTGGTAGTGGCGCAAAATGGACTCGTCTCTGTGAGCTCCAGCGTTCTCCGGCCTTGCATGTGAAGGACTAGCTAATACCGGCCGCCTCACATAGCTTGCTTATAGAGGTGCTGTGTCGAAAAGACGATCTGTAGCTCTGAGCGAACCCCGGGCAATAAACCCGGATAAGAAACCTTATTTCGGAACGACTCTCTTTAATGGTGCGTGAGAAGAGTAAGATGGTCAAGAAAAAGGGGAGAGTGGAAGCTAAAAAACTCACAGACTTTTTTGTCTCACCTCCGCGGAAGCCTATGTCGAGGGTGGTCGAGGGTGAACGGGCGAGGGAGCCGTGTGGAGACGATGATCATGCCATGGATCTCGCTCTGCAAAACCTAGACGTGAGGCCTGCTGTGGAAATATGCGCCGATGCAGAGCGACCAACTGGAGGCCAAATGGCAGAAGCAACAGCCTCAGATAGCCACCTAACAAGTGAAGGTGCTTCGTCTCCGGGCTCTTTTCTTGGCCTGGGGGAGCTGCAGGCAAAACAATGAGAATCCATGGGTTCCGATGAACGTACCTCGCTTATAAAAGATCTGCAAGATGATAGGAGGAAACCCAGTAGGAAAACCAGCAGCTCAGACTGTGAGTGCATGGATAATCCTTTGGGGGATTTCACCTTGTCTTGTGAAGAACAAGTCAACAGTACAGTCTCTAATTCAGATAACTTAGAGTTAATCCCTGGCTCAAATGATATTGTGACTAATGCTTTACTTAAGAGCATGTTGCTAGCCCTGCACAACTCTATAAATGAGGATATTAAAGCAGTTATATCACATATGCAAAGTAATATTGAAGAATTGGGGGGCCACACAGCCTATATGGAGAATAAATTGTCAGAACATCTAAATGCACATAAAACTCTGGTGGAATCGCACACTGTATTGGAAGCTGAGGTCCAAAACCTAAAGGCTAAAATAATTGACCTAGAGGATAGGTCACGATGGTCTAATATTAAGTTTCGAGGGATCTCAGAAGAGGTGCATCCTAAAGACTTGATTGCTTACTTACAAGATCTGTGTAAAATATCCTCCCTTCTTTATCCGATATGGACTTAATAATTGATAGAGCACACAGACTGCCAAAAAGTAAGTCTGCTCCAGAATCAGCCCCGAGGGATGTGCTGGCAAAAATACATTTTTTTCATGTAAAAGAACGCATAATGGATGTAGCTCGCAAAATGCAGGAACTATCGGATCCATATAAATCCATCCATCTGTATATGGACTTATCTGTTGCTACATTACAACAACGCTGGCAATTTTGTGAAGTGACTAGGTCACTTCGTGCAAACAAGGTGAAATATAAATGGGGCTTTCCGACTAAATTAATCATCTCATATGAGCGTTCTATATGCCTCATTTTAACACCTGAGGCAGGAAAAGACTGGCTACTACATCATACTATGTCCTTATAACCTGTTTAGCATTGCTTCCCTTTCTTTCTTTTCTTTTCTTCTCTCCTGTTGTTTTTTTTTTTCTTTATTGATGTCCTTTAGAGTGTAGGGGAAAAAGGAGTTAAATAATCCCCGACATGGTATTATTGTCTAATAACCAGGATGTTGGTAGATGTATATGTCTAGTGAGGAAGAAGGGGGAGGGAGTTCTGGTTGTGATTTATGACATTGGAATTATTATCTTTAAATGTAAAGGGCTTGAATAGCCCATTCAAGAGGTAGTACATGTTATGGCGTGATGCACTGCAGTATAGATGTGATATATTATTCGTGCAGGAGACACATTTTTCTACTGGGAAGTTACCAATGTGCAGACATCCCAAGTTTCCTCACATCTATACTGCATGCGCTACACAAAAGAAAAGAGGCGTATTAATCGCAATACGTGATTCTGTAGATTTCCAGTGCTGTTCGGTGGTATCCGACCCAGAGGGGAGTTTCTTGTTAATTAGATGTCAAATAAATAATGTAGCTTATACACTGCTAAATGTCTATTTTCCCCACACAAGACATCTGAAATTTTTGAAGAACGTGATTAAGGAATACCAAAAAGAGCCATTTGGGGATTTAATAATGGGGGGAGATTTTAACACTATAATGAACTCTGAACTAGATACCACTGGCAAAGCTGGAAGAGGTATGCCTCTGACAGAATACTTACAAAAACATAATATGTTGGATACATGGAGATGTTTACATGGATCAGAGAAAGATTATTCCTTCTTTTCAAATCCTCATATGAGTTATTCTAGAATCTATATGTTTTTTGTTAATAGGACCTTATTGAAGAAAGTGGTAAACGCACGCATTTACACGATTGTCTGCTCAGACCATGCGCCGATTTCCTTGACTCTTGGAAAGGATTCCCAATCATCAGGTATTCCTATGTGGAGGTTAAATGAGCATATTTTACATAATCCGAGATATAGCGAATATTTCAGGGAAGAGCTTCGTCAGTTTTTAGCTATAAATATAGCTTCTGTGGAATTCCCCTTTATAGTTTGGAACGCCCACAAAGCATTTATGAGAGGCTTATTCCTGAAATTTAGTGCTATGGAAAAAAAACATAGCAACTCAAATATAGAGGGAATTCTAAAACAGATCCGTATAGCTGAGGCTCAAAACAAGATTTGCCCCTCGGAGTTAAATTCACAACAAATCAGAGAATTGAGGAATAACTTATGGATTGCTCTTACATACCAGCATGATTTGGCACTCCGAAGGGCAAAACTTGATTATTACTTAAACGATAATAAAGTGAGATTAACTTTGGCCCGTAGATTGAAATATACTCGGACTAAGACACAAGTTACAGATGTAGCAGGGATTGCGCTCACTGGAATCGCGATTCCTGGCAAACGAATCGCGATTCCAGAAGCGCAATACAAAAAATAAAAGTGTAGTTACATGAAGCCACCACCAGATGGCGCATGAAACTACAGTTTTAATGGTAAGACTTCAGCGAAGCTCCGATCTCCTTGAGGAAATCGGGGCTGCGCTGGTGTTTTAAAACCCACCCCCTCCAGATTAATACATTGGTGGCGCAGCGCGCTCTCCTCCCCCCCTTAGTGTTAAAACATTAGTGGCGCAGTGCGCCCTTCACCCAACCCCCCCAGTATTAAAACATTGGTGGCGCAGTGCGCCCACACCCCCCCTATTAAAAAGCATTGGTGGCGCAGTGCCCCAACTGCCCCAGTATAACATACATTGTGGCAGTGGGGATCGGAGCCCAGCAGCGTTATCGCTGGGCTCCGATCAGTTACCATGGCAACCGGATGCCTCCGGTTACCATGGCAACTCCAGTATACAATACATTGGTGGTGCAGTGCGCCCGACACCCCCCTTCGGTTTAAAACATTGGTGGCGCAGTGCGCCCGACACCCCCCCTGCACCCGAGGTGACGGTTAGATTGGTAATATTTTGGGGGGGCATACGCCTTTTTGATCATTTTGTATTACACTTTTTGTGATGTAAGGTGACAAAAAATGCCTTTTTTGACACCGTTTTTATTTTATTTTTTTTACTGCTTTTAGCTGAGGGGTCAGGTGATGTGAGATTTTCGTAGAGCAGGGTTTTACGGACGTGGCGATACCCAACATGTGTACGTTTTTTTAATTTATTCGCGTTTTACACAGTAATATCCTGTTTGGAAAAAAAAAAAAAGATTTCTTAGTGTCTCCACAGTGTGAGAGCTGTAGTTTTTTTATTATTTGGGCGATTTTCTCAGGTAGGGGCTACTTTTTTTGCGGGACGAGGTGACGGTTAGATTGGTAATATTTTGGGGGGCATACGCCTTTTTGATCGTTTTGTATTACACTTTTTGTGATGTAAGGTGACAAAAAATGCCTTTTTTGACACCGTTTTTTTTTTTTCCTTTCCTTTTAATTTATTTTTGTATCCAATAGGCATTACAAACAACTGGGAATAATAATTAACAATTGATACATATAAAAACCAATACATATTATTACAACCCCTTACATCCCCAAAATTTATTCTATTGCATAAGGATAAAAATATTCACCCACTAAGACCCCCCCGCCTCCCCCAATTCCCTCCAATATCTCTCCGAGTCGGCAGAAAAAAAAAAATAATAATTTTTCACATCCCTTCCAGCCTTCATCACAATCCTCCTTCCCTCTCCTTTTTGGCCATCTCGCTACATAGCTCCGACCACTGTCTCTTCGTAGGGGGGTGACTATCAATCCATTTCCTTACAATCAAAAGTCGGGCTAAGAAGAGCTCTCTATTTATTTTATCTTTTTTTTTTTTGTTATCTAACTTTACACCAAAATCGTCACCTAAAACTCCTAATCTAAAGTTTTTACTTATTTTTAAACCTATTCCTTTTGACACTTCTATAAAAATGTCATCCCAAAAATTAACTAAATCGTGACAATCCCAGAAAACATGAAAAAGATCTGCATTGATTTCCCCACACCCTGAGTTATCCCACTTCTTAATTTTATATAGAAATTTGGGGGTATAATATAAACGATTCACTATGTTGAACTGGACCAATTGATGGTTTATGTTCCTCGAGACTTTCGTCATATTAGATAGTATTACTTTCCACTGCTCTTGGTAGATTTCACCTATTTCAGATTCCCATTTCCTTTTACTCGGAGAAACCCAGTCATTTTTTTTAACCCCTCTCAATTTGGCATATATGGTTGCAAGCGCCTTCTTTTTTATTGAACCCTCCTTAATTTCACTGCATAACAGAGATGGAGGTGGAATCACTCCTATTTGGGGTAGAGTTTTCATCCACGCATATTTCAATGCACCATATTCCAACCATGCCCCCACATTCAAATCATAGTAACATAGTAACATAGTAACATAGTTTATAAGGCCGAAAAAAGACATCTGTCCATCCAGTTCGACCTGTTTTCCTACAAGTTGATCCAGAGGAAGGCAAAAAATCCCTGTGCGGTAGAAGCCAATTTTCCTCACTTTAGGGGAAAAATTCCTTCCCGACTCCAATCAGGCAATCAGAATTACTCCCTGGATCAACAACAACCCATATCTAGTAACTATAACCTGTAATATTATTACCCTCCAGAAATACATCCAGGCCCCTCTTGAACTCTTTTACTGAACTTACCATCACCACCTCCTCTTCCCATGTAGGGATGAGCGAACCGAACCGTAACGAACCGTCACCGAACCGAATTTTGAGAAAGTTCGTAACGAATCTGGTGAAAATAACGGCGACGCAAAATATACGCATATTTATTGAGAATGTACGCTAATGCGTATACTAATGCGTATTAATTCATAAAATGCGTACACATTAGCGAACATTCTCAAATATGCGTATATTTAGGGTATGGAATATGCCATATTCCATACCCTAAATATGCGCATATTTGAGAATGTTCACTAATGTGTACACGCATTGGCGTACATTCTCAAATATGCGTATATTTTGCGTCGCCGTTATTTTGAGCGAACCGAACCGTTTTTTAACAGATTCGTGACGAATCTGGTAAAAAAAAAAACGGCAACGCAAAACTACTTTTTTCACAGAATAGACCAGGATACAAGGGATTATTACTCCTATAATCCCTTGTATCCTGGTTTTCTGTGAAAAACAAGATGTGTGACGTCACCCACACGGCTCCGGAAGTGCCTGCGTGCGCCGACATTTTGTCAATTTGTCAATTTTTGACATTTTGTCTATTTGTCAATTTGTCAAATTTGATATTTTGTCAATTTGTAAAGCGAGTGCCAGTGAGGTGTCCATTTCATGAAAGTTGGACACGTATTTTTGGATAATGGAACTGGCATAAAGCCTTCTTGAATCTGTGCCTTTTTAAATGTCCTTTCTTCACCTCATGGATTCTGTGGGTGAGGTTTTCTGTCTATTTAACCGTATCTGTATCCTACTAGACTAGCTGTAATGTTAGAGGGGTTTTTTTAACGTTGACTGTCCTGTGCTGAACTCTACATCAACATTTTGTCATGTATAAAAACTGATTTTTACAAGCGTGCATATTCTTAGCTTCCAACTTCAGTTCTCTGTACTAGGCCCTTCTGGGTCCAAAAGAATACTGCTCCTACTAATGCCCCCACCGTCAATTGTCTATTTGGAAACATACTGGGTGCAATCAAGTGCTGCCTCCTCCTCCTCCTCCTCCTCAACTTGTCTCTTCTTAACCCTACTGGTTCACCACCAGGCCATCAAAAATGTTTTCAATGGTCTGTTCCACACCAGGCCTTCTACCATAATGTTTTCAAGGGTCTGTTCACCACCGGTCCCTCAAAAATAATGTTTTAGGGTCTGTTCACCACCAGGTCTTCAACCATAATGTTTTCAAGGGTCTGTTCACCAGCAGGCACTCAATCATAATGTCATAATGTCATAATAATCATAATGACCCTTTCCCCCTCCAGGGCCCTCTAAGGTGATTTTCCTTTATGTCCCAGTGGTAGGAGTGCCAAGGGGTATTTAGGCCACTCAAGTCTTTGGTGGGATTGTCACGTTGTTCCTACCTCGTGAGACGGACAGGCCCCAGGCGGTGGCTCCGGCTGCAATAAATTACTAGTAGTAGTAATTGCGGGTCGTCAGGTGGGAATGATGCGCAGACTTGTGGGAATGGTCCAACGTAGTTTTATTAATTTATCTTTGAATAAGGTTCATCCTTCAACTTGGTGTCCAGCAAGTGCAGCTTATTGCTTATACTTGGCAGATGCTTGGAAATTCAGGTGTCAGGCTTCCTGTTCTAAACTGAGGTTACGTCTTAAGTCTGGCTTCCCTTGAGAGTATTATTGTTGTGCCTTATTGCAGGCTATATTACTCTGTCTTTAGGGTACAGCAGAGCTGAAGGTGCTCTGCTGTCCTGCACATGTCCTCCCTGATCAGGGTACAGGGGACAACTCTCTGACTAAACTGTCATTTCCTCCTCACTGCAGGAAGTTGGAAGAGCTTAACTTCTCTCCAGCAGAAGGGGGTCAGAATGGACTAAGGAATATACCATTCTGGTAAAACTACATCTGAATCTGCCATAGTATTTACTGACACCTGCTGGTACACCAGGTACATTACATGAGAAACAGTTGCATAACATGGAATATAATACATATTAATGCTGGTGATGACATCAATGCACAGAATTACATTTCTAGAGTAGCACACAGATAAAAGCTGGTTACGCAGAGTTGTAACACTACTCTGGGGTGTTACATTCCCCCTTACTTAAAGTCAAGCCGTTCTTGGCTTGTGCTTAGGATTAGCATACAGGATTAGGATATAGAAAAGCTTACAGAGAATCCAATGAATACAAGGTGCTGCATGAAATAGATACATATAAATGGCATAACATACATAAATACACAATTGAGCTACTATGCTGGTACGTACCTGCCTTGTGAGTAGAGTGTCCGATCTCTGTTATCCCCTCTCAGCAGACGAACAACCTATGTAAACTGCACTAAGCAACTATTTCGGACTGACTCAGAATATTTCGGCCATAAAATACCAAAGAAAGCATGGGGGTGTCTTCACTCTGTAATCCCACCATTGTGAAATGATAAGCCCGCAAACGGAAGGGTGGCCTTATTCTGTAATCCCTTCCAAGCACCAAAGCCTGATAATGCTTTACGCTTTGTCACCTTGATGTCTATCTGTAGCTGCAAGTTATTTTCCTGGAGGCGGTGCTCGAGGCCTCAGGACACAGTGAACTAGGAGGAGGAATCTGCCAGTCCTGCCATAGTTCCAATGAGAGAATTAAGATCTCTCTAACCACACACATAAAGGACAATGAACTAGGAGTGTGGGGGGGGGGGGCTGCCCGAGAGACTATTCTCTCCGGACACATCTATAGCAGCGAGGATAACCCTGAAGGAATAAAGAGAAAACTGCTTGTGGCTCTGACACCTGGCTACCATGAACCGTTACCTGGCTACCATGAACCGAACCCTCAGAGGCAGCATATATATCTGAGGTAGAGACAAGTAAGGTGCTATCTATCTGGCTAAGTGCGTGACCATACATTAAAGTGCATTTAGGACACATTGTGGTACCTGCAAAGAAACACACACAATGGGCAATATTCTTGAACGTTCATGAAATATAAAAACATTAGTGCAACATTTAAGTACAAATATAATAAAGGCATAATATAGGATATATGTGGTTACATTCAAGTCCATCTTTTCTTCTTCTTTGGCTTGGAACAGGAACAAAGTCCCAAATTCGACTTGAAATTTGTAATCCACATGGGTAATAAAATAGGTTATAAATAGCAGAAAAGGTTTCTTGACAAACCGTTTTAAAAGTGATTTCCCAACAACCTGAAAAGGGGGAAAAAAGGATGTGGTGCGCAAACATGGCGCAACTTGGATTATTGCAGATGGGGGGAGTCCAGCCACACGTGTCCTTCCAGATGAGGCCAAAACAGGGCAACATAAACAACTAAAACACAGCCAATCAGGTTCTCACCCTTTCAGGCTCAGTCCACGGGGTGGCTCCCACGGGGTGGCTCCCATTAGTCCTGGAGTTATTTGGCAGTACTTGAGTGCAGGCTCCCACTATGGGAAGGCCTGCCAGTCCTCCTCGCTACTACTCGAGCTGAAGGACATTAGAGGGTGCTCCTGCCTCTGATAAGCTGCCCGATAAGTGGCAGCCATTCCCCGGCGTCCTCTCAGTGATGGGACCAGTTTGGGGGTCCTGCATGCTGATGCGGAAGCCTCTTCTACCTTCGCCTCCTGGCCGGATCCTCTTGCCGGTACGACGGGGGTCAGACACTCCGGCTGTAGGGGTTCTTGTAGGGGTCTCCCACGGGCGGCGCTCATGGCGGCTTCGATTTGCCAGGGTAGTCTGGCATGTACCACAGTGGGTTGAAAGTTGAAGGTGGAGGTGACCAACTCTCCCACCTGCATTGTAGGTGGAGGCAGTAGACCTGGGATCAGGGGTTCCGGCTGATGGGTAGGCTCTTCTTTTGCCTGCGGGGCATCAGCAGCAGGTAAGCGATACGGCTCCGTGCTGTCCGCTGACTCTTCTTCCCACCTTTCCGGGGGCCAGGCAGGCCTCGCTGGACGGGTCAATACCTTCACGCCTGTTGCAAACGGCCCCTGGAGGGACTTCATCGGGGTATAGATCACATAGTCCCCGGGATGTAAATTATGACGACTCCGAGGTAGATATGTTCTCTTCACCGACCTGCGATTCACGTAGAATTCCTCGGCGGTTTCTTCATCGGTGATAAAACCTACGCCTCTCTCCACGCTGAACCATAGCACGGTGCCCCGTCTTCTCTCCAGTACGGGATCTCCGGTACGGGGGGTGTTCTAAGACCTGCACCACCCACTCCTCCACGCGTCTCTTGTACTCCCAGAGGGTGAGGGCCTTTGCGGTCACTGCTTCGGGAACCATGGGGTTCTGCCTCAGCAAATAATCTGTCTTCCGGGGCGGCGGAGCGGGAGCTGCAGCCGCTTCCACCGCACCAGCCGGCGCGGCGGGTGTCTCTTGCGGCTTCTTGGGCTGGGAGTCCCGGTTCCATTGTTCCCAATATATTTCTTCGGGCTTTTCTGTAGGCTCATAGGGGTCAGTGCCCCAAACCATTCCGCCCCAGTCAGGGCCACGTTGGCGAGACGCCATCTTTCTTGTGTCTTCTCTCGCGCTGACCGGATCTCGAGAGGGAGGAGGAGTAAAAGGGGTGGAGTCTATGCTTCTACATCATGCGTGTGTACGTATGTACGAATAGTACGTTAAAGATTTGTACGCTAATGCGTACGTATTCAGTTAAGTAGCGTACCTTTGACAACGCTACACTGTATGTTTGTTACTTGAGTAGGAATGTTCGCAGACGCAGTGTATGCATACGCTAATGCGTACATATTCAGTTAAATAGCATACAATTGACAACGCTACACTGTATGTTCGTTACTTGAGTAGGAATGTTCGCAGACGCAGTGTATGAGTACGCTAATGCGTACATATTCTGTTAAGTAGCGTACCTTTGACAACGCTACACTGTATGTTCGTTATTTGTGCGGGAATGTTCGCATTAGCGTACGCATTAGTGTAAATTCTCAAATATGTGTATATTTTGCGTCGCTGTTGTTGAAGTCACTTGGATTTTTTTCCACTTTTTTCATTGTAATAGCAACTGCAAGTAAACAAAACTGTACCCTATCAGACTCCCATTATTTTAGCAGCTATTATTCAGCCGTTATAGCAAGGTTCGTTTTAGGTTCGGTTCGTACGAATCCGAACTTCATGAAAGTTCGCCGAATCGAAGCGAACCGAACTTTTCAAAAGTTCGCTCATCCCTATTCCCATGTTTTTAACTTATTATCTTTTAGTATGTGTTCAAGAACCTCAATCCCTGCCTTCTCAAACAATCTTTTATCCTCGATAAGCTGGAATTCTGGGAGGTATTTATTTTGCCAGATAGGTGTAGTTAGAACCACTTCAGGCTGGGCGACAATAGTCTTAAAGTCTCGCCAACAACCTATTAATAGGTCTATTGCAGGGAATCTCTTCCTCCATCTTGTTTCCAATAAGCCTATTTCCAGTATTTGAAAAATATTATTGTACCTAGATTCCGTATGTTCAATCAGATATTGAAAAAGCTCTGTATCTGCTTCACACGTTAATAATTCTAACTGGGAGGCTATTAAATATAACGGGATGTCAGGAAATGAAAAACCTCCCTTGCCTTTCTCTAAGCAAAAAGCCACCAACTTAATGCGAACACGTTTTCGTCCCCAGATTAGTGTGTTCATCATAACTTCTATATTTTTCAAATATTTTTTTGGTATCCTTATGGGCAGCGCGGAGAATAGATATAAGAGACGAGGAAGCAACACTGCCTTGGCCAACACTATTCTCTCGGCCTTTGACAGCCTAAGATCAATCCATATCTTAACTTTTCTCGTTAATTCCTTTATTAAGGGGATTGTATTATTAGTATGGAAGTTACCTACATCTTGACTAAGATTAACTCCTAGGTATCTAAAGCTTTCTCCCCTCCTAAGTACTTTTATTTTTACTAGCTCCATTGATGGAGCTTCTCCCTCGAACCAGGGGCCCGACAATGGCATTAATATAGATTTGGTCCAATTAAGCCTCAGGCCAGAGTATAACCCGTATTCTTCTATTAATCTAAATACATAATCCAAAGAAGATTCAGGGGATTCCAGAAATAGAAGCATTTTGCATCGTCTGCAAATATAGATAGCTTGTCCCCCCCCCCCGGCTCCGAACCCCCTTATCCGCTCGTCTGATCTAATTAAGGAGGCTAGGGGTTCAATAACTAAGTTAAAGAGCAGGGGGGAGAGGGGGCAGCCCTGTCGCACCCCTCGTCTTATGGGGAAATCGCTCGTCTCTTCACCGTTAACCAGCAACGCAGCCACCGGCTTCTGGTAAAGCAATTGTACCATCTTTATATAGCCCTCTCCAAAACCCATCCTTCGCATTACTCCCCAAAGGAATTCCCACTCCACCCTGTCAAACGCCTTAGCAGCATCTAATGACAGGATGGAGTGGGACCCCGCCTCGCTACCCACCTGGATATTGTGAAATACTCGGAGGATGTTGTGCCGTGTTGTGCGACCCGGCATAAAACCATTTTGATTTCTATGAACTAAAGATCTTATTACCTCTTGCAATCTCATTGCCAAAATCTTTGCCACTATCTTAATATCAGCATTTAAAAGGGATATCGGACGGTAATTACCCGGGTCCAACTTATCTTTTCTTTCTTTTGGAATAAGGACTATTAAAGCCTCTGTCATAGAAGCTGGGAGCTTATGACTAGTTGATATTGATGAAATCACTCTATTGAGAGCCGGGGCCATAATTCTCCCATACCTTGCATAGACTTCATATGGGATACCATCCCTACCCGAAGCTGATTTTTTCTTTAGACTGCCAGTCACTTTCTGGATTTCCTCTAAGGAGATAGCCTCCTCGAGCTTCCCTTGCTGTTCCACTGAGAGTCTAGGTAGATCAATCTTGTCCAAGTAAGTAGTTATCTCAGAGCTAGTGACAGTTAGGTCTGAATGGTATTCTTTTTTATAATAATCGAGGAATTCTGAGCTTATTTTCTCTGGGTCATTGATTATATTCCCGTTTTGTCCCCTTATTGCATTTATATGATTACTGGGGTTCTGGCTCTTAATAATAGCTGCTAGCCGCTTATTAACCACCCCTGATTCATTATGTTTCTTAGTTCTCATAAATAGTAATTTCTGACGAGCTTTTTCCAGGAGACAATGTTTGTAATCTTCCTGGGCTGCCTGCCATTTGTTCTTATTAGCTTCTTGTGGATTTTGTATATACTCCTGTTCTGTTGTTTGAACTGCAATCTCTTTAACTAACTCCTCTTCCTTAAACTTCCCTTTTTTTCTCCTAATCCGTTTAAAAAGGATTCCCCTAATAAAGGCTTTAACAGCATCCCATACCATCCCATCTTCGGCTGTTCCCCAATTAAACCGCATCATTTCTTCTATCTCCTGTTCTATCACCTCATCACTTTTAATTATATTCAACCAATGGGGGTTTATATTAACTCTAGGTCTAGATACTTTCTGGTCCGTCTTAAGTTCTAATGAGAGCATTGAATAATCTGATAAGTTTCTTGGCCAGTAAATCATCTTCCCTATTAGTCGAAGCGCCATGTCATTCACCAAGGCAAGGTCGATTCTGGAAAGAGTATCACTCGATTTATTATGACATGAAAAAATTGTTTTCATCGGAAATCTATTCCTCCATACATCGACCAAGCCGAGTTCGGTACACAGCCTCGCAAGTGTTGTTGCCCTTGCTCCCTCTCTAACCGGCCTTTTTCCGCACCGATCTAAACTCTCATCTAAAACATTATTAAAGTCACCCATACATATCACCGGGCAGGGTTCATATTTCCCCCAAAATTTAGTGATTACTTTGAATATATCAGAGTTATAAGGAGGGGGAATATACAAAAAAGTCAATATACATTTAAGTGTACCAAAACATCCATATGACACTATAAATCGCCCCTTATCATCAATTAATTTTTCTATTAACCTCCAATTAATCTTTTTGTGCACCAGGATTGAAACACCCCGTGAATAGGAGGTGTAGCAAGAGTGGTATTGGTGACTCCACCATTGTTTATGTAACAAATGTGTAGTTTCTTTTGTGAAATGCATCTCTAATAGACAAATTAAAGCGGGGGCTTGCTTTTGCAGTATTCTCAGCAATGCGTGTCTTTTTATTCTATCACCCAAACCCCTAATATTCCATACTATTAATTTAGTTAGTGTCATTGTGCGAAATTAAAACTTGAAAATCCCTCGAGAAAAAAAAAAAAAAGAGAAAAAGAAAAAAAGACTACCAATCTGCCGACTCTCCCCTCTCCATCCCATCCCACCCCCCCTCCCTCCACTGATAACCCGTCCCATTTGAACGGATTTCTTTTCTTCGGAAACTCTACTCCCCCCCCTCCACTCAGATATAAAAATTCCTAAATAATTATAACTAGCGTCTCATTTTTTTAAACCATTTAAATCCATCAAATCCTGCACCTCTTGTGGTGTCGTAAAGAACCACATTTTCTCCGAATATATAACTCTCATCTTTGCGGGGAAAAGCAGCGAGAATTTAACCTGATTATTATAAAGCCGTTTTTTAACAGTAGAAAGGATATTCTTTCTCGCTGCGTTTCTTCCGCAAAGTCCGGGAACAGTAGAATTTTTACATTCTTATAGAGGATTGCACATTGACCCCTAGCCTTCCAGAGTATCGCGTCCCTGTCACTTGACAATAGTATTTTAATCAGAATTGTTCGAGGTTTCTCACCCGGAACTGGTACTCTCATTGGAATTCGATGGGCTCTTTCCACTACAAAATGGGGTGATAAACCTTCACCCATCCATTCCTTCAACCAATCCTGGGTAAACTTCACCGGGTCTGTTCCCTCACTCCCCTCAGGCATTCCTATTATCCGTAGATTTGCTCTCCTGGAGCGATTTTCCATATCTACTAGTTTCTTTTTTAAAATCTCCTTCTCCTTCACTAAGTCATCCACTATTTTTTTCATACCGACCATCTCATCTTCTAGGGTACCCACGCGGCCCTCAACCTCATCACATCTTATGTTGATATTTGTTAAATCCTCACGGACCCTCGTCACTTCTAGCGACACTGAGCTGACCTGTTTTGTCAAACCTTCGATTGCATTATTACATTGTTGGACACCTTGCAATATCTCAGTTAGTGTTAATTCACTACCTATTAAATTGGTGGCTTCATGTTTCTCACTTGGAATACTTTGAGTGCTTTTATTTACTGTCCGCGTTTTCCCCCCTACACTGGGGGAGGAAAGGAATCTATCCATTCTGGATGAGTTCTTATTATTGTCTTTCCCTTCCTTATTTGGACTCAAGGATTTCCTTACTTTTGGCGGCATCTGTGCAGAGAAGTGCAAAGACCCTCAGCAATCTAAATCTGCCAATATTCAGCCAGTAGGACCCGACGGGTCGAGGGGACAATCACCAGAGAGGATTAAGCTTAATCTGGGTACCCTAGTAATATATATGCACCCTTTATGGGAACCCTTTTTAACAAACTATATTAGTTAGAACCCCACTATTCCTAGTTATTAACAATACACCACAGGAATAACAACACCCCAAAAGGAGAAAATATATCCCCTATCAGGAGTTCAAACAGAAAAAAAGTAAATACTAAACACGTGTATAGTAATCTAAGATGAAAAAAAAAAAAAACAAAACAGAATAACGCTTCAATAATCCAAAGTCAGTGAATCCAATGTCCCAAAGGGTTATACGGTAAAGGAAAAAGAAAGAGAAAAAAAAAAAAAAAGATTCCTTAAGATCCTCTATTCCTCTATATCTAGCAACATACACCACTGTCGCCCGGTTTCCCAAGACTAGGAACGACAATAGTAAAGAATGTTAATAGCACATGGAAAGTCTGTTAAACGGTTAATAGGGAATTCATGCACAATTTTCCAGAGATTCCTGTCACGGGCAAGGTAAATACCACCAGGATCGAGTCACTTGTAGAGTAGTAAAAAATGGGTGTAGGGGTGTAGAGAGGAGTTAGCAGTTCCTATTAAATAGTCAAAAATCAGTAATCACTAGCAGGAATCCGCCGACAGTCTCTAATTTCTAGCCACAAAATACTGGTTTAAAACCAAGCAGAGAACACCAGGATGAAGGGGTTAAAGATGTTAATAGATTAATATGAGGGAGTTAGGCTGATCAGAGATACTACGTCTTTTAGCATAAACTTGGCTCCCACTTTAACAACTTGTTTCTCAGCCGAACAACATTCCCCTTACAATCTATAAAGCCCTGGACTTTATCAGCCCGGGATAATTACCACTCTTCACCAGGGTTAATCTCGCCGGTAGACATCAACTTCTGGAGACCCGGGTAATCAGGATCTGTAGGCCGAGAGGGGTTCCACAGGGGTTCAGGATAACCCCCTAAGGCAGCGCGACACAGCCGAGGCCTCACTTCAGGGCTAAGGCCCCCTGGGAATTCACAGCTGACCCGCCGGGCTGGGGAGCTCAGGCGCGTGGAGCCTGCGCCACCCAGTGCCCTCTCACAGCACCCGGAGCCGCCCGCGCCACGCCGAGTCACGTGGGCTCTTCTCGCGCCGACCAGTGCGTCCGCTCCCCGCTACTCCCGGCTCGCCTCTCGCGATGTCTCAGCCAGCGCCGCCTCCGTCTCTGCGTCTCTGGAGCCAATGTCAGTGCTCCTCTCCCGGATCAAAGGTGCTGGGTCCCTCGGCAATCAGACGCTCACAGGTAGCATGGAGCAGACAGTGGGGGGGGGGGGAAGAACCACGGGAATTCACCTTAGTCCCTCCCCTTCTGCATCCCAATTCATCAGGCTTTGACACCGTTTTTATTTTATTTTTTTTACTGCTTTTAGCTGAGGGGTCAGTTGATGTGAGATTTTCGTAGAGCAGGGTTTTACGGACGTGGCGATACCCAACATGTGTAGGTTTTTTTTAATTTATTCGCGATTTACACAGTAAATTTTTTGCGGGACGAGGTGACGGTTAGATTGGTAATATTTTGGGGGGACATACGCCTTTTTGATCATTTTGTATTACACTTTTTGTTATGTAAGGTGACAAAAAATGCCTTTTTTGACACCGTTTTTATTTTATTTTTTTACTGCTTTCAGCTGAGGGGTCAGGTGATGTGGGATTTTCGTAGAGCAGGTTGTTAAGGATGTGGCGATACCCAACATGTGTACGTTTTTTTATTTTATTTATTTGCGTTTTACGTTTTTTTTGTGGCCCCTGTCCAGTCCCAGAAGGTTGAGGAGCATCACAAGCCTGAGGAGAGGCAGAAGAAGGAAGAGGCTGCTGAGGAGGAGGAGGTAAATGCTCTGTGTTTGTGTGTTTGTTTTCTATTTTTCAGGGTCGTGAATGCAGAGGACTACGTCGGATTCGGTGGACTACGTCGGACCAGCTTTTTTTTTTTTTTTTTTTTTTTTAATAAAATGGTCAAACAGGGGTCTGGGGGAGTGTTTATTTCAATAAAATGTTTTATACTTGTGTGTGTGTATTTTTTTTTACAATACTACAGTTTTAGTAATCACGGCTATCTACAGACGGCCCTGATTACTAATACTGGGCTTAGTGCTTGCCGGTATGGCCAGCACTAACCCCAACATCTATTACCTTGGCACCCACCGCCCCGGGGGTGTCGGGAAGAGCCGGGTACCCGCAGGACCGGACCTTCTAAATTGAGGGTCTGATTCTGGGGCGGCTGCAGGCTGCTGCTGCTGGTTGTATCTGGCTGGAAAATGAAAAAAGGGGGGGACACCACGCCATTTTTTTAAATTTATTTATTTAAAAAAAGCGTCTGGTTGCCGTGGTAACTGATCGGAGCCCAGCGATTACACCGCTGGACTCCGGTCAGGTCCCCACTGCACCACCAATGAAAAGAGGGGGGGGGCGCCTGTGGCCACTGCCACCAATGTTTATTATACTGGGGGGGAGGGCGCACTGCGCCACCAATGTGTTAAACCGAGGGGGGGGTGTCGGGCGCACTGCGCCACCAATGTATTGTATACTGGAGTTGCCATGGTAACTGGAGGCCGTAGGCCATGGTAACCGGGGGCTCCGATCCCCACTGCGCCACCAATGCTTAAAGGGGGGGGGCGACAGGGCGCACTGCGCCACCAATGTATATTTAGGGGGTTGCCATGGTAACCGGAGGCGTCCGGTTGCCATGGTAACTGATCGGAGCCCAGCGATAACGCTGCTGGGCTCCGATCCCCACTGCCACCAATGTATCTTATACTGGGGCAGTTGGGGCACTGCGCCACCAATGCTTTTTAATAGGGGGGGTGTGGGCGCACTGCGCCACCAATGTTTTAATACTGGGGGGGTTGGGTGAAGGGCGCACTGCGCCACCAATGTTTTAACACTAAGGGGGGGAGGAGGGCGCACTGCGCCACCAATGTTTTAATCTGGAGGGGGTGGGTTTTAAAACACCAGCGCAGCCCCGATTTCCTCAAGGAGATCGGAGCTCCGCTGAAGTCTTACCATTAAAACTGTAGTTCCATGCGCATCTGGTGGTGGTTTCATGTAACTACACTTTTATTTAATGACTGAAGCGATATCGCTCTGCGCTCACGCGATCCTGCTGTGAGCGCCAGAGCTGCTACATCTGTAAATATCTAATAGATCAGCATGGTAATAAAATAATGAATCCCCAACATATTGTGGAAGGCTTTAGAAACTATTACGCAAAGTTATATAATTTAGCGTTGGATGGTAATATTTTTCAACAAACCCCGGGACAAATAACGCACTTCTTGGCTGATATAAAACTTCCAAAACTAGACTCAAATTGTATAAACTCATTAACGAGGCCGATCGCAGAGACAGAGATAATACAGACAATAAACACCTTAAAACTACATAAAGCTCCTGGCCCAGATGGGCTCTCAAATGCATATTATAAAGCCTTTCCACAAATTCTGTCCCCTCTAATGCCAGAAATGTTTAATTATGTTGTGGATAAAGGTTCCTTTTCAAAGGAGATGCTAAGTGCCACTATAGTCACGATACCGAAAGAGGATAAAGAACCAATATGTCCTGAAAATTTTCGCCTATCACTTCTTAATGGGGATATTAAGCTATACTCTAAAATCCCAGATCTGATTAATCCCGATCAAGTGGGGTTTATGCCTAATCGCCAAATGTTTTAGACCTGGTGCAGTGGGCAAGACGAACTCAAAAGACTTCTCTGCTTCTGACTTTAGATGCAGAGAAGGCATTCAACAGAGTCCTTTGGGGATTTTTAATGGCGGTTTTGGATAAATTTGGTTTTCCAGGGATAGTTAACCCTTAGAGTACCAGCGCCGTACATATACGGCGCTGGGACGATGCAGACACATGGTGCCCGCTCGCACGTGCGGCGGGCGTCATGGCCGGCAAGTCTCTGCTGTTTCTAACAGCAGAGACTTGCGGGTACTTACCAATATCGGCAGCGTCTTCGTAGGCCTTTAGATGCCTTTAGACACGTGATCACGGCATCTAGTTGCGTCTAAACCCAGAAGCGTACACTTCCGGGCGGTGTACAGACACCCCGTGTGGACAATCGGGGTGTTTGTACACGATCTGAAAGCTGTAAACCTTGCTGATGAGGTTTACAGCTTTCAAAGTGCAATTCTTATTCTGGCCACTAGATGGCAGGCCAGGATAAGAAATTAGCAAATTCGGTCATTAAGTCAAAAATAAAAGACCCTCATTGCTCATAAAAAAAAAAATAAAAGACACAATCTATTTGCTCATATTTGAGCTTTAAAATAATCACAAAAAATTTTAAAAAATGTTAATATATATATATATATATATATATATATATATATATATATATATATATATATAAAAGTTCAAATCACCCCCCTTTCCGTATAATTAAAAAATAAATACCTAAATAACAATAAATATAGACATCATGGGTATCACCGTGACCGGAAACGCACGTACTTTTAAATTATAAAAAAAAATTCCAATACGGCGAATTGTGTGGTGGAAAAAAGCGTCCAAATGGCGATTCGCTGTTTTTTGTTGCTTTTTTTTTCTGAAAATAAATAAATAAAAAGTGATCAAAAAGTCATACACACCCCAGAATGGTATCAATAAAAACTTCAGATCGCCCCGCAAAAAATGAGCCCCTATACAGCTCCGTTCACATAAATACCAGAAAGTTATAGGGGTCAAGATATGACAAAAAAAAGGCCAACTTTATAATTATTTTAGCACTATCAAAACGCAGGAAAAACTATACATATTAGGTATCTCCGGATTCGTACTGACCAGTAGTAACTGGCCAGTTTTAATGAACATCGAACGTTGTAAATAAGAAACCCGTAGAACTGTAGCGGAATAGCGTTTTTTTTTGCAATTTCCCCCGATTTGGAATTTTGTTCCCGCTCCCCACTACACCATATGCAATATTAAATGGTGGCATAGGAAAGTACAACTTGTCCCTCAAAAAACAAGCCCTCATACAGCTATGTGAACAGAAAAATAAAACAGTTATGGCTGTTTGTAGGCAGGGAGCGCAAAACGAAAACGCATAACCGAAAAAACCTCTGGTACTGAAAGGGTTAAACGAGCCGTCTTAGCTTTATATTCTCACCCCTCTGCTAGAGTTTCCATAAAAGGATATTCCTCTACGGAATTTAATATTGGTAACGGGATGAGACAAGGTTGCCCATTGTCCCCAGCCATATTTACACTAGTGATGGAACCAGTGATGGCGGAGAAAATAAGACAAGAGAGATCGGTGCATAGTCTACAGATAGGAGGAAGGGAACACAAAATTGTTCTGTATGCAGATGATGTTATCTTGGCCATAACTAAACCAGAAATGTCTATACCTAAAATAAATGATATTCTTGAGGAATTTGAAAGAGTCTCTTACTATAAGATAAACAGTAACAAATCTTTAATGCTTAGCCTAACTGTACCGGCTGATGGACAATCAAATTTGGATAAACAATTCCCATATAAGTGGGCTAAGGATAGTGTAAAATATTTAGGTATCCAATTACCAGCTAGATACTTAGAGCTTTACAAATTTAATTATGAGCCCCTGCTGGTGGAGGTTGAGAGGAAGCTGTTCTACCTACAGAAAAGCCCACTTACCTGGTTAGGAAGAGTTGCTGCGGTTAAAATGTTTATACTACCAATAATACTGTACAAGTTTCGTACTGTTTTATATCCGTTGACCGATAAATACTTAAAAAAATTACAGAATAAAATAAATGCATTTATATGGTCAAATAAGAGACCAAGGGTGAGTTTTAAAAGCCTGGTTAGACCGTGGCATCAAGGAGGTATTGAAATCCCAGATATAAAACAGTACTATAGGGCAATGGTTTTAGCCCAACTAAAAGACTGGTGGAGCCCAGTGCAGATAAAAAGATGGATAGAAATAGAAAAAACAATTATTGAAGCACCATTGATAAGTTTATTGGGAAATTTGAGACCCAGTGATATAGATGGGGGAAAGTTTTTATTCTCCACGGTTTTGCCAACATTGAAAATATGGGGAAATTATGTAAATAACCAACCAGACAATTTGGAGGTGAGCTGGAGAAGGCTCCCTCTCGATCTCATTTGCATTAAAGCTCCAACTTTGAATCTATTGAACTGGTACAGATGTGGGATTAGCAGAATATCTCAGTTGTATGAGGATCGCTTAATAGAGTTCGAGAAACTAAGAGACAGATTCCAAATTCCTCATTCCGAGTGGTTTACATATCTGAGAATACAATGTACTTTATTGAAATACCCAAGACCTGGTATCAGATTAGCATCTGCACTATTTTATGAATCAAACAAAATACTTTAGAGGTATATCAATGTTCTATGCCAGGGGTGGCCAACCTGTGGCTCTTGAGCAGCATGTGGCTCTTTGCCTCTTCAAGTGTGGCTCTTTCGGTGGAGCCAGGAAGCATTCAGGCTGCCACACTCTCCACCCCAGATCTCTTTTCCTGATTGAGCATCATTACTACTCTGCAGCTCCAGCTCATTCTCCGCTACATCCTGATGCGCACAGTGTCACAATGTGGTATGTGGAGACGCGCGCTATCACCTGGCGTTGTGCACATCAGGTTACATTGGAGAGCATGTCAGACCTGGTGCCCAATCAAGGGAGGTAGGAGATTTTTCTAAATAATAGGACTGAGCATGGGGGTCTGATCTAGGCATGGGAGGTTCTGATCTTAGCATGGGGGGGTCTAATCTGAGTATGGACGGACTAATCTGAGTATGGATGGTCAGATCTGAACATGAGAGTCAGATCTGAGCATGGACTGTCTAATCTGTGCATGGGGGGGGTCATATCTGAGCATAGGGGTGGGTCATATCTGAGCATGAGGGTCAGATCTAAGCATGGGGGTGTCTGGTGTGAGCATGGGGGGTCTGATCTTAGCATGGCGTGGGTCTGATCTGAGTATGGGAGGAGATCTGAGCAATGGGGGGAGATCTGAGCACTGAGGGTCTGACACTGGGAGTCTGATTTGTGTTGAGGATCGTATTTTAGATCCAATGAGGATTGGGGGTCTGATTTATGAGTCTGATCTGAGGTCTGATTAATTGTTTTTATTTTTTTTCTCTGCTTATGAAAAATAAGATCAGATCAAAAATATTTTTTTTTCCCCACTAAAACCTAGGTGCATCTTATAGGGCGAAAAATATGGTGACTCTTGTGCCAATGTATAGCTTGTAGCTCCTGGTAGTCATACATTTTTTTTTCTGGCTCTTTGTGTCTGTAAGGTTGGCTACCCCTGTTCTATGCATCTAAATGTTCTACTCCAGCATTTATGAAGCTGTCTCAGTTTGAATGCTGGGAGATAGATCTAGGGCATATTTATGATGTTGTAGACTGGAAAAGAGCGATATTTTCGCCTAGGAGAATTGGTAGAAGTATAGCTATGTGGGAATTATCCCGGAAGATTGTGCTTCGCTGGTACCTTACTCCAGTACGATTGGCTAAAAGCGCAAAAGGAAGTTCGGAATTATGCTGGAGAGGGTGTGGACAGAGAGGCACAATCTTCTATATGTGGTGGGGATGTCCTTTTGCTAAACAAGCTTGGGAAACTGCTTTTCATTTTATATCAACTCTATTAGGTACTCATCTGGAACCAGACCCCCCTCTAGCCTTTCTTTTTTTGGGAATGAATACATTTACACCTTCAATTTCCTGTGTAGTTTCTTACATAATACATGTTACAAGATCCCTAGTGGCTAAATCTTGGAAACAAAGTTTTTATATTCGAGTAGAGGAATTATTTCCACCTTTACAATACATCTATGCTATGGAGCAATTGATGGCGATACGCTCCCAAAAAATAGAAAGTTTCACAGAATAGTGTAAACTGCTAAAAGAAGTTAGCCGTATGAATGGGGCCGTATCTATCCGCAAAATTGCGGGCATAGATGCGGCCCCATTCACTTCTATGGGGCCGAGAGCATAAAAAACTGGAACACATAGTCCAAAATTCAATTGTAATCCACATGAGGTAATTTTGTAATCCAAACAGGTAACGTGTAATCCAGCAATAGCAGCAAATAGAGAACCCTTTTTGCAAAGGGGTCTCCCAAATAACCTGAGAAGGGGGAAAAAGAAAAATAGGCACGCTTAGGCGCAACAGGGAATTTTCTGCAGAATGGGGGGAGTCCTGACAAGCCATGGCCATCTGGAATGAGAGTCAAACAGGGAGCAATAAAAACAAGATAAATTAAAAACATGTGCCAACTAGCTCTCACCCGTCAGGTGCAGTCCATGTTGTGGCTCCCATAGGTCCAGACCATGAGGTGTCCTTTAACCTCTTCAACCCCGGGCCTGTTTTCACCTTCCTGCCCAGGCCATTTTTTGCTAATCTGACATGTGTCACTTCATGTGGTAATAACTTTGGAACGCTTTTACTTATCCAGGCCATTCTGAGATCGTTTTCTTGTCACATATTGTGCTTCACGACAGTTGTAAATTTGTGGCAAAAAATTTCATTTTTATTTCTAAAAAAAATGCCAAATTTAGCAAATTTTTTAAAAATTCCCAAATTTCCAAATTTCAATTTTTCTACTTTCAAAATTCATAGTAATACCTCCAAAAATAGTTATTATTTTACATTCCCCATATGTCTACTTTATGTTGGCATAATTTTATAAATGTCATTTTACTTTTTTCGGACGTTAGAAGGCATAGAAGTTTAGAAGCAATTTTTCAAATTTCTTTAAGCACCAATTCAGATATAAAGTGATTTTGAGGGGCTTACGTAATGGAAACCACCCATAAATGACCCCATTTTAGAAACTACACCCCTTAAATTATAAAAAACTGATGTTACAAATTTTGTTAACCCTTGAGATGTTCCACAAGAATTAAAGGAAACTGGAGGTAAAATTTCAAAATTTCACTTTTTTTGGTAGATTATTCATGTTAATAATTTTTTTCTTGCAACACAGCAAGGGTTAACAGCAAACTAAACCTCAATATACATTACTCTGATTCTGCAGTTTACAGAAATACCCCATATGTGGTGGTAAACGTCTCTATGGGTTTGTAGCAGTGGTCAGAAGGAAAGGAGTGCCATACGGATTTTGGAGGCAAATTTTGCTAGAATGGTTTTTAGGCACCATTTTGTAATTGAGAGACCCTGACGTACTCCTACAGTGGAAATCCTCAAAAAGCGACCCCACTTTGGAAACTACACCCTTCAAAGAATATATTAATGGGGGTACTGACCACTTTGACCCCCTAACCTTTTTACAGAATTTGGAAACACTTGGCTATGAAAATGAAAAGTTTCATTTCTTCCAATAAAATTTTGCTTTAGCCCCAATTTTTTCATTTTCACAGGGGGTAACAGGAGAAAAGCACCCCATAAGTTGTTCCCCATTTTCTCCTGAATACAGCAACATCCCATATGTGGTGGTAAACTGCTGTGGGGGCACATGGCAGGACTCAGAACAGAAGGAGTGCCATATGGATTTTGCAGAACAGTTTTTGATGGATTGGTTTGCGGGAGCCATTGATTTTTATTTTTTTGAGTTATTGTCTTATGTGGGGGCTCATTTTTTGCGGGATAAGGTGAAGTTTTCATTGGTACCATTTTGGGGTACATAAGACTTTTTGATTGCTTTTTGTGAGTCAAGGTGAAAAAAATTGCTGTTTTGGCATAGTGTTTAAAAAAAAATTTTTTTTACAGCATTCACCTGAGGGGGCAAATCATGTGATATTTTTATGGAGCAGGTTGTTATGGATGCGGCTATACCCAATATGTCTACCATTTTTATTTTGATTAAATTTTACACATTAGATTTATTTTTGAACAGAATAAAATCTTTTTTTTGTGTTGCTATTTTCTGAGAGCCATATTTTTTTTATTTTTTGGGCGATTGTTTCACGTAGGGTCTCATTTTTTGCGGGACAAGATGACGGTTTGATTGGCACCATTTTGGATTAAATACACCTTTTTGATCGCCTGCTATTACACTTTTTGTGAGGCAAGAGGGGAAAAAAATAGCTGTTTTGGCATAGTTTTTGAAAAATTTTTTTACAGCATTCACCCGGGGAGCCATCTCATGTAATATTTTTTATAGAGGAGGTTGTTACGGACGTGGTGATACCCAATATGTCTAACATTTTTATTTTTGGAAAGTTTTACACATTAGATTTTGTTTTGAAGAGAATAAAATCTTTTTTTTGTGTTGCCATTTTCTGAGAGCCATATTTTTTTTAATTTTTTGGGCTATTGTCTCAGGTAGGGTATCATTTTTGCGGGACAAGATGATGGTTTGATTGGTACCATTTTGGTTTAAATACGCCTTTTTGATCACCTGCTATTACACTTTTTGTGAGGGAAGGTGACCAAAAAATGGCTGTTTTAGCACTGTTTTTTTTTTTTTTTTACTGCGGTCACCTGGCGGGGTGGATGATGTGATATTTTTTATAGAGCCGGTCGATACAGACGCAGTGATACCTAATTTGTATACTTTTCTTTTTTCCCCTTTTTTTTGCAATTTTTTTAAATCTTTATTTTGGGAAAAGTGTGCTTTTTTTACTGTTGTATTGTAATACATTGGCTGTAAGTGTATTACTCAATGTAATACACTTACAGCCTGCTTCCTGTGCGATCCAGGGGGATGCATCGCACAGGCACGCAGGGATAGCAGCCACGATGCCTAAGGAAGGCATCGGGCTGCTATCCAAGCCATCGGGTCCCCGTCACTGATGCGAACGTACGCAGCAGGGGTCCGGCTACTGGGCACATCCGGTCCCCCGCAGCTGATCGGGCTGGCGCAGCACCCGCCCGATCAGTGCGCCGTAATTGTAGAAGGGTTCCTCAGATGAGGGATCTGAAGTCCTCCTCGCTGCTACTGCTGCTAAACGACATAAGAGGACGTTCCTGCCTCCTGTAGGCCACGCTGGCTGCTGTTGTTAAGCTCCATTGCCCTCTGCTGGTTGAATTAGGACTTGACCCGTTGGTCACACTAGTGAGCGCTGCTGCCACTTGAGCCTTCACCTTTCTGGATCCTCCTGCCAGGGTAAGATTTTCTGGCTGCAGCCGTTCAGGCAAGGATCTAAAGGAACAACCCCAGGCTGCTGCTAATCCCATTTTCCATGGTAGCTGGTACTGGATCACCGTGGTTTTGGCTGTGGTTTCTCTCTGAAATGGAGGGTGCCATCTGCTGTCTCTTGTAGGCAGCGGACACGACCTTCGGCTGCTGGATCCTCCGGCCAGGTCTCGGCTGGCGATGCAGGTACCAGGGGCTTTGACAATAACATTACCCCGGTAGCAAAGGGACCTTTCAGGGAAGCCATGGGGTATATTCGACCTGATCCCCCATGTATAGGCTGGGACAGGCTTGGGGCAAATAATGCCATTTGACAGACCTGTGGCACACTAAGTACTCCTCGCCGTCCTTGTTGTCTGCAAGAAAGCCACTGCCTCTCTCCACCGAAAACCAGATGACGGTTCCTTTGCGCTGTTCCAGCGTAGGGTCTCCCGGCCTCATATGGTCAGGCACTTGGATGACCCAGGCCTCCACCGTTTTCTTATAGTCCCATAGGGTCTGGGCATGGGCTGTCACGGATGCAGGCATGATGGGATTCTGCCTCATGGAAGGTGTTCTCCTCCTGGGCGGCGGAGTAGACGCTCCAGCTTCCTCCGCCGCACCAGCTGGCACGGTGGACACCTTTGGTGCCCATGCGATTCTTGGGGTCAATGTTGCCACTCTGATCTCTTTGGGTCTCTCCGGTAGTTCAGGTTCGCTACCCCACACCATCTCTCCCCACTTTGGACGTAGTTGGTGCGCCATGCTGTCTTTTGTTCACCGCTGGCTTGAACTGGAGAGAAGGGCAGAGAAATGAAGGAGGAGTCTTCACTCCCTATACTTGCAAATAGATAGTTCCCGGTGGGCCAGGCTGGTTTTTCCCGCTTCTGAGGGGGGCGTATCTTTACTTTCCTGCTCTTGAGGGGGCGTATCATCATTTTCCTGCTTCTGGGGGCCGAGGGGCAAGAAGAATGCTTACATAGCGTTAGCCTTCAAAATTTTAAGAACATTTAAGATTCGCACGAAGCAAATCTGAAAAAATCCGGATTCACTTCAGAGTAGGAAATGTGAATGCAATTTAGGATAAGTCCCAAAATAGGACTTAATACTCAGTTGTCTGTGGTGTTCAAATTATGTTAAATTTCCCACTTTATGGTAAGAGGGTGCGGCCACAGCACAAGAAATGCACGTCCAGTCTCATTGCTGATCATGCATATCTTCCCTGGTTACACCCAGAGGAGCTAATTTTATTAGAAATACATGATGGTGTAATCACACCCCCCTTTGTCATCAATTTTATTATATCCAATCACAATCATACAAGTATACATGTAACATCAAATCAAAAGAATGATGATGACAGCCAATGGCATACACATTACTTCATGTATCTGGGAAATTTCATATGCATATATTACCTTCTGCTAAGTTCCTCTTTTCCTATAGCCATATCAAGTGATTATGAGTCATTTTTATTTTTAAGCATATGTGACATCTAATGGAGATTATAAGATATAAGAGATATGAATATAAGAAGATGGAGACCGCCTGATAATGAAATACAACCCTAGCACAATTTTGTTCACCAACTATCTAAATTTCTTTAACAGAAATATGGAGGATTTGTACCGAATATACGAAGCGGCAAATAGATTCGCTCATCTCTACTCATGATGGTGAACATTTTCTCTTGTATCCTTGTAATTTCAGTTACCTTCCCTTCCAGTTTATAAAAGTAGCTAAGGGTGCATTCACATCACCGTTAGGGCTTCCGTTCAGGCTTTCCGTTATAACATCGTTATAACGGAAAGAAACGGAATCCCTAGGACGGACATCAAAACGGACACCTTTAAGAGGCATTCCGTTTTGATCCGTCATAATAGAAGCCTATGGCCCTGCATAACGGATCCGTCTGGATGCCGTTATGCTGGATGGAAAACAAAGTCCTGTCGACAGGACTTTGTTTTCCGTCCAGCATAACGGCATCCAGACGGATCCGTTATGCAGGGCCATAGGCTTCTATTATGACGGATCAAAACGGAATGCCTCTTAAAGGTGTCCGTTTTGATGTCCGTCCCAGGGATTCCGTTTCTTTCCGTTATAACGATGTTATAACGGAAAGCCTGAACGGAAGCCCTAACGGTGATGTGAACGAGCCCTAAAAGAGATAGATACTTTACAGTAGATAAATCCCTGTAGAGTTATGGAGTCAGCTTTGATTTTTAAAAAGAATAATTGTTAGAAAAGGAAGGTTTTTATCAATAACTCTCTAAGAAGAGTGTCTTTTTTGGTACCAGATGGAAAGAATTTAACTGGTTAATATAAGAACACATTATAACAGCCTTTCTAGCTATGACTAATTTGGTTTAGTTTTATTGCATTCTAATACACCGGAAAAGCTCATTTCCATGTCATTAAATTAATGGAATGTATATAGAATAGACAATTTCCCTTAGCCTACTTTTTAAACAGATAATTTCAGCCACTTGAGTGCCTTGTCTCATAGCGCAACAGTTTGTACATATTCTTGTTCATCCTTATTACATTTTAGGTAAGATGAAATAAAAAATAAATGAACAAAGAAAATATTGTAGCTATTAATATGGGTGTAGCTAGGGGGAGCAAGAAGGACACAAGCCCCAGGCACAGAGCTAGGCTGGACTGAGAGAGGGCTACACCTTATCTACTAACAGACTGAGCCATTTTTTGTTTTTTGCGTTTTCATATTTTCCCTCCTTGTTACCATTTAATTTACTGTTTCTTGTGTTGGAAAACTGCAAAAAGATTCCTTGTGGGGTGAAACCGATTTTAAAAAAGCACAGTTCCACCAAAGTCTTTTTGGGGGTTGGCTTTTTGCGCTACAAATGATATGATGTCAAGTCTACTGCGTCAAAAAGGCTTCTTCACTTGCACTGATTTGTAACTGCACAGCTCTTGTGAAGAAGACAGGCCAGGCAAGATGATATAGTTAATATCTAGTTCTGCCCATCAAATCTCAGATGAAGTGGCAGCTAAAGGAGGGGATCATTTATGCACCAAGGGTGGAGGGAATGCCTTTGCTTTGGAAAATAGCTAATTTGAATATTTAAAAAAACTAATCTTTTGGCACAGTGGAAAAATGGAATTAAAAAAAAGACTTTGGTTTACATCAGATGAGCAAAGCTTATTTGTCCATGTACTTGGTTTATTACAATGGCTGATGATGATAGGCTTCCTTTAACCCCTTAATGACCGGGCCATTTTGCACCTTCGTGAACAGGCTTATTTTTGAAAATGTGTCACTCTATGTGGTAATAACTTTGGAACACTTTTACTTATCCAAGCCATTCTGAGATTGTCTTCTCGTGACACATTGCACTTCACGACAGTCATAAATTTGAGTCAATATATGTCACTATATATGTCATATATGTCATATATATGTCAATATATGAAAAAATCCCAACTTTACCAAAAATTTTGAAAAATTCACAATTTTCAAAATTTTTATTTCTCTGCTTTTAAAATTGAAAGTGATACCTCATAAAATATTTGTTATTTAACATTCCCCATATGTCTACTTTATGTTTGTATCATTTTGTAAATGTCATTTTATTTTTTGGGGGACATTAGAAGGCTTAGAATTTTTGAGGCAATTCTTAACATTTTTAAGAAAATTTCCAAAACCCACTTTTTAAGGACCAGTTTAGGTCTGAAGTCACTTTGTGGGGCTTACATAGTAGAACCCCCCCCATAAATGATCCCATTTTGGGAACTACACCCCTCAAGTTACTTAACACTGATTTTATAAACGTTGTTAACCCTTTAGGTATTCCACAAGAATTAAAGGAAAATTGAGATGAAATTTCTAAATTTCACTTTTTTGGCAGATTTTCCATTTTAGTCTATTTTTTCTTTAACACATCTAAGGTTAACTGCCAAACAAAACTCAAATATTTATTACCCTGATTCTGCGGTTTACAGAAACACCCCACATGTGGTGGTAAACTGCTGTATGGGCGCATGGCAGGGCGCAGAAGGAAAGGAGCACCGTATAGTTTATGGAAGGCAGATTTTGCTGGACTGGTTTTTAGACACCATGTCCCATTTGAAGCCCCCCAGATGCACCCTATAGTACAAACAATCAAAAAGTGACCCCATTTTGTAAACTACGGGATAAGATGACAGTTTTATTGGTACTATTTTGGGGTACATATGATTTTTAATCGCTCTATATTATTTTTTTTGGGAGGCAAGGTAACCGAAGAATGGATGTTTTGGCACTTTTTTTGTTTTTGTTTTTTATCATGTTCATCTGACAGGTTAGATCATGTGGTATTTTTATATGGGCGCGATTATATCAAATATGTCTACTTTCTTTGTTTCAGTTTTACATAATAAATAGAGATGAGCGAACATGCTCGTCCGAGCTTGGTGCTCGTTCGAGCATTAGGGTATTCGCATATGCTCGCTACTCGGGCGAGCATATCGCGATCCTCGAGGAAATGGCAACTTCCTCTTCCTGCATGTTAGGCGCTTTTTTCAGCCAATGTACACGCAGGAGAGTCTTTGGTACCTCCTAGCATCACGTGGGGCCCCTACAAGTCGATAGCAGGGATTGGCTGGCCAGATCAGATGACCTGGGAATATAAGAATCTGGTCCCGCGCTGCTCGCGTCATACGCCGTCTGCATGAGATTAGGGATAGAGCTGCTGTCTGTCAGGGAGAGTGTTAGGGCCTGAATTTAGATGTTGGTTAGGCAGGAATCACCCACAAAGAACCCAACAGCCCTTCTAAGGTCTACAAGCACCTTTTTTTTTTTTGTCTCCTCCAGGCTGCTGGCTGGGACTTGTAGTGCAGCTACCGCCATCTTGGCTGCATGCTGTTAGGGCCTCAATTTAGATGTTGGTTAGGCAGGAATCATCCCCAAAGAACCCAACAACCCTTCTAAGGGCTACAAGCACTTTTTTTGGGGGGGGGGTCTGCTGCTGGCTGGGACTTGTAGTGCAGCTACCGCAATCTTGGCTGCACGCTGTGCACTGGTGGTAGAAGGGACAGCACGTGGCCCACACAGACCCAAAAGAAATTGCCCAAAGCCCTCTCAGTACTTATTTTTGCTGCTGCTGCTGCACCTTGGCTTGCTGGGATCTGTAGTGCAGTCTAGTGAATAAGTTTTTTCTCTCAGTGATATACACTACAGTCCAGTGAACAATTATGTAGTGTACTGTACATTAGCGTCAGTCTAGGGAATACGTTTATTTTCTCAGTTATATATTATACAGTGCAGCGACAAATTGAGTGGTTTGCGTTACAAAACCGCCGTCTAAACACTACGTTTATTCTCTCAGTTTTCAAATTATACAGTGCAGCGACAAATTGAGTGGTTTGTGGAACAAAAACCGCCGTCTAAACACTACGTTTATTCTCTCAGTTTTCAAATTATACAGTGCAGCGACAAACTCAGTGATTTGCGGGCCTAAAGCCTACATCTAAACACTACGTCTTTTCTCAGTTTTCAAATTATACAGTGCAGCGACAAATTGAGTGGTTTGCGGGACAAAAACCACCGTCTAAACACTACGTTTATTCTCTCAGTTTTCAAATTATACAGTGCAGCGACAAATTGAGTGCTTTGCGGGAATAAAACCGCCGTCTAAACACTACGTCTTTTCTCTCTTTTTTCTAATTATACAGTGCAGCGACAAATTCAGTGATTTGCGGACCTAAAGCCTACATCTAAACACTACGTCTTTTCTCTCAGTTTTCAAATTATACAGTGCAGCGACAAATTGAGTGGTTTGCGGAACAAAAACCGCCGTCTAAACACAACGTTTATTCTCTCAGTTTTCAAATTATACAGTGCAGCGACAAATTGAGTGCTTTGCGGGAATAAAACCGCCATCTAAACACTACGTCTTTTCTCTCTTTTTTCTAATTATACAGTGCAGCGACAAATTCAGTGATTTGAGGGCCTAAAGTCTACATCTAAACACTACGTCTTTTCTCTCAGTTTTCAAATTATACAGTGCAGGGACAAATTGAGTGGTTTGCGGGCCCAAAGCCTTCATCTAAACATTACGTCTTTTCTCTCTTTTTTGAAATTATACAGTGCAGCTACAAATCGAGTGGTTTGCGGTACAAAAGCCGCCGTCTAAAGACTACGTTTTTTCTCTCAGTTATATATCATACATTGAAGTGAACATACAAAATGTTGAACTCAAGGGCTAAGGGTCGAGGACGAGGGCGTGGGCGCGGGCGTGGGCGTTCAAGTAGTGTAGGGGGCAGAGGCCGTGGTCCTGGGCAGGGTGACACAGTACATGTTGATGAGGGAGCAGTGGAACGCCGCAGAGTTTCGCTCCCTAGCTTCATCTCGCAACTTACTGGTTCACGTGGTACACCACTATTGAAACCACAACAGTGCGAACAGGTGATGACGTGGATGGCGGACAATGCGTCCAGTAATTTATCCACCACCCAGTCTTCCACGCAATCCACCCACGCTAGCCAAGGGAGTAGATCTCTGGCTCCTCCAGCTCAACCTCCTTCCCCACAGCCTGCCCCCCCCCACGGAAAGTATGGATTCAGATCCGGCATACTCACAGGAACTCTTTTCAGGACCCTACCCAGAGACACAAACCACTGCTCAACAGCAACCTGAGCAGTTGCTCTGTCCCGATGCCCAAAATTTAGAACTTTCACAGTCTGTGGGTGATGAGAGTGTGGACTTAGTGCAAGTAGTGAGTGAAGAGGTGTCAGAGGATGATGATGATGATGAGACACGGTTCTCAGACGGTGACGTTGTTGTCAGGGCAGTAAGTCCAAGGGGGGAGCAGAGTGAGGAATCGGAGGAAGAGCTGGTGGATGATGAGGTGACTGACCCGAGCTGGGTTGGTAATCCAACTCAAGACAGTGCTTCTGAAGTGGAGGCAACTGCAGCACCAGAACAGGTTGGAAGAATCAGTGGGGTGGCCAGAGGGAGAAGCAGGGCCAGAGCAGGTAGATCAGCAACTGTTTCGCGGAGTCAAGTTCCCGTGCTGAGGCCTAGATGTTCGCAAGTCTGGAGGTTTTTTAAAGAAACTGAGGATGATCGACGGACTGTGGTGTGCAACCTGTGTCACACCAAGATCAGCAGGGGAGCCAACACTACCAGCCTAACCACTACCAGCATGCGCAGGCATATGAGTGCTAAACACC